>OY735198.1:78622940-79225440 GCA_963457665.1 Thysanoteuthis rhombus
TAACAAGTATACATATGCTCTGTATGGTGTCTATACTGGTTGAAACAAATGCAGTCTATTAATACGGTGCTGTTTTATTTCGTATTTTGAAATTTATTTTACAAATATTGATTGGTCAGATTTCAAATCAATTCCAATTGCAGTGACCATGGAGAATAGCGTATTCTTTATTCAAACGGATTTTTATTAGTTTCTTATTGCTTTTTCTTCTCTATTCATATCATTCTTTAAATTCGGCTTTTTCATTTCGTCATTAGAACATGAATGAAATTCTTTTTTATCACATCAGTTACATCAATGAAATTCCATTTCACAACGTCAGTTACAAGCTTTAACATGACAGAGTACACCGGTGCATTGCTAATCATTATGTGTGGATAATTGTTCACGGTTGCCTACGAGGTATATGCATAAGGGTCGTGTCCGTCTTTTCGTCTGTTTGTCTACACGATATCTACAAAAGCACTCAATAAATTTGAATGAAAATGAAATGGAAGGGGCGGGCATTGAAGTTGTGAAGAAGTGGTTAAATTTCGGAGCGAACCAGAAATATATTTCAATATAAAGGATTTTTTTTTCCATTTATTCTCACACAATTATGTATATGCTCATGGCTAGCCACATGATATCTCAAAAACAATCTCGAAGAATATTTTTTGGAAGGGTATACTATGGACTATTGGAAAAGTCATTAAACCTTCACGATTACTTCGCCTCGCAGAAGGTCCCGGTATGGGGGAAGAACGTAGATTACTGTTCGTGGAGATAAATTATTCAGTTCACTTAGCTGCAAACTGAGTATACTCTAAGCTATGGTTTTGGATGGAGCTATATCTTCAGTGGACTTACAACTTGCCAAGGGTGTGGTCATGAAAAAAAAAACGAGTAGGAATAAAAACCATGTCTCAAACAGACGAGGTTTGCAAGGATATCTATGCTTAAGTATGCTACAGAAACTGGGACTGCGTCGCTGGCTTCCATACTCCGTAAGGAGTTGCCTCTTAAGAGACAGGGACGTTTTACCTTTTACCTTTGCCCCCCTCCTTACAAAAGGAGTTGACTGAGCTATGCGCTCTCTGAGTGCTTTCTAGTCGGTTTTTCTTATTAGGGCATCAAATCAGACGACATTATCGCCGGATTAAAATAGAACGGATTCTCAAAACGTTGAAGTTGAGAAAACGAAGTGACGCGTGCGGCAATGTTTGGACAAATCTTCAAGATTCGATGACCAAACGAGAACGTCTCTTCAAGTGACTTGCCATGACAATTTCATTTGAGGGTGGGGGGGGAGAAAGAGGTTTAAGTTGAGGGTTCTAGTAAAATGGGTTAGAAAAAGGGGAGAGGAAAGGAAGAAATGAAAGAGAACGAAGGAAAAGGAGAAGCTAAGCGAGAGAGACACAGAAGGACACTCCAAAAAAAAAAGAATGCTGACATTGAAAAATGAAGGAAGGAAAGAAAGAAGGAAAGGAGAGACACGTGCATGGATAACTATTTGATCCACAGCTCATCTTGTAAATATGGCCTTTGGCTTCGGGTAACACCGTTTCTTTTCTTTTTTTTTTTTTTTTTTCAAGTGGAGTATTTTCGAAACAGATGAGACTTGGGACAGGATTGCACATGTCCCGATTTGAAACCGGCAAATTTGCTTTCTGCTGAGGAAGAGACTGAGGAGGAAACTCTGGATAATTTAACGTTTGCACGAAAAAAAAGTGAGGAAGTACTTTCGGCTATCCCTTTTCTAACGAACACCACATTAGAAAAATATTTGTTTTTGCCTTCTCACTCTTTTTTCTTTCAGTCCCTGTGATTTCACCCCCCCTTTCTCTCTCTTTCTCTTTCTCCCACCCTTTTCTCTCCTTATTTATACACACACAGACACAGACAGACAGACACACACACACATACATACACTCACACACACACATATATATATATATATATATATATATATATATATATATATATATTCTTTCAAGGGCTTCTTAGAAAGTTCCAGACATTTCATAACAAAAAAAAATGGCTGCTATTTTTTAAATCCCTGCCTAAAAAGATTTTTAGGAGGGTCATTACAACGTACGTTTATGCTAAATTGATCACTATTTTGTGTTCATCTGATTTTTTTTTCTTTGAAAATTCATACTTTCTAGGGATCACTGCACAAACAAAAGATGAGAGAAGTAATCTATTAATTCCACACGCCCAACACGGGATGCTGCTAAAAGATATTGGTCAAGTCATGGTTTCTATTGAGTGACTAACTAGACCTGTCTTTCTATTCTCCAAGTCTCCATATTTGGATCTGTGTGAATATTGAAATAGTTATGTATTTCCAACAGGCCCCAAAGGTGTGTGTTCGAGCCCAGCTGGAAGTCCAGATTTTCAAATGCTGAATTCGAAGGTATATTGGCCGTCCCCATTTGTGAGTTCAACCCAACACAATCTTCTCATCCCTTTTTCCCTATATCTGATCTTTTACTGGACTAAGTTAAACCTAGTAAATATTAATACAAGCGAATCGCATGCAAAATTATCATTCAAGATAATTGAATACATCATGAATACAAAACGAAGAAACAGGTCTGGTTAGTCACTCAATAGAAACCGTCACAGGAACATCATCTTTTGGTAATACATTGCGTTCGGGTGTTCGATAAATAAACAAAGGGAGAAGGGGTGATCAATGGATAAGTTACTACTCTCGCCTTTGTTGGTCCGTGATCACTGCAAAAAGTCTGAATTGAAAAAAGAAGCGAATGCTAGCTAAGGGATCAATTTGTTATAAACTCACTTTGCAAATTGAACTCTCCGATAAAAATCTTTTTAGGAAGGGAGTAAAAACGTTTTTCTAGTCATAATAGAGAGTAAATGTTGAACATTCCAGCCCTCTAGCTCCATCGGTGTGGTCTGTACGCATGATGCATACATACATAATGATTACTTCAACATGTCAGGTGATTGCCGTCCCATCACTTTACCTGGTCAGCCTGCTCCATTACACTACGCCCGTGTGCTCTAAGGCGCTCACAGGATTGATTAAATCTGTCTGTGGAATGGCAGTCTTGTGCATTTACATACGTCTTTTGCCACATACTGTACAAGTCATATTGTCGAGGGAAGGAGGTAAGATATACGTAGTCTGTTTCTGCAGATATCTGTGTGATTTAGTATGATTTACATAGCCTGACATCACACTTCCAGTTATACATACATACATCGCCTGCAAACCATCCAGACCAATTTAAAAACTCGAGAAACTTTTGTTAAAAACTGAGTTTGGGTGGCGATAATGGTTTACGCTTTCTAAAAGATATTCATTGAGGCTTTTTTAAGTACGGATGTCTCCCCTTTACAGAAGTTCGACTTCGCTGCATTGAAAATTGTCAGTGAATATCTGTGTTTCATCTCGATTTATTTTGTGCATCAGTTAACAGTATGCCTCACTAGATACTGCCTATAGTTTTGAGAAGGCTCATTAACATTCAAAAACTTTTCAGTCCATTGAACTCCTAGTTGTTGATCGTGTTGTTAACGCGACGTTTTGGCCAATCCATTCTACGGTCTTCGCCAGATGCTCTATCCAAATGTGACGATGTTATTTTCTCTCCATTGGTAGCAACGCTTATAACGTTGGATTCGGATGACATGTTTTCCTTTCCTTGTTAGGCCTGGATTTCCATACCTTGTCCCTGTTGAGTAGCGGAAGGCACATCGGGTTGAACTCAGCACTTGTCTGACTCAAATACTCAGTTGGCAGTAAGAACACCGTAGAATGGATCGGCCGAAACGTCGTGTTGACAAACACATGCCACAAGAAGTTCAATCGTCCGCAAAACTTTTTGGGTGTCCTAAGGCATCAGGAGCTCGAAATTCGTGAGGTTATTAGGATTAGCGTAAAACTGGCAGGTGTAGGTGTCAGGCGGCTTTTCGTAAAAGAAAAACATTTACTCTGCTTCCTAATTCCTGTCAATTTTGTTCCCGCGAGGAGCAGTCGCTTCGGAATTGTCCATGTGCAAATAATGTCATCTACATCTATCAGTGGGTGTCTAGTATGAGGCAAACAGAACGAACAAGTAGAGGGAAAAAACACCCAAGAAGAAGCGCAATAAAACACAATACACAGCCAAAGTGGAGCCCAAAAATGAGAGAGGGAGGCGAGGGTGAAAAAAGAAAATTAAAAAAACAACAATCAGGGACAAATACTCAATAGTAAAATGAAAAGCGACACATATCCAGTTGTTATAACGCACAGGAATTTGGTGGGGGAAAGTAGTTATACTTTTGGTCACCCTTAGCAGAAGTCAGAGATATCTTTCAATCCATTAGAAAACTAAAATGGCAATGGGCAGGTCATGCTGCAAAAATGTCATAAAACTGCTGAACATCACGACTCGCAACGTGGATCCAAAAAGACCAGCGAGTGCTGGCTCCGTGGCGCCTATGATAGAGAGGTCTGACGAATCTCGAGGAAGGTCTATGTCCAACGATGGACTAAAAGGCTTATGTTGATAAAGCAAGGACTTTGACTTTTCACATCAAAGGGTATTACAGAACGGAGTTATTTATACGTACAGGCCACACCGATGGAGCTAGAGGGCTGTTAAAATGATTTGTTGATGTTAAAATTGTAAAAGTTGGAAATACTAAAACAAGACACGTTTAAAATGTAGTCTAGAAAGACTAAAAGACGCAATGAAAGAGTTAAAATGACTAATGAGCGTTAGAAACACGATGAAGTGTAATTAAACTTTTAAAAATGACTAACATTGAATGAGGCATTTGTTCACCCTCGATTTGAGAAGATCGAGATTGTATTAGTTGGGAGAACATAAGGGAGTTCACATAGCAGATGTTCTTGGGAACTTAGCATCGTAGAAAGTATTTTAAACTGATTTGAAGGGAGAGAATTCTACTTGAATTCTTCTCCGTCTCTAAACAGCATGGCACCGGCTAAGTGTAGATATCTCAAGAGAAGACGTCGAAATTTTATATCGTATATGAACGGCTATTATTAGAAGTGAACTAGCTACCAATGTGTCTACTGAAGCTCTCACACTTTTTATAATGATATACGTTTTCCGATATTACGTGGATCTCAGTATATTACTTGCTAAATGAATCATAGTATCTCTAAGGGTTTGACATTTATTGCAGATTTGCCTCTTGGATGAGAAAAATAGCTTAAAAAACGAACTTTGAACTACTTTTCCCATCATCATCATCATCATCATCATCATCATCATCATCATCATCTCCTCCTCCTCTTCCTCCTTTCTTTTTTTTTTTTTTTTTGCTGCCGTTTATAGTTAGATTAAAGTTGAAAGACGCAGAGATTATCCACAGCGGTAAAATATAATAGGTCTGTCTCTTTACTTCCGGTTTACGGCCGAGTTTCTTGATCTGAGGATCGAGGTTTTTTTTATTTCTTGAACTCTTCCGGTCACCTTTCTCTCCCAAATCCTTTTGCACTCGAAATACATCTCATTCTTTTTTTTTCAAGTGTCAGGATTTTCTTCCCCTTCTCTGAAGACACTGATACACTTGTGTTTATGGACAGTTTTAAAGGATTAGCATGAAAGAATCCTTTGCAACTTGTCACTTGTTCTTTCTTCCTCTTGACTTAGCTTCTTCCCGCTAAATCAACAGAAATTGGTGCGAACCACCCAAGTTCGACGTTTTCTCCAGCCATTCGTCTTTTCTTCTTATTTGCTTTTCTGATAAGGTGAATGCGTCCAGATTTATGCTCGACTGACCATGGGCGTTGTCTACCACTTTTCGGGGGGTCATGAGATATTAGTGGGGCGGGGGTATATTTGGAATATATCTTAGCAGTAACTGTGTTACCAGTAAGGATTCATATCTTTCTATACGGGTACATTAGGTCGAAAATGACCAAATGAATTGCCGAAAGCTATATTCTGTTCATACGTGACACACATATGATCAAATGGATAGACATGCAACAAATTAGTATATTTAGAATTTCTGCTGCAAGATATTTAGTTCCTCAGACTGAAAAGTTTATTAGGATATATATATATATATATATATATATATATATATATATATATATATATATATATATATATATATATATATATATATATGGAGATTTTTTTTAACTTATTAAGTTATAAATGAACTAATTAATATACTATACATATTTGGGATGGGGGTTGGGGTCTCCAGCAGCATGTATGTACCTTTCAGTGGTTAAAGGGTTTCCGTAGAAAACAAATTTAGCAAAAAGTAGAAATCAAGAGAGAGGATTCTTTTTAGGTAATGATAGTGAGTCCGGACTGTATTTTATCGGTAGAGAAATCTATGCTGGTATGCTTGGATACCCCGTTGGAAGTAGTTGTAGCAGCAATTATGGGTATTTTATTGGTTGTGCTACTCAGAGGGGTCATAGATACTAGGGACGAGGTACTAGTTCAGTATTATACCCTGTTAATGCTTGGTAAGTTGGGGATGAGGCTATCTCTGGTATTAGTCAAGATGGTGGGATAAGGGGATGTGTGCTATGTATGATTGAATATCTTTAGGGAAATGTATGTTCTGTATCCTTAATGGTCATTGTGGATATTCTGAAAAGTCTGAAGGCTTTGAGTTATATATATATATATATATATATATATATATATATATATATATATATATATATATATATATATATATATATATATAGCGGGGTTACAGGTTATAGGTACAGTGAAAGATCCTAATCCAGAAGGAGGTCGCCTACCCTTCCACCTTAACGGACGCCTATGTGACTGACTGTTTCATCCATATGTACATACATTCTAGCAGGGATACCCTACGTTGCCCGGAGAAAAATAACTCCGAATATGACAACATAAGAGACAAATGCTATTTCATTGAGTTTTCATAGATTACATGATAAAAATAACTGAAATTTTTTTCAAATCTTGGTATTTTCGCCTGTCGCTTCTGACAAAAGTCAGCACTCACGCATGGTGTAAACGTCCTTGAAGAGAACTGGGTACAATAACATTTTTTTCAACTGAATTATTTTGAAAAAGCGTATAATTAAGACCCATGCACTAATACTCATTTTTGTCGAATATTCGAGCACAGTTCAAGTTAAGCATTATATTCATATTGTCAATAGAACCCCCGCTCCTTCTAAAAGCTTTTAAAAGATTGTTCTATAAACAGACAGTTTTGGAGAAGGAAACGGAGATATTATGGAATAAAAAGCAAAAATCACTTGCAGAAATTATTTTTCGAAAATCTGACTAAAACGAATATTTGTGCCAGGGTCTGCCTATGGGGGGAGGGTTGCAGGCCTGCCTGATGTTTGCAAGACCTGATTTGAAAAAGATACACATTAAAGAAAAATGTCTTCCCAAATACCCACGTTTGCACTCATTTAAATCATCTTTTGGCTCTGAGGTTTGTGTTATCAAATTTGAATTCTTCTCTGGGCAATACCAGGAATCACAGCGAGTATTTCATCGAATCAAAATTATCCTGAAAAGTATTTAAAAAGATACATGGGTATAATAAACAAAATCATCTGAGAGTATTAAAATGATATCTTTTTAAATTAAATATTGAATTAAAAGTTATGTAATGAATGAGCTAAAATTCATAAGAATATCATTTGGAACTGCATATATTTATCTATTAAAGTATTTTGGAAGACAAATGTCTCAGAGGAGACAACCTTTTTTTTAAATAATTACCATTTTTTAGTAAAATCTGTCATGGTGAAAATGAGAAATGACAAAAAATTACTTCACTGATCAACCGCACATAGCCAATGACCTTTGATGTGATAGGATGTACCGGTATGCTAAATTTCAACTCTTGAGGTGAAGAATTGGAGTCTAAAACTGTTTAAATTTGCTAGAACTGGCTATGAAATACCTTTGGTGACCTCAAATGACATATGGCAAAATATTACCTTACTGGTCAATAGCCTATGTCTTTAGTAGTGAAAAAATGTACCCCTACGCCAAAGTTCTGTTCCCTAGGCGTAAAATCGTTCCAATTGCTTCAATTGGCTAGAAAGAACAATAAATTACCTCTAGTGACCTTGACTGGCCTACAGGCGTTTAGGCTTGAAAGCTATTTTGGTGCCGTACGTTTTTGCGTTAAACCAAGCACAAAAGCTGGTCGAAAGTCTTATTTATTTACCAAGTCGAGGAAGCTTTAAAAAAGACGAAATTTAGAACTTGATTCCACTGAGTTGAGCCAATGGTTCCAATCTCCCTATTGAGTAAATTGAATGTATAGGCCGATCTTCATATTCCTTATTTATAATTAACTTTTCTTCGTTATTGATAAACAAACAGTATACTCTGCAGCGACGGAGAATTGAAAAAAAAAACATGCATTCACTCTATTAGTGTCAATTTCAGTCCATCTGGTTGTTTCTATTTACTAGTGACAAACTTTTAACCAGGGATTTCTCAGCGATACCCAGTTATTAGCAACTATAACAATTACCTACTTCTGTTTCAATATATGAAAATATAAACACTGAACAAAAATGCAAGTGAATGAGAATACAAGATGCAAACGTAACCACATTTTCTTAGATACTTTTTCACAAATGTGAAAAGTTTTTTCATTCATGGTTTGATGAAACGTGTACTTGTATCAAAGGAAGCCACACAGGGAGAGCAGGGGAGAGGAAGAGAGAATTGAGACTTTAAACTCTTAGGTCTTACGTCCTTGGTCGTTGACTCCAGCAGCAACCGAAGAGGGAAAGAAGAAGAATGGTACATCCTATTAACTCGAAGGTCTGACCTAATTTCAAAACAATCCAACTTGAAACAGTATAAAAAGTAGCGAATTTCTTTCATTCTGTGAGATTAGAAAAAGAGGTGGGAGAAAAGCAGGCTCCCAATAGAAGATAATTTCCGATTTCAAAGGGATTCTAAACGTAGTAGTAGTAGTAGTAGAATCAGAATTGTTCCCCTGAAGGTTTGGACCAAGTTTCTTAACAACCCAACATGCTACGGAAGAGAAAATTGATATGTAGCATAACTAGTCGTGGTAGTCGTAGCAGGGGGCTGACGAAAAGAGGTTGGAAAAGAGAGATAGGATGGTTTACCCGAAGGCCTGGACCTATTCCATATCAATCCATGATAAGTCTTAGAAATTGATATTTAATATATTAGTGATCAATGGGCCAACTGACAGACCGACCGAAAAGTGTTTTATATCGATGTGTGGACGCATCTAAAAAGAGAAAGTTGATTATACTAATGAATTGTGCTCAGGTATGGAAATGGGGGGTACGTGGAGGTACAGCATATATCTATATCTTCAATTTCAAGAGGTTTTTCATGTTAGATATCCACTAATGGAGACATTAGTGTATACCTAGTTCCCAAAACACAATATTACCGTATACCTTGTTCTAGAAAGCCATTTCCAACTCTAATGCGGGGAAAAATATAAAAAATAGAATTTTGCTTTGAAACTCTCGTTTGACGAGTTTCAAAATGTTCTTCCCACTTGAGTTTCTGGTATTTCATTTGTTCCGTAATGTAATTTTTTTTTTTAAATCTAGTTTTCAAAAATTTTGAGATATGATGGAATCTAAGTATTAACCACCCTAAAAAGTTACTCCTGACTTGTTTGTTGCTATCAATCTTGTTAAATAAAAGCAAAAAGTTGAATTTCTTACAATCTGTCGCTCCACCCAGGAGAGAACGTGACTTCATCAAAGAATCAACTTGGCGAGATTTTGCTTACGTCAACGAAGAATTTGAAGCGAAATCTGCCGTTTGTCTGTTAAAATTGTTCGTTACAACAACATAACACTTTAACCAAATGGAAAAAGCACCAAGTGACCGAAGAGATTGGTTACGAGAAGGACAGGTGCCAGTTCAATCTGGAACAATTACTGAAACTATTGCAACGATCTCTGCCACCGGAAAACAGGGGGTTATCTCCCCCTTTGCATTTATCGAAATGGAGGCGCTTTTCAATGACACCTTTCATTCCAACTCCCCAAAACACTTTTGAAGCTCGTCAATAACGAAATGACTGAATACAAGAACCAATCAAAATATTGACGGCAGAATAAGAGCTTGTAACAGATTGATATTTCCGGTCATTCAAAACCATGGCACGTTTACCAGACCACACTTTTTCTCCCTGTTTATCAAGACATGCATGAATTTACCGTTAGGTACAATGCTAAAGAAATTCAGTCAGATAATAAGATATTTCATGAGGAGATGACACATTTTGTTGGAACACCCAAGTTATATATTCCTAAATACAAGTAGATATTTGTTTTAAAAATAACCTCATCCAAAACGCTAAATCTGGAAAAGGGCAACTTTTTTCAGAGATAATCAGTGTCAAGATTTTGATAAAGACCATCCTAAATAAATTTTGCATCTCACACCCCTACCTTTACTCACTTCTATAAGAGAGACGCACACGATTCGAATCCTGTCCAGTTCTCCCTCTGCATTTGGTAGAATGTGGGCTGTTCCAACAACTTTACGCAACAACCATTTCACTTCAATTAACTTAACTTGAGTATGTAACCACTGCAAATGATAACCCCGATACTAAATCACAAAATCACAACAACAGACTGTTTATCCCCGCAGGTTTTTGTTTAAAAGTGGTATTTTTTCTGATACGTTTGCATTATTCCTTGTCATTTAAGAGTGTTCTTGAATTTCTCTTAAGAGCTACAAAAAATCCTGGGGTGGCAAAATTCAAAGCATGTTCCGGCCATTATCCGGATCCCCCAATATATCGGGGTATTTCACGACCTTTCCTTCCTGTTTTATATTTCCATTTCCTAAATTTGGAAACCCTAGTTGTCGTCCTGACATTCCGGTAAAGTTCTCAATCAAGATATACTCCGGAGGAGAGCCAGAGGATACAACGGCCGAAACGTTCTCTACAAACAAGAGGAAAACAACCGAAATGAGAACAGTAGTCTGAAAAGATCTATGTACAATGATAATTCCTAATCTCAATTCTGACAGAAATGTATGCATAAATATAAACAAACATGGCTGCTGCGGGGTCATACTCCAATCCAGCTTCTATTCCGACTGAGGATGATTTCTGCAACTTTTTCATTCTATATATAAGAAATAAAATTATAAAAAGACGTGTTCATTTTTTGTGAAGATGTATTCATTCATCAGAATGAAGAAATCCCTTGGGTATCTGTGTGATAAATTTTCATTATTATCGACGACTTGATAGTTTAGCTCACTCAGTAAGACTGTCTCTTGGTCAACGCGTCGGACCTGAGTTCAAATCACAGTGGGGAGATGTGTGTTTTACTTGTCTGCTTACACCTTATTTTAGCGAGAATTGTTTTCGTTTTTGTTCTTGTGTGTAGTGGGGGGGATAAAGCCAACTTCAGACTTTGTTGTAGAGTTTGACAATACTTGTGTATGAACTTCAGTACTGGGGATCCGTTGCAAAGAGAAAAGATCTCCTTTGTATCAAATAGGATAGGGTCTGTTGTACGCTCTGGTGTCTTTGAAAAGGCTGAGAAGTCCAAATATTTTTGGTAGCTCATCATCATCAGCCTTTTAGCATCTGTCGTCGAACATAGACCTTTCCCAAGATTCGCCAGACCTCTACATCATGAGATGATACTTTTCGAATGCATTTAGTTCGTCGCGCCATTTTATATTTTGCCAGCCACATTTTCACATGTGATCTCTGGAAACCCACGTTGGGAGTCGTGATTTCCGGCGGTTGTTTGAAATTCTTGCAAATTGATCAGCCCATTGTCATTTGAGTTTTCTAATGAATTCTATGATATATTGGACTCCTATTTTCTCTCTGATATATTGTGCTGTCTTGTGATCTCTCCATATGAGGTTGAGCATGACCCTCTCCGGTGCACATTGCATGGTTCTCAGTTTGGAGGTCAATCTTTTTATCAGGTCCTATGTTCCAGGTCCATAGGTAACAATCGGAAAGATATTTCTTTCATAAAAAAATGATGCAGTATTTCATATCTGTGGGTATGGAAAATCAATGTATATTTGTGTCATGGGTATCTGCGTGAGGGCATGCAAACGGGGCATTTTCCCCTCTCCCCAGATCTGATTTGAGAAGGCTTGAAAGTTGAAACATTTCAGTCAATAGAGGACATTGTGCACTTGTTCTACGTAACCCCTACTAAATGAAAAGATGGTATTATCCTTAGCTGGTAACAAGGTTGCCGCTAAGATCTATTTTGAATACGTCCTTTTGCCCTTCCTATTATATCCGGGGATATCCTTTTACCCACCCTCCCTGGAAAGTAACAGCGGACGCCCAAGTTGTGTGGGGGGGTGTTAAAGGAAAATATACAAAGACACAGATACTCATCAAAACTCGTTCAATCGTTATACGTTCGTACCTTTCTTTACTCATAACCACTCACAACCACACCAGAACACTTACCTACATACCTTTCCTACCTACCCTCATTGTGTTGCTCTAGCGCACTTGTTTCCACTCCTGATGCCGAAAATGTATGAACTGCGAGCCAAACACACGTGAGTTCATAAAAGATGCTACCTTTTGTTATTCTCCTCGGCAGCCCTAAGAGATAAATGGGTCAGTAACTGACCTGGTTTGGCTGGAACAGGATTTTAGCAAAAAAACAAATCATACCTATGCAAACAGGGAAAGCACACGCTGTCTCTTGTATTTCCAGATTTGGTCCGAATGGGGGGATAATTCAAGCTTTATCTCAGAGACTAAATCCAAATCAAGTATTGGAATAGCGTCAAGTATTGAAATGAAGAGAGTCAAGATGCTGGCATTGAACCTCTTCTCCCAGACTTGCTCGATTTCCAAATTTGACGCTTTTCCGATGCCTGTGTTAGGTGAGTCTTTATGATGAGAACAAATCTGGCAACCCTGATTTCTAGGAACCGAGCGACTCCACACATGCATGTACATACTCAGGGTCTCCTTCAGAGTTTCTTGGCGCCCCGGGCCAGCCTTTGAAGTTTGATTGAGCTTATCAGTCGTAGGAATTTCTCTTGTCAATTATTTTTCTGATTTTCTCCACAAGAGAAAGTGTGTCAGTTAATCCTAAAAAATCTGACCACACTGAGGAATTTTATTTTGACTGTTTTTATTCGGTTTAATTTGTTAATTTTCCCATTTTCCCGTTTCTATCTGGACACATGGCAGGCGTCCCCTTAGCACTTGGTGGACCGGGTGACTGCCTTCTTGCTGTTGACTCTGATCGACCCCGCGCACGCATACACACACATGAGTAATAATTCGTACCGAGAAGTAAATGTTTCTCAAAATTACTGTGCTGAAACCGCACTGATTGAGTAAGAGTTTCATTAGAAGAAGAATTCGGTTCTTTTGTGGAATTATTTGAAACTCATGTTTTTTCTCTCCGTCTCTTAATCTATCTGTCTAACAACTAATCTTCGCTTAGTCCTGTAGCAGGCCAAATCAGAGAGGGCAAATGTGGGATAGGAATATTGTATGGTGCCCATCTCCCAACTCTTACAGCCTCAGATACATGACAGACATCCTGAGCTCTAGTTGTCGGTGTCGCCGTTACTTACCTATGCTAACTTTCACCTTAGCTTAGACATGTAACATTTGGTTGGAAAATGTACCACTGAATGTTGTCAAGAATGATTAATCTTCTTTTAATTTGCAGGAATCCTGTACACCTTTTTTCTGTTTCTACCTATTCTGGTGCATTATCTGATGGTGGTGCTCATTTGACCATTGTGAAAGGAAGGTCAGATAACAAGTGGTCAGCGCGTACAGATGCAACGAAAGCAATTTTATACAGGCAGACTCATTGGCAACTCACTACCATGATGAAATAGGAAACAGGAATTATGGTCATATTGTGGGATCACCTTCCTATAGCGTTTCCAAATGACCTGTACTTCTTTGCAACCTTCAAACCAAAGACTTGATCATAGCCTGTGGACTCAATGAATGTTTGCATTGATTCAAGCTATGTGGTCTACTTCTTAGGACATTAAGCAAAGACCAAAGAGCCAATGATCTGACCGAGCGTGCAGATTATCAACAAATACCCCGAACACAAGAGAACACAAGTGAAATTGCCAGTATGATGATTTCAGTGATTCGACCACTCTTCTACTTGCTGGATCTCCAACTCCTTCTCAGAAGTTTGAAAACATTTGAAGCATGTATTATAGCTTGAAGAAAAGTATAGAACTTGTGTATAAAAACACACATCAAATAAACTCATTTACTCAATATATCAGTCATGGACATTTGCGTTAGCGGTAGTGTAATAAATATCATAAATGTTTTAAAACTCATCTAGATTTTCTGGCGGCACAACATATTCCGGTAATCTATTCCATAATCTTATAACTCTGTTGCCAAGGAAGAATTATCTGAAATTCAATTTATTCCTATTCACTTCCACTGTATCTGTATGGCCTCTCAGTTCCTTGTACTCTCTTTTGGTACCGAGCATTTCTTACCATTATTGGAAAAGTACTTTCAACCCTGTTAAAACACTAGAAACTAAATCAAAAGTGGAATGGTGTCTTTTGATTTCTTCATCAGCTACACCTGAAAAGATAACAAGATGTCATTAAATCTTATCAAATCAAATTTGGAAGATATGGAAAAAAGTCTCGGTGAAGAATCTGTGCAATTCGCGTAACTACCAAAAACTATTCTTGCTTCTCCTTTTGGTGTAGAACAATACCCTGTATTATTATGATTTTACCATTTGATAACTGACAACTCTTTGGAGTCTTGCTTTATAAATGCAGAAATTGCCTTGCATATCCATTCCTTACACATAGTTATCAACTGTAGTGGAGAATGCTTATTTTCAGAACTGAAATATTCAAAAATGAACTGAGAAGCATCAGAGGTCAAAACAGATTCAACACTCCCATACTAATGAACATTGAACATTGAACTTCCGTGTGAAATAGACATTTTTAGCGTCATCAACTAATTTACTCGTGCTAGATCTAGAAAATGTAACTTTTTAATTGTAGTTTTGTTACTTACGACCTTTGAAATTGATATCTGCTCGTGAGTTATGCTATCACTGAAATGTCAGAGATATTTGTCGTATTACCTGACTGCATCGTAAACAAAAAAGAAATTACTTACTATGAGAGTAAAATATTTATGCGTATTGATATTTTCAAACTCTCAGACTGAATTTAATTTTATTCTTATTATAACAAGAATAATCCTCAACAAACTTCGGGGAATAAACTGATACGTTAAATTCCCATTCCCTTACCGTGATTTAACTCACGATCAACTGATTGCAAAATGAGCTAAATTGACATGTGTGTCATACATGGTGAAGTTGAGTAAACCCAATCTAGAAACATTGGAATTCTGCCGTAACCGTGCCGATTTGTCGGAGGTCTGCCAGATAAGCATGCACACCTTAGAGCAAGCTGTCACTGCTCTTTGTGTCCTGACAAACGCATGCTTACTGCATCACTATCTACGAAAATCCGAGGACACTATCAGAAGCCCCAGGTACAGACATTCTCAGGGCTGAGAACCACTCGAGGGACCCAGCCATGAGATGCTCTCAATGAAATGACTGTTTCCTCCATATCAATCAATGCATTCAAAATGATTAATCGGAGGGTATAAGAAATGGGAGAATAAGTTCAAATATCAATTTTCATATTCGGTCAGTCTAACCCCGTCTGTCTAACTAAGCCATATTGATTTGTGAACTGCATATGGTTTTATGACGCTATTCAGCTGGCATCAAAAACCTATATAAAGGTATCAAAGGTGTAAGTTATTAACGATGATTTATTATACAGATATGCAAGGGCTTATTTCATTCTAATTAATATATCTTTACAAAAAATTTTTTTTCTTTTTATTATATGTACAATACAAAAGTTGCAGTTATCATCTTCAGTTAGAATAGAAGTTGGAGTGGAGTTTGACCGTGCTGCAGCCAGTCTTGTTTATGTGATTTTTTTTTCCGAATATAGGGCTCCCTTTATACTAAAGTCTGCGCACTAGTTTAATCCGACCCTGGGTAATAGAAAATGTTAGAATAAGAAAGGAAAGAAAGGAGGAAAGAACTTTGAAAAAGAAGCAAAATAAAAGGAAGGAAGGGGGAAGGAAGTAGAGATAGAGATGCATCTTGACGCATTTTTTACACTCACACGCATTTCGATGCATTTTTACACTCACGCACATTTTGATGCATTATTATACTCACGCACATTTTGATGCTTTTTTTACACTCACGCACATTTTGAAGCATTTTACACATTCACACGCATATCGATGCATTTTCCACAATCACACGCATTTTCATTCGCAGTTTCATATGCATTTCGATGCATTTCACACTCGCACACATTTTGATGCATTTTTCACACTCATGCACATTTCAATGCATTCTCACACGCGTTTTGTTGCATTTTCTCACCCACACGCATAATAGGAAAATTCTCACGAATTTTTTTTTTTTTTTCAAATGTTAGATTCATATAATTGGTTTAGATTTCCGATGCTAATATTATCTCAGATTAATATGTTTATGGCTTCTAGACAACACTTAATTTAGAATGAATGAATGAAGGAAGGAAGGAAGGAAGGAAGGAAGGAAGGAAGGAAGGAAGGAAGGAAGGAAGGAAGGAAGGAAGGAAGGAAGGGAGGAAGGAGGGAACGAAGGAGGGTAGTGAAGGAGAGTGAAAGGCATGATGGAAATAAGATGGAGGCAGGGGGAGAAAAGAGAAGTAGAAGAGAAAAGTATGAGAAATCGTTGCAGAAGAAAAAAAAATTGTTGCAGATGTAATTAGAAATATGAAGGTCGGTTATCAAAAGCGACAACGAAGTAAAGAATAATTTTGCTAGAGGCAATAAAGAAACCAATGGATGTGTAGGAAAAATCTCACAAACGAGGGGAGAATTCGAAAAAGAAAAGGCTGAAATGAGTGACAGAAAGACAAGGAAATGAAACCCACGTGGCAATGGCGAGAGAAAGACGTTTACGGTACACCCGTCTGGATAGGCGGAAAAACAGGTATACGACGTTTTGCACGTGACATTAAAGCCGACTGTCAGGTTGTCGTGAGCTGACCCGGCGGTCAAACACGTCCCTGCCATATCCACATCAGCTGTGTTTGGCCAATAGATACCCTCCATCCCCAAACTCGAAGACCCTGTTTTCCTCTTCCCCAGCCAGTCGGTCAGATTTTCGACCCCTGGCATAGCTCTTTAGGGTAAAAGAAACTGCTTAACCACTGTTTTTCTTATGTATCTACAAACTCTCTCTCTCTCTCTCTCCCTCTCTCTTTCTCTATCTATCTATTTCCCTTTCTTTCTTTCATTCGCCCACTCATGCACACATCTATCTGCTCACATGTATACCAAATTATGTATTAAGAAAGGGATACATATGATCCGACAGAACAACCATAAATTGCATTATATCATATTGAAACTCTTGTTCGAAATGATCTCCTATCAGTACATGGTTAATGTATCACTTGGTCTAAAAAACGTAAACGGAATATTTTTTTCTTTTATTGTTAATACTATTTACGTTGTATTAGCCAAGTGATATATTAACCATGTAACGACGGGAGATCATTTCGAGTAATAGTATCAATATAATATTACGTGATTTGTAGTCCTACTAAATTAGGTACACTCACATATATGGTGACAGTGATTTAACAATCTAAAAGTGAAAGATTTGAGAAAAAGTATGTTATATCTATGAAAAAAAATATCTTTATTTTCAAAAAGATATACACCACAATTTTTCTCAAATCTTCCTCTTCCACATTGTCAAATTACTACCATCATTCTGTCGAATTACCTTACATCCTCACACACACATATAAACATGTACAAAATATCTGATACAGGTATGCATATTACGTGTGTCTATGAGTCGATAGTAATGGTATAGGAATATTGTGTTGTGTCGGTCTTCCGAGTGGAAAAGTCTGCTTGCCTCAAAAATCAGCCATCGAAGTGTGTATGTGTATGGGTGATAATTATAAAGACATTTGAGTAGGGACTATTTTTCGTCCGGCACCGATGCTAGTCGAGTAGAAAATCGAACAATCCTAGACCGCATAAATAGGTAAAGAAAATGAGCCACGTGCGGGTCTCGCATCCACCGAGGAAGCAACCTAAACGCAGCTCTGATCTTACCATTTGAACGTTCTTGATTAACCCCAACTCTAGTTTTAGAATTTGATAAAAGAACGAACAAAAACAGAGGCTCAATTTCTGTGTATCTCTCCTTGTACTTTTCTACTTTTAGAAACTATTCTTCATTGCGTATGATATGGATGGACTGTTTTACCTGTCTGCATGTTCATTTGTTCACAACGTTCCAGCTGTGTACCCTCTGGTCTTTGTCAGTTGTTCCCGGTTCTGAAAAGTGGAATAAACTTTCTAGAAAGCATGCTTGACGCATTTAGTCCAATACAAGCACGCGTTCTAGGGTGTGATTCTACATTCTAGAATCAGAAACACCCGACCTGACTTTCTCCTCTTGCTCGACGAAAAAAAATGTTAGTTTTCCGACAAGATTGTCACTGGTCATTAAAAATGGATTCATTATGAGAGTCCAAAACGAAGAAATTCGTGTTTTGAGGATTCGTGTTTTGAGGACAGTCTTCAACATCTCAACTTGAACGACGTCTACTGAGGAAAATTTTCTCCTCTTCTTGATGGCATTCAAAGAGAATTCTTTATTACAGATTGATGGAAACTTGACAAACTCTTAGAAGACAACATCACAGTGAGCAATTGGCCCGTTTGAATTATACTTTAGGACAGAAGAGACGTTTTCTTTGCAAGAAAGTCAACTAGCTATCTTAATGGTAGAATATGCACTTTAGCTGAGAATTGACGTAAGGTCATAGAAACTCAGTTTCAATTCCTAAGAAAAAAAATCAAGTATAATCCTTGCAAAATATGTTATAATTTGCAGATCTCATTTGCTTTCTGCTACTGACTTTACATCTCTTTCCGTCTGCTTATCTCTCTCTAACCTACCCACGCATATCTGATTCTGGTTAGGTGAGTGCATGTCACTCATAAAGGTGGCTTCATATTTGGACAGTGTTGAGAAGAGCGTAAATAATAAATCCACGTAAATTACACTTGCTATACTTGGTGATGCTAACTATTACCGCTGTAATGAGCTCGATTCTTACTGGGTGCTTGTGTCACACAAAATTGTTTATAAGCTGTAAATACTGAAGCAGAATGTACTAGATATTTACTTTCGTTTGGTTTCGCACAAGGCCATTGACGTGGAGCGTTCAGTGAATATCGAACTCATTACGGTAGTGAAGGTCAGCATCACTGGTTTGTTAACCATTACTATACTGACTCTGAAAATACAGAATTTCATTAAATTATTAAAATCCCCACGGATTTCTCATATCCCTAGAGATTTCATAAAATCACACGGCTCACAATATGTGTCTTCGTGTATGGCTATCTGTAAGTGTGTATGTGTAAGAAAAGTAAATATAAAAGAAACAAAAAAAAAGAGGTGAATAGCAGAGTTATGAAATGCCGAGCAAGATAAAAACTATCGGCTAAAGAAAACGGGTTTTATGATGTCGGAATCATGTTAGGTAGGATAAATAAATACCAAACCTTACTTGGTTTCAGTTCAAGGTCAGATTTGCACAGCATTGAGCCTAATTGAAATCCTCTATCAATTACTTTTGAGACCAGAACGTCGGTTATTGCGTCACCAACTTAGCCAGAGAGATTATTGCATCACCCTCACTGTCTGTAGATACAGAGATACAGAATTAAATACGTATACATTAACAGATTGAGAAAGATTAATGAATAGATAAGATACAAATAGGAAGAAATGAATAGAAATCAATAAGTATGGACAGATTATCATAGATGTGGACAGACTAAGATACTAATCTTAGTCAATAGTCCTGGCGGTGTAATAGGGTCCCGTAGGAACTGTCCACAGCAAACAATATCTTCAAAATTCTTCAGTCTGTACACACGATATTTCCAAAAGTTCCCGATGCATTTCAACGAAATTTGGTGGAAGAGCATTCGAGGGACTGAAGAGGCGGAAGAAGTCGTGAAATTTTTGAGCGGATCCATGTTCAGTTTACCTCCAATTTACATTTTTACAAACAGAATGAAATCAGTATTAACATATGAGAGAAATATAGATATATCTATGGATTTAGATGGGGAGATATGAACCTAAACCGAAATTGATTTTTTAGTCTTTTTTAGTCTTCATTTTAAACATGTCACGTTTTAGTGTTTCCAACTGAACAATTTTAACATCAATAAGATATTTTAACGTTTTCTTTTTTTCACTGGTCTTAATTCTAACCCCCTTCTTACAAACACTTTGAAGTGAAAAGTAACCAAAAAGTCTTTCTTGGGGCTACCAAGAGTTTAAACAAAAAGATATGAGGAGGTTAAGATAGATGTGCACCGACTAAGATACCAAGGATAGTCAAGTGGAATTCTATATTTGCAGAATACTCTTTGAAAGGCTGGGCTTTCAATCAATGGTTCATTAAACCATTTCGCTAACCATTGAACCATATAGGTTGTTCATATATAGATGAATCGGGACAGATTTTAAATAGTATCAGATCGAGGTTGCCATTGTTGCACCATTCGATAAAAAGATACAACTGGCATTATAGAATGCAACATATCTATCTATCTATCTATCTATCTATCTATCTCAGCAGGGTGGACCTTAGATGAAATGTTTCGTTTTACTGATTTTACTTAACCATCTACAGTTCTCCCATCACTGATCGGGTCAGACCTTTCCACTGCAAAAGAAGCTTTTTTTGCTTCGTAACATGTTTGGAATAAACAACTTCACATACACAACACACTCCGACTCTGTCTCAACTCTTTACAGTTCTCTCTCTCTCTCACTCTCTCTCTCTCTCTCTCTCTCTCTTTATATATATATATATATGTATATATGTGTGTGTGTGTGTGTATATATGTGTGTGTGTGTGTGTGTGTTTATATATATATGTGTGTGTGTGTGTGTGTATGTGTGTGTGTGTATGTGTGTGTGTGTGTGTGTACACGATCACATGTGTTCAGAATACTTTGTATAAATTTCTTTAAGAAGACGCTGAAAGTCTTCAATTGGTCCGGGAATGTTGATTCTATCAGAATTGTTGCTTCAATAAAGCTATAAAGAAAAAATAGAATATTCTAGAAAGGCTTTATTCGAGGAGCGTTATACATTTTATTATTTCAAAACATTTATAAGTGTTTCACAATAATACTAGTTTCTTTTCTGAGCCGATATGGTCAATAATTACTTTAAGACTAAGGCAGTAGTAATACTATAATTCGTTATTCGTACTGACTGAGAGGACACGCATCATCATCATCATCATCATCGTCGTCGTCGTCATCGTCATCATCATCATCATCATCGTCATCATCATCATCATCATCACCATCATCAGTCTTTTATCGCCCGTCGTTGGTCATAGACCTTCCCCAGGATCCACAACATCTATCTATCATGGGCAACGTGGAGCCAGTGTTTTCTGAATTTATCTATTTCATCCCTCCATCTTGTATTCTGTCGGCCTCAGTTTCGCATGTGATCCCTTGGGATCCATGTTGTGAGTCGTGATGTCCATCGGTTGTCCACCGTTCTCGCAACATGACCTGCCCATTTAAGTTTTCTTATAGGTTCTATGATGTCTTGGACTCCTGTTTTCTCCCTGATGTACTGTGCTGTCTTGTGATCTCTCCATGTAAGGTTGAGCATGATTCTCACATGCACACGTTGCATGCTTCTCAGTTTGCAAGTCTGTCTCTTGGTTAGGTTTCATGTTTCAGCTCCATAAGTGACTATCGGAGGGATGCATCGGTTCGGTCATCAATGCGGGGCAGGTAGGGGCTGGGTTTTTCCGAGAATAAAGTCAAACTATTTGGGATCTAAGGCTTGTGCGCGTTGGATAATAATGAAGGTGATTTGCGCAGTATCATCATCCTTTTCTATCTTCTTTTTCTCTATCTTCCACACCTTCGTGAAAAATAGATACAGATGCTTCAGTTGGTAGAGACTCGGAATCAGTGTATTTATTCTGGTATCATTTTCAGTCCAATAACCATGGAATGGACATGAAACCATCTTTGAGCACTATCCCATCATCAAGTTATTTTGTGAACAGTATGCCGCATTAGGAGGGGAAAATGTCAAGATTAATACTGAGCAAGACTCCTTCCATCCAACCGAATCCAGGTAACTGCCCCAAACTCTAAAATGAATCAACGTCTTTAAGAAAAACAGACCACCACTTGCACTTGCCATCACCGCAATATTACATTGATGAAGCAATTTTGAAGCAATCTTTCACGGCACATTTCGTGTACCGCGAAGCATCTGTAGGTGTACAACGGGAGTTTTAGGGAAGGTCGACCCCAAACCTTCAAACAAGGACCGAGAGTTTACTACGTTTTGGCATTACTGGTAATTTCATAGAGTGCATTAATCATTTCCAATGTTGCAATAAATGAATAAATATGTTTTTCATTAAGGGTCCAGTTGGCAGTTAAAAATTCTCTCCTGAATTCTGTAGGGTAGAACCGTCGAAGAATCCATATTATTTTTTTAATAAATATCGATTCGATGTGTAGTAATAACAATGCACAAAACGTTCAAAATCTTTTGAAAACGATGATCAGCAATATAGTTTTAGCTATAAAAGTAATAAATTATTAGTTTGACTTATCTGATTTAACTCATTAACTTATGAGCACATTATTAATATTGATTTTCTTTTAAATTATCAAATAAGTCATTAAATACTAATGCTTTCATCCAAAATAATTTATGTTAGTTGGGCACAAGTCGAACTCGGTTCGTCGATTTCGTTTTCTGTGCTGATCATCGTTATACCTTGCAGCTCCGTAAATCAAACTTAATCCTGTCCCCGGGGTCACACAGTTGTCTAAAATACTTGTATATTCTACTAAAAGTATTGGGTAACCCAAAAATTTTGTTCTGTTTTTGTCGCTAAATGGCATTAGGGGCGCTTTTCGTTCAAAAAGATCGTTTTGGATTGTACTATGACAGCGGTCATACCAGCGTTCTTTTTTTCCTCTCAATTGTTATAGCTTGGCACATCTGTCGTATTTACTAGATATATACCGGTTCAAATGAAATCTGCTATATCTGTGTTCGCATCTGAGTGCGTAGACCAGACACACCTTTCATATTTTGCACGTATCTACCCCTAAACAGATCATTTTCCAATGGTATAAAAAAGATTAGCGCCCTTGAAGTGGGTTTTCAGACTGTTTTAAAGTCTCTGTACATGAAGCGTGGTATCAAATGGGGAATTGGATATCCATTGGTTCCGCTCTTAGCAGAATATTCTTAATGAAAACGAATTCCCTGGAACCTTGCTATTCTTTGATAAGACGGATAAAAAGCTCTTGGGGATGGAATTATGAAGTTGCCTGAAAGATAACAGGAGATAGTGGAACAGAATTGAAAAAATGTTTTTCAGTACAGTTTATACCGAAAAAAATGTCCTTTACTTTTACTTAACAAACCGAACTGACTTTAGTGAAAATACGTTGATTGCAACAAACTGACAGAATCGTTTTTTATGAAGTTCAGCCTCACGTTGGCAAGATATCAAGGCCAAGCTAAGAGAACAAAGCTTATAGATGAAACCTAAACCCGACCAAAAGATTCACCCTCAAACAGGAAATAATGCAAGCTGCACAGAAGAGAATTATACTAAACATCACATGGGGGGAGATTACAAGACAGTACAGTATATCGGAGGAAAAAAAAACGGAATCAGAGATATCATAGAAACCCTTGGAAAACTCAAATGACAATGGGCTGGTCATGTTACAAGAATGTCAGACAACTACTAGATATCGCGACTCCTCACAACGTGGACCCCCAGAGATCATATGCGAAACTGTGGTAGAAAATGAGATGGAGTGACTAACTAGACAAGTTCAGAACGTTCTGGCGCTGTAACACCCATGATAGAGAGGGCTGACGAATCTTGGTTAAGGTCTATGTCCACCAACGGACGCTAAAAGGATGATGATGATGATGATGATGATGATGATGATGATGATGATGATGATGATGATGATGATGATGAAGTTGGAACTGAAAATCAATGATCGATGTTTAAAACCAATAAGGCTTTTATTGATTTAGGACATGTGAATATCAAGGGTATCATTTCTCAGAAATCCAAAATGATTTTGAGGTCAGCCCGACCCAGTATGTAAACTGCATCACTCTAGGTTATTCTCTTTTATATTTTTATTTCTTTAATCCCGGACGTAACCCATTACTTGATATCAGTGTTGGGTGCTTCTCACCCCGACACACACCTGAAATCGTCAGCAAACATTTCCCACTCTTGTGGCCTAGCAGGTGGGGGGTCGGGTGAGCTGTCTGCTTCGTTGATTAAACAAAACCAAATGAAAAGGACGAAGCCGCCAAACGGAAAACGTATAATAAACGAATCTATGGAAAAGTATTTCAAGTTTACAGAAACATACCAATGAATACGCATGCGCACACACATATATCCGAGCACACTTTTTAGTATTGAAAAGTGAACATGTATACAGATCCATGTGTAGATATGAACACACTGGTGGAATATTATACAATCTGAACAGATATTATCAGGTATTTTTTATGACCGAACTCTAAAGTATTGCAACTCAGTAGCCAAAATTATGAATATGTTGCCGTTGAAAACTGAGTACACCCCTCCGAAAGAAAAGTTTATTAAAGATCATTATTTGGTGTGACGCCTTTATTTTCTAATACTACTCGCAGTCTAGCCGACATTGACTTCATTAGATTTGCACAAACAGTCACAGGGATGTTTTTTCACCATGACAGTATGCATCTTTTCAAATCTGTCTTACTGGATGGTTATTGGCTCTAAAATACAACCCACAAGTGCTTAATCGAATTTAAATCCGGTGACATGCTAGCTAAATAGAGCACTTTTATCTTCTGCTTCTTTAGAAATTCTGTAGTGTGTTTAGTGGAGTGTTAAGAATCGTTGTCTTGCTAAAATACGTCTCTTTCTCCCAAGAGTTTGAGTGAAGGAAACACGTTTGTTTTTCTCTCAATATATTACTGCAACCTTCAGCATTTATGATTCCGTCGATGGAATGTAGCTCACTGATGCTATTAGAACACATACAACTCCAGACCATCAGGTTTCCATCACCATGCTTAAATGTTGATACCAATCAAATTTTTTTATACGCCTCACCAAGACGGCACTACACACGTTGGATGCCAGCAGACCCAAATAGGTTGATATGCCGCCCCAAAATGTTGAAGTTTCATCATTATTCTCCGGTACAAACTTTAAACGGATCTTTTTGTATCTAAATTTCAGTTGCAGTTTCCTACGCAGTTGTCGGTCATGTAAGCCGGTCTTGTTCAGATTACGTTTGATTATTGTAGTAGAAACATTCATGACACACACTTCTTTGAACTCATTTGCAAACTCCGCAGTCCCTTCTGTATACCTTCGACATTTTCCCTTCTCTGGTGATTTTGCACAATTTTGACAACCGTGTTTTTGCTCAATATCAGACATGTAGCTATGACTGCAGCAGCTTTTTTTCTATTTGTGGGAATAAATAACACATTTCTCAAAATCAGAAGATAGTTCCCACCCATTTGAAGCCATTACTTAAGTAAACGTCTGTACACTGAAAATTATGGCTTTATGAGAATAATTTTTAACATTGCAAACGAAGAGTACGCCCGGTTAAAAATAATTCACTTCAATTTATTTAAAACCCTTATAAGAGAAAATAATAAATGATAGTGCAAAAAATACTCACTGTATAGAATAAAATGGACTATGTTCGTGAAGTTGTACTCATTTTTAGAGCAACATATTCATATTTCAATTTAAATGTTGTACAGTTTGGTCATAAAAATACCTGATGATATCTGTTATGATAGTGTAACGAACGTTTCACAATCATATATAATTATAAAATCCTATCTGCTATCTTTGGCTTAGATGAAAATTAACTTCCTATAGAAATGTGATGAGGTGTATTGACAATGTGGAAATGAAAATTTGAGAAAAAAAGTGCGCTACGTCTCAAATTTCTTATCATTTTTAAGGCAAAACTTTATGCATTTCGTCTTCGAAATTTTCGAAGAACCTGGATATGGGTTCAGAGGTCAGGACGGAAGAACCTTCAAACACAGAGGAGGTGGCAAAAGGTGACATTTGATCTTGTTGTAGATGGTTGGGAATGTTTGGATAAAGTAGATCAATGTGTTTATGTTTTGGCTCTCAAGTGAATGCAGTGTGTGTGGATTTATATAAATTAGATGCGTTTATTTCTTGCTTGTATGTGTGGGATGTGTTTTGCATGTGTGTTTTCGTGTGTGTGTGTGTGTGTGTGTGTGTGTGTGTGCGTTTTTCCATTAAAGGGGTGTAGTTTATATCATCTAATTCTGCATGTTTGTATGTGATTATTTTTTTCATCATGATGCGGTTTTGTTTCAAAATCAGAATGACCTCCCTTCGATGTCTTCAATGTCTTCAATATCATAGCGCCAAGACTTTATAGTATCAGATACATTTGGCACCTTTGATAGTAATTTAGATATAATGATACTGTACCAACTGATGTACTAACATCTATAACTATATAGCTAGTTTAAGCCTAGGGGTTCATTCCTAATCTTGTTCACATTCCCCTCCTTCCATTAGGCAATCCATTTCCTCTTCTCTAAGTTCTCTAGTAATCTATACTCCTCTACACCACTTTCCTCTTCTCCTCTTACCCATTCTCTCTTTCTCCTTCCCTCCTTCTATTTTTAGATTTAAAATATATTTTGATTCCAGTGATAGAAATGTGTATGAAAATCTATTCAAAATTTAAAAGCTTATCAGTATAGAGGAATATTTACTAGATACATCGTCTTTTTACTAAACAGTGAAGTTATTCTTGAAATTATTTACACTTGTACTATTTGTTACATAAATTGGTTAACAGCTTGGCTTTTGGGGTAGATGTTTCAATTTTTCATTTCTTTGGGTATCAAACTGCTTCTGTTGTTAGCTATTTCATTTTTAGTGGTTTGAGTCGTAATTCAGTGGTATATAACGTAATAGGAACTTATTTCTGTACCGACATTTTGATATTAGTTCTGATTTTTTGTTTGGGAATAATTTTGGGTTATGGAGAGTTATGATTGCTAATTTTCCTTCTAATTACTTGCAACGATCACATTGAGAATAAGGAAATAACTGTCAAAATTGCAGATGCAAAACTGGAGAAAGTAGACCACTACATTTACCTATGACAACGAATCTCTATGAAACCCACGAAAGAGGAAGAGATCAAGCGAAGAGTCACCCTAAGATGGCAAGCCTTCGGCAGAGCAAGCTCAACCTTCAAAACAAGTCTATCCCAATAATCCTAAAAAGAAAAGTATACAACCGATGCATCCTCCCAATAGTCACTTATGGAGCCGAAATATGGAACCTGGCCAAGAGACAGACTAGCAAACTGAGAAGCATGCAACGTTCACATGAGAGAATCATGCTCAACCTCACATGGAGAGATCACAAGATTGCACAGAATATTAGAAAGAAAACTGGAGTCAGAAACATCATAGAATCTATCAGAAAACTTAAATGGCAATGGACAGGCCATGTTGCAAGAATGAAAGACAACCGATGGACATCACGACTCACAACATGGATACCCAAAGATTATATGCGAAACTGTGACCGACAGAATACAAGATGGAGAGATGAACTTGACAAATTTAGAAAATACTGGCTCCACGAGGCCCACGATAGAGAAGTGTGGCGAATCCTGGGGAAGGTCTATGTCCAACGACGGACGTTAAAAGAATAACGATGATGATGATGATGATGATGATGATGATGATGATGATGATGATGATTACACGCACATGTTCGACACAAGCAAATCTTTCAACTATGCTTGAACAGGACAAACATTGACGCACAAACGCCCTCGCACGATTCATGCAAATTTATCTTTGACAGAAACTAAGGTGGGGTCCTGTTGGGCACCCTCGTCCCGTACTATTGCCCCTTGTCCCTAATCTTCTTTGTTACACCACTAAGGTCAGCCGTGGGTTGTCCTGTCTAGACGAAGATGAGTACATCAATCCAATTAGTTGACCGTTTTCTATTCAGTGGACGTGTCTGGTCCCAGTTGATACCTGTAAAGAAGAAAATAAAGGTAAGATGGGCGGAAGTGTAACTTGAGAGTGAAAGGATGGTGTGAGGGAGAATGAAGGGGAAGTTGACATGCGCAAGAGAAGAGAGGAAGGACAAAGAGAAAGCAGAAAGAAAGTTGGTGGGAGAGAGTTTATAAGTATATAGGTATGGGAAAGCGAATGATATAAAAAAAATGTCAGAGGTATATTTTTATTTGATGGAAGTGAAAAATACAATATCTAGTAAAAGTACATGCATCTTCCAATTTATTTCCCATCACATGGTGTGAGTTCTTTTCTAGGATCGGCTTTTAGCAAGCACATACGTACACATATGTATGAAAGTGAGATCAAGACTGGGCAATGAGCTGCCCATTCGATGGTGCTTCATGCTAGATCACCAGCCACAATCTGGGATGACAGTTTTTTTTTATTCGTGGTGAATCTATGGTAACACTCGTACAATGATCCCTAGTGAAAAAGTGCGAGGGTTCTGTCATTGATAATTCTTTCTCGTCACTGTTATGCCGGCAAATTGACGGTCTATGGTTGAGTTTTATCACTTGCACGTTATCGACAACGCTTATATGCCCAACAATTAAAAATGTAGCTCGTCGTCAGCTGTTATGTTTCCAGTTTCATTAATTATAAGTTGTGTCGGTTTGATGTTAAGACCTGTCAGTGAAACTTTGAACAGTTACGCTTCAGTACACAGTTAGTCACTCGTTCTCGAAATGGACAATCTCACTGTTATATTTTTCAACGGCTGACTAGCAATCTTGTTGGACACATAAGATGCTTTATGATGCTCGCACAACTCTGCCCCTTTTTCAGCTTCAAATTAAAAAAAGTTGAACTTGAATTTGAAAGAATATTCTTCTTGACAAGTTTATAAGTGTTGAGAAGTACAGTATTTGTTCCCAAACGATTAAACTAATTAACGATATTATCACAAAGATAGATAATTCAAAACTAAAACCAGCTCACACATTGTACAAAGCAGAGGATAACAACGATATGGAAGAGAATGTAGAGGGAAAGTGAAAATTAGAATATGCATGCATTTAAGTAGAGATGGAAGTTTGCATTCAGTATTCTTACAGATAATTCTATATCTTTATTTCTTCTTCCCAGCTGGATAGTGTAAATTGAACAACGGCGAGCCTTATCAGTACCTAGATGAGAAAACGTCCGTCTAGAAATCCTCGGTGCCATATAGAGCAACGATTGTTCTGCGACCGTCTCAGCCTTTGCTCTGTCGTCGATTAACAGAACATCTTGCCAAGCTAGGACCGGGCTGTGCACCGAGTCCTTTCTCGCACACACGCTGCTCTGCGGAGGAGACATAACAGTGCGATCTACTAGAAGCCACCATACTCGTATTGAGGGGTAGCGAATATCATCAATAGATTGAGCGGTGGAAGCGTAGGATAATGGCGGGGGGATTTCGACCATGAACCAACAGAAGACACAAGACTTGTGTTAAATCGAACTTTTTTTTTTACTTTGGCAGACTGAAAATACGTTGATAGTCTTCGCTTGATGACCAAACAAAATAGAGAGGGAAAGAGAGAAAGAGAGCATGTTGAGAGAGACGGAGAGAGAAAGAGAGATTGATTGATTAGTCTTTCTATCGCCATAGGTCAGCAGCCAGCGGCTACCAGTGTATCTATCGCTCTACCCTCCTTCTACTGACCAACCTTTGGTCCCCTAACTTCTAGGCGATGGTCCTTTTTCTATCGCTATATTTTACCAAGTTTTATCTAAAGTAGTTTGTTTGATCCACATGGTGTCCTACTATTATGGCCTTGTCTCAGTTCAAGCTCAGCAAAGTATATATATATATATATATATATATATATATATATATATATAATTTGAAGTATAGAAAGTGAGACAGACTTGGGAGTGAAAGTGTGTGGAAGTTAGGTTTATTAATCTATGAATGTTTTCATTGATGGTCTAGACATGTTTCGGGAGGTATTCCCATCTTCAGTAATGTGTGCTTTGTGTGTGTGTACCATTCGATGGTTTTAATGAATATAAGTGGAATATAATATTTGTGAGCAAGAAATGGGACCCCATCACCTAGGGTGCAATATATACATATATGCGCGTGCACACATTTGCTCAGTATGCTTTGCTATTTCCTGAGATGAAGTATCGTGATTATTTAATATTGTAATGATAACGTTGCGTTAAAAATACAAACAACAAGGGGTTGAATAGTCTGAAAAACTCTTTGAATCCTAATGCCCCTTCTCAAAACTATAGACAGTATCTTTAGTAATGTGTTTCTGAACATCTTAATTTTTTTTTTCGCTTAAATCATAAAATTTCAGCTTGAAAGTTCTCTATGATGCAATATACACCCAAAGAGAGCCAGAAAATATAGAGACTGAAATGCCAGGATCTAAACCACAGAAACAGGGATGATAGACCGATTAAATTCAATCATGGTTCTGTTCTTACAAGCAACTAAACTGGGCTGATTTTTTTGTATCAATTTCATAACTGGGTGTTTTTAGGGATTACTTTTATTGGAACCCGTCAACCAAAACTGTCACAAAACTGTCAAAATTGTTTCTTCAGTTTTCCAATTGGTCTGGCTGACTATGTATGTATAACGCGTAAAGGCCGCACCGGTGGGGTTAGAGGGTTGAAAACTCAAACATTTACTCATTATGTCTGCAAAAAAAATAGGTTTTTAGTGGGGAATCAATTAGCAATGTAGGTTTATGATAAATTGATCACTTTTTGTGTCTGCTTGTTTGTGACATTTTTTAGGGAGCACTGTCCAAAGAAATGCAAGATAAGTAACTTATTCATTGATTGTCAAGCTCATTAAACAAACATCGATTTCATACCAGAATGTTTTGGGGGGACTACTTTTATCCTTCCTATATTTCAAATTGTTCGAAAGAGATCACTTTGTATCCACCTTTTCAAAATCCTTTTCCTCGTGTGCCTTGCCAATTTGATATCAAGAGCTCTGACTCTACCTTCAATTCACAGATCTCTGCAAGAAAACCTCACTACCATGTCCAGCTGGTGAGAAATTCCGCGATGCAGTTACTTGTCGGGAGTATTATGAGTGTGGACATAATGGACAATTCTTGACCAAAAGGCTGTGTCCACCAACAAAGGAGTTTGATCCCCGACGGGGACATTGCGTCCTCTCTACAACTTTTGAATGTCCCCCGCCAATACGGTGCTCGAACTTTTTATGGAATGATGATCATTTTCAACAGGTAAGTGGGTTTCATTATTCTACCGTTGAGCGAGAGACAGCAAGCCTCCTCGCTTCACCAGCGTTCTCTTTAGCATCCTCTCAGACCGCAGCAACGCATGGTACTGTACATTCTAAATCCAGGTCTCTCAACCTAAGTGATATCCACCACCGGCGGGCGATTCCAAATCTTGGGTGGGCGGTGAATAGCTATGCGGAAAATAATAGGCATTTTGAAATTTTGGTGGGCTTTTTAGCACCATCTCAGATTGCAGCAACGCGTTGGTCTGTACATTCTAAATCCAGGTTTCTCAACCAAGGCGATATCGACCACCAGTGGGCGATTCCAACTCTTAGGTGGGCGGTGAACAGCTATGCAGAAAATGGTGGGCTTTTTGAAATTTTGGTGGGTGGTATAGGATTTTGAATATCGAAGTCTATAATTAACAACAAAAAATGAGTCAACAGCCACATTTTCTATTATTAATTCACCAAGCTGCACTGTGATACCGCATATTTCGTGAACCCACTTACCTGCACTAACTGCGTCTCACCAAACATAGGTATTGCCTTGACAATATCTAAAAGAAGGTATGTGTGCATCAAACATTTGATGTTACTGCTTTACATTACTTTCAGTGAAGAAACAGTGGAAAGTGTTCATTCCTGTTGTTTTCAAGAGTTGAAAACTTTTTAGTATCCAATTGAATATTATGTGACAGAGACAAAAATTTTGAGAACCCTTTGTATAAATCCTTTCTTGTTAATTCTGATTCATCCTGTTTTGATTTTGGTGATTTAGCACAATTCCAAGTGTGTCAACTGTTCAAGTAAGATCTGGTCTTATCGCTTGTATGCAGTGGTCGGTCTGGATGTTAAAGTTCAAACGTATCATATCGTTGTTGTTTTTCTTGAACGGCTTGTACGAAACCCAAGCAGTGATATTTAAAACCAAAGTACTTTTATTCGCATTCACCAGTAACTTTATTTAAGACGTAAATACTATGTACTGATTTTTTTTTTATTATTACGGTGTCGATATTTGTGTGCGTTTCAGAATCAATCCAATTTCCCGACTGACTATGTCGTTGGTGGAGTCCTTGGCAGTTTGGCGATTCTCACTGTTCTAATTTTGCTTTTGGCCTGTATTCATAAATGGCGCATAGGTAAGAGCAGGTAAGAATACCATCATTATAAACAATTATTTTTATTGTTAATACTGTTTATACCGTATCGGGAACACTTATCAGTCACCTTAACATAAACCCAATTTGTGACAATACAACGATTTTAAAAATCCCACTAAACCAATAATTTCATAGATTAGAATATGAACAATAAGTGTAAATACTTTTGGTATGGTAGTACCGATTCTAATTCTGTTGATCCCTCATTTAAAAAAGCAGCTAATGTTACAACTCTTTAAATAAAGGGTCTTAATTCCAGTCTGTCAGTTCTATGATATCGGCTACCTGAAGTTTGGGGAGTTTGAGGACTTGAAACATTTGCAATAATAAATTGATTTATTTAACGGGCGTATTGTGATGTTTATGATCGCTGTGATTTACAGTGATTGCTTGCTTGGTGTCACTTATCTATTATCGCTACGCAGTAACATTTGCCCTCTTTGAAGGCAAGTGTTGCAGTATTACAAAACATAGCTTCAAAAATTGACTCCATTGATATTTTTTGAGAACTTTAACCCACATTCATAAAATTGCCTTTGAAAGTTTCGGAGCTCATGTTATAGTGAGTGTGTGAGAGTAGTAATTATTGTTGGTTTCTGTAGCAACAAGATGTGACACTGTGGATATAAAGGGTGAATTAGGAAATCTGAAAGTTAAAACTGAGATACCTAAATCAGAGATAAAGGCCTTGTCGACCTCTTTGCGGAGTTTTGGGCACTTTTCAAAGGAGACCAGGAATCAGTGATATGCTGAAGTTGTGGGCGATGAATTCATAATCGCGTATGGGCAACTTGGTGACCATTCTTAGACGGCGCAAACACACGACGGACAGACATTTGGGGTTTAACACACATGTATTTCCTGAAGTCAGGAGAATCAGAGGACAGATAACCATGTCTCATCATCATCATCATCAGTCTTTTAGCGTCCGTCGTTGGACATAGACCTTCCCCAGGATTTGCTACACTTCTCTATCATGGGCGTCATGGAGCCAGTACTTCCTGAACTTGTCTAGCTCGTCTCTCCATCTAACATTTTGCCGGCCTCAGTTGCGCATGTGGTCTCGAGGAATCCATGTCGTGAGTCGTGATGTCCATCGATTGTCTGCCATTCTTGCAACATGGCCAGCCCACCGCCATTTAAGATTTTTTATGGATTCTATGATGTCTCTAACTCTTGTCTTTTCCCAGATGTACTGTGCTGTTTTGTGGTCTCTCCATGTGAGGCCCAGCATTATTCTTTCATGTGCACGTTGCATGGTTCTCAATTTACGGGTCTGTCTCTTGGTTAATTTCCATGTTTCAGCTCCATAAGTGACTATTGGGAGGATGCATTGGTTATACACCCTTCTCTTTAGGATTAATGGGATCTTGTTATTTTTGAAGGTTGAGCTAGCTCTGCCAAAGGCTTGCCATCCTAGTGTGATTCTTCGCTTGATTTCTTCTTCTTTTGAGGGTCTCATGGAGATTCGTTGCCCTAGGTAGATGTAGTGGTCTACTTTCTCGAGTTCTGTGTCCTCGATTTCAATCTTAGTGTTTTTATCTCCAATGTGGTTGTTGCACATGATCTTCGTCTTGCTGAAGTTCATGTGTAGGCCAACTTTCTTGCTCTCTTGCATTGCCATTTCATTCAGAAGAGATGGAGAAGTGAATCCGCGTTTTGGAGAGGACCCGATTGAGTAGCTGAGCTCATCAGAGATATCTCGACATCTGTGAAATGAAATAGGTCTTGTTTGGGACAGTGATTGGCCACAGTGGAAAAAACGGTGGAGTTTAGATCGGCTGCAGGATCGGCGAGATGATACCGATCCTAGAGTGAAGGAGAGGAAAAGAGAAGTAGAGAGAAATAACCTACTAAGAGGGCCGGGCCAAATGAGCGAGTGAATACATGCGTTCAAGGCTTCTATAGACAATTGTCAAGGGAAATGGCATTTATGATGCGAAGGCTAGATTCAGGGTTTCGTAACTGAAGCTTATACTTACTTATTTTCGTAATTCATTTCAAGTAAAAATAGAAGAGCCGTTACGAAAGAATATACATGGTGCCGTGCGAATATCAACTCTAATAAGTTATGTCGATATTAGGGTCACCCTATATATTTTCTTGGTATGATTTGGGGGGGGGGAGATCACAAGAAAGAATATCAACACAAATACAGTATAAGGTTAGAAGTTTGTGACAATAAATTCGATTTTCTGAAGTAACACTTAGTAATGCTGCAACCCATACCTTTAAAGAGGAGGCTTGTTACAGTTTAACGATGTCTGTTGAATGAATCTAACCAAGCAATCCATGTTAATCGTTGTGAACACAAATCCGATTATTCTCATTAAATAAGGTCCCTCGTCTGGCATCTTGAACGAATAAATCCCATTTAAATCTTTCAAATCCTCGAACACCCCAAACTCCAGGTGGTCGATATTAGGGGCAGGCCGAATTTAGCTCCCAGTACGGTAATTATTACCAGCGATCCGTGGAAATTTCAATCCTTTGGCAAGTTTATGTGTCTTCTGACAAGGATTGGTTCTTGAGCAGACGATACAATTTTTTTTTTAAATCACTTTTCGGTTAAGATTTGAATGAATAACTTTCGTTTTTGTATTATAGTAAAATGATATTCTTTTTCTGTTGTTTTAGCCGTCGCCGTTTGCATCAGCTTCGAAAGAATCTTCGGAGCCGACCAATGGTTCCAGTTTTGGAGAATCAGGATTACTTCAACGATAAAATGGCACAGATTTACGAAAGGATCAGTAATAATAACGTATGTACCAGGATTGGGTGTCGGAGGGGGAAACAACTCCTTTGAGGATTGAACTGTTGATAGAACATTAGATTGGGAAACCGTGAAGGTCTGTTTTTATTTCATTCATTTTATTAGATTGTAAATCATTATTATCATTATTTGCGATAAATAGCAACAACAATTACGATGAAGGTGAATAGTGGCAAAAAAAATGATGATGATGATTTACAATACTTTAATCAAATAAAATGAATGAGATAACTACCAATTAATAATAAACATGGCACAGAGCGGGGGGGGTTAAGAGTTTTGCCATCGAATTCCAGTTGTAAGAAAGTAAGTGGTTCCAGTGGTAAGAATGGTTGCACCACTCTCCGGCATAGAAGGTCGTAAGTTGGATTATCACTTGAAACTTACTCTTCATTTCGATCCGTACCGGTAATTATTTACTCATTGTTGAAGGATACCCAGCCCGAGACTAATTGCGATAAAAAGCAATAGCAATTAAGACGAAGGTCTATACTTCAGTTCCTTTCTTCATGAAGAGAAAAAATTCTAAATTACCTTAAAGAAACAATCTTAATCCCTACCGTAGTGCAATAGTCCTGCGGGACAATTCACTTGTGTAGTGACTTCTGTCCTCACTGGGTGCTCCCTAGTTAGGGTTTTGAGCCATACTAAGCTAACCTTAGTATAATAAACTATATGGGAACATCATGGAATAGTGTTCAGAAAGCTAGTTTTGCAGACCATTATTATTGTAGTGAATCCAATTCTCATTGTGTGTCACTCAGTTTTTGGTCATGTGCCGAACGAAATTTTGCATATACAGGTTTCCACGCTTTCCGAAGTTGGATATCCTGATTACCATTAATTTATATGGGAAACATTTTTCAGCGCTCCAAACCTCCTCCCTAATTATATTTCCAAAATACACTCTCCGGCTCCACCGGAAATATATCCTCCGTCCCTGCCCCCTCTAAGAGAAGTGGCAGCGAAGGCCCATGGGTATTGCTCCCTTTGATCTCTTGATGAATCTACAATTGCCAATGGGCAACGTAGGCTACTGACAGGGAAACATGTAGACATGAAGTCTTCCCAGGCAACCTCTCTGAAGTAAACCACAGAGCAAGAGCAGAAGCACTGGAGCTCCCCCAATTGCCTGACTTTCTCGTGCAGCTGCTTTGGTATAACTTGTCTGTCCTATGGGTTTCATTGGCTATCGACAGAATCCTCTCTCAAATCCCCGTTGGCAAAGCTGAGCCATTAATAATATAACTGCTATTATTGTTACTGTTAATATTACAACTGAAAAAAATATCATCATTATTACAATTATCATTGTTGAATAACCGTAGCTCCACAAATAGTCTGACGATTAATCAGCCAAGTAGGCTATATATTCTTCTCTCTTTGTTCATTTATGTTTACGTGTGTGTTTCCAGGCGTTCCTGATCCGGGGGAGGGGGTACGACCGTAACAATGCGCACGAGTATACCACTCAGCACCATCTAATGATAGATTCTCTTTCAAAAAACGCTTTCCGGGGTCTCTATCGTCATTTTAGATCAACAATGCTAAATCTTGTGCGGGTACTATTGTTTATATAAAAGATCTATTTTGTTTAGATAATATTTTAGATAATCGGTTCGGGTACTCGCTAGGGCTATGGTGATTCATTTATGAAAAGTACGAATGTGATGATGATGATGATGATGATGGATTGGTCAATTTTATCGTTTCAGAGTATGTCTTGCCTGCAGTACCCATCAGCTTTCCGCCCTGTCGCGATACGGCATCACCCGATTTCTCAAATCAGATATCCACATCCTTTGGGGGATATTGACAGCCTGGGTTCCAGTGATCCAGCCCTGTATGTGGCTGGTGGACGCCGAGACGACAGCTACGAGCCATCAGTAATCGCCGGTAGTTTCATCTACCATGGTCCGGGCAATCTTCCATCGCACTTGGCTCCCACTGCCAAGGAGTACGACAGAGATCTCTCCTACGATAGCTTCAAAAACGAACATCTCTTTTCAACTAATTCTAAAGGGGTACTAAACAGCACAGTAACCACTCGTCAACTTCACTTGTAAATTTTCAGTGACTCCATAATCGTTCACGAGAATTATGTCTTGATACGATTTGATCACAGGGATATTTTTATCATGAACCAATTTTGGGGGTGAGCTTCCGACGGCATTCCAATATATTCTTCGACAAATCATCCAGGATTGTTCAAACTTATAAGCATCCTTCAAAATGTGGTGATTTCATTAAAAATGTGATGCTTTTATTCAAAAGATTTGTACCTTTATTCGACATGTGTAGATCTTTATTCGGAATTGTACTTTTCAAGACGCAAGTACTTTCATTCAAATCTTGAGTACTTTCGTTCAAATTTTATGTGCTTTTATTCAAGGCATACCATTGACCATTATTTGTTCGGTTTCTTTTCTTTGGATGTTAAATACTACATAAAATTTTATCAACGAAAAATTGGTTTCTGAATCTACAAGAAAGGCTCTTCGGACAATAACAAATTCAAGATTTACATATTGATTTCTTTCTCTTTACCGTTCACATCTTAGTAATTTCAAATTATTCAAAGTAAACAAAACGGTAAGTATGAAGAAATGTTATAATTATAAGTAGCGTTTCTCTCTCTCTTTTATTAGAAATCACTGCGCTGGATATTAGCCTTAAAATAGTGCCGACCTCATTTCCTCGTCCTACCCTTATTTACCTGAAGTCAGGGACTATTTCTCTTGAGTAAAAGACAGTTCAACAATTTACATTCACTTTTACCTTCTGAAACAACACCAAAATATTACTGGGACTTACATACTAAGACATTGAACGAAATATTTTCGTGAGACTGTGTTTCCGTCATATTATAATCGACCCTTACGAACGCGTGAAACCGAAGTATTCAGTCTCATACGTGACCCCGCTTTTAATACAATATATGACCTGATTTTAATAATTCTGCATTATGGTAATCATCTATAACGCCGTAAGCCCAATTTAAAATGTTTCGTGCTTAAAGTAAAATATTCTTTAGTTAATCCCTGGTCCCAAACTACTCCTGGTCATAGAAAAGCTATACAAAGGATCCTTGGGGGTTTATAACGAAATATGAGTGGATATTTATGCGAAACAGAGAGCTAGGGGAGGGCAGATTTTCTGTATAGATGTTTTCGTATGATTGTATAATTTTTCAAAAGTGGTTGCCTTTCAAGTGCCATGTTCCCCGGCAAAAAACATATTTTTCTTGCTATTTGAGAAAATATCCAATATCTTTTTTTTTAAATCCTGGACAATGACACTCATGTCATGAATAGAGGTACTTGTAGATTTCAATGCAAGTACTTAGGCCTTGAATAAAAGTATACATAAATAAAGGTCGATACGTTTTTAAAAAAGGTACATATAGGTTTGAATAACCCTGTCTGAACATTATTTTCTATAATGTCCTTAAGTAACATTTCGAATGGATATCCTGAGTTATTTTCGTTAAGGACATGAACTTGGTGGTTCGCGTTTGTATGATTTACCGTTTCTATTCTCCAAATGCTCACCTCTTGAAGACCAGGAATACTGCCGACCGAATGATCTTTTTTTTTCTCTCTCTTCACTCAAAAGACAAGAATTTTTTAAATAAATCAAATCAGTCTTTAAAAGGACAAAATCTTCTGATTAGCAAAACAATATATTCCACTTCCTCTGCCTCCAATGCCTTCTTGACATTTGAGGCCATAAAGAGTGGCCATGTTCTGACATTTATTCTTCCTTTTTGTTCTTGCTTTTATTCCTCAACATTCCGTCCGAAGTTAATATCACGTGAATCTCACTATGATCCACTAATTACCTATCTGCCATCAGAATACTCAAGGTCGGCCAGAGCTAGGGTCACCAAAATCATATTGTTAGCCTATTGTTTTCTGAAAAATGCTGTAATGTTTCGAGAAGCTTTTCAGGATGATGCTTCAGGTAAAAGATAAGTGTATATATGTTATTTGCATTCCAAGTTAACCTAGTGTACAAATCTCCAATCCGTAGAGTGGAGCCGTCTTCGTTCAATGTTGATCTTTCCAGGGAATGCCGAAATAGATCTGAACCAAAATTGACCATTCATTTATCCGATTCATTCTGGGGTCATTACCGTTGTACACAGAATAGCAGCCCATGAGCCTTAAATTGACCTCACCAGAGGTCTTCTGTTCATCCTAGGGTCAAGTTACCACTGTACACAAATTTGCAGCCTTTGAGAATGCTAAAATTGAGTTGGGCTCAAATTGACTTTATGAGGTCACTAGAGGTCAAAAAGAGGAAAAGCATAGTCAGAAACAGTGTTCCATTGCACTGCATTTAAACACATCTTCAAAAGAAAAAAGAAAAAAGAAAGATGAATCAAGATAAATCGCAACATTAATGGGTATCTTATACTTTCATAAATGTATCCAACACTTTGAGTGAAATACAAACATTAAAAAAAGACTGGATGCTCAACAGTCAAACTCCACTAACTGAAGCTTGAAATATGAGGTCAGGTAAAAAATAACTTGCCAGAACAAAAAATTCCGAGAGAACATGAGATCAGAATGAACAAATTCTCTGAGGATGTCATGAAAATGTCATAAAATTCCAATTTCTTTTTCTTCTTCGTCATGAGTTAACACCACATGAAGTCATGGCATTACCCTTCCTTTTTCATCTCTCTCAAAATACTGTTTGATTAATTGCGATGATAAAGTCAACTCTTTAGGAGTTTGACAAAACATTTCTACCGGATGAATCACTTCACCATCTTTGGATACAGAACAGATGATTTTTGTCAATTCATATTTTATGAGGAATAGTCTGGGTTTTTTTGTTCTTTGTTGATAAAAGAAATTAGAACTTTCTAAGTGTAAACACGCCTCACCAACCTGGCACTTGGAATGGTGTCTTGGGACAAACTCTCCATGAATCTTTTGCTCTGAAAATGCAGTTGACAACAGAAGACAAAAATTTGAAAAATTCAAAAACAAAGGAAGCGGATAGAATATTTAAAGAGTTTATTTTTGGTTTGCGATACAAGTAAAAATTGTTTGATGATGTTTCTCTTTTTAATAGAGGAAATTTAATTTCATATGAAAAAAATAAATATAAAATATAGGAAAAAAACGCATCGCAAACTCATCGAGGAAGAATTTTAATAAAATTAAAAAGTGCATTAAAAACGTGGAACTGTGTTGAGTTGAATATTTCTCTTTTTGAAAAAGTCTTTAAAAAACTCGGAATACCCTCCAGGCATTCCCAGATCAAAAAACACCACTTCAAACATTTTTCTTGTCAATTTTTTGCTTCTTTGTTATTTGTCTCAGTTTCTATGTCTCTTTGAACACTTTTGTAAAAAAAATAAATTTCTTAAAAATCAAAAAACAGAAATAACTGACTTAGATCCGAATACTTCAGTATCTTTTTTTACTTTGTTGTTGATGTGCAAACATTTATACCGGTGATCACTGACTGAAAATCGGCATAACAAACGCCCTATGTCAAAGCTAATGTGACATTTTATCATTATATCATCAGCACACGGACTTATATTTTACAACATCAGAAGACAAACATTCATCAATGAAATTATATTTCACTAAGACATACCCATTAGATAAATGTACTTTCATAGGAAAAGGCTTTTAAAGGTGAGAGCTCTAAATGGAATAGATCTCTAAAGGAAGAGTTTTTCAAAGGCACTGAAGATTGAACTAGCACATCTATAGTCTGACTTTCAGGCTTGTTTTTTCCAAATACCTACATTATTTGGTCTTGCATTTTTCCTCCTCTTTTCATCAATATAACTTCTATTGGGGCCTGTCTCACGATTGGTGGTGTAGCCAGGTTCTGATGTTAGGGGAAGCAGGCTATCTAATTCACTGCCAGGAAAAGACTCAACGCAAAGAAATTTCTTGCAAGATATTGTGTCAGCCACTTTCAAGTTGTTAATTGCTTTGACCTGAATTCAAATTCTTTTTATTAGAACATTGGTGAAATCTGAAATCCAAGTACAAAATAGACCTGACTCATCTCAGCATTGAATTTTGCAAGACTAACTCTTTGAAAAAAATGAAAGAAAAAAAAAAGGCACTTTGCTCTAGTTTACAATCATTTCTTTTCTAGCAAGACTGCAGTAATGAACTTCCCCAATTAGGCACTTGGCACGGAACTCAGAGCATCTCAGTCTCAGTCATCTTCCCTATCACTTGAGTACAACGAACTTTTTTTCTTTTTTTTTTTTTTGAGAGTGCAGTAATGTACCTCACCAACCAAGCACATGGACTACAGCTTTATTAACCTTAATGGAGACCAAAGGGAGAATGGTAAAGGGAGAGAAGCATGATGAATCATAAGATAGGAGGAAGTTAAGGAGAGTCAGGATGTGACAGATATAATCAAAGTTGATATTTCAAAGAAAGTGAATAAAAAAATAATAAAATGATGAGTTAAATGATATTTTTCTTCCTCAAATACCAATCTATTTTATGATTAAGCAGGGGCACTTTTGGTTTTTTTAAAATCCTAAAATCGTAAAATCTTATTACAGTTCAATGCAGAAAATATGAGAAGAGTAATGAAGACTTCCATAATATATTTTACAAGTACATCCATGCATTTGTCCAGTACCTAAGTTCAATAAGTTGAACTCATGATTCTCCTAAATCTCCTCTCCCTTGCTAGTAAACAGATCTGTTGAATGTATAATTTCCAAATTTCAGTTGCTGGTAATAATAGTGATTAATAATAGTAATAAATTGATCCTTTAAATAAATGTTTCTGACACATTGAATGAATAAATCTTTTTTTAAAATGGTCAGTTGAAGCCAAACAAATTTTCCTAATTGAAATTCTCAGTTTTAAATCATGTTTTAACTTTTTCAAGAATCCCAAATTTTAAATCACAACCTTTGGGAAGTTAGATCAGGGCTGGGGAAAGAGAAAGCCAGATCAGAGCTATATTTGTACTAAAAGTGACCTGAAATTGTACACTAGTGGCAGTGTCAGGGTTTTGTACCAGCCTAGGTAAGATGCAGTGAGAAAACTATGAAATCGGGCAAAGTTTTTACAAGAGTAATAATATGAGTTTTATATAATTGATTAAATTCAGTCACCTCTCAATGCAATTGCAAATTCATATGTATATACACACATGCATTCATATATATATATATATATATATATACACACACACACGGTTTGGGAAAAGTTGACAATATGTGAAAAGAAAACGTAGTTATACATCTCGAATACTTTTTATCATGTACTTTTTCCTTTTCCTTATTGTCAATCTTTTTACAACATTCTATCAGATCTACATGCTTTTCCTTCGCACAGTTACATATAAATTCTCATTTCCCAATAAATCCAACAAAAATACTATAGTATTCAATGAATTAATCCATATGAATTAATCCATATTGTGTCTTATTAGAGAACTAAATAAAATATATATGTGTAATTCTAATAGATAAACAATTAAATTTTCATTGATAGAAACTTGACGAAGGATAGTTGATAATAAATATCTCCATTAATTCTGCACAAGTAAAAATCACTCAGATTGGTATGTACGGTGTCACATTGAGATTAAATTTTGAAAGCCTGGCAAGACTCAGAAAGGCTGCAGGGAGCCCAGGCTTGCCCTGACCTGGCACCACTACTTATCGCCATCTCTATATAAGTCAGGCATAATTTTCTGGCCGTGCAATTAAAAAGCAAGAAGATTCAATCTCACATCCTATTTTTCCAAAGGAGCTTCCTATTTCATGAAGGAATGCCCAGACAATTAGCTTACGAAAACTACAAGGTTAGTTGGAGTTATTTTAATAACTATATTTTGTACAACTGGCTTTCTTGATTTTTTTTCTCTTATTTTGTTTACTTCTAATCAAATCATGGTAACACTACCTTTCACGGCATTTCTCAATCTATCACATCATCTTTGCACACCAAATATCTCTATCAGAAACTGTATCAAGTGCAACTGGCATCATAGTTATTCTAGAAGTTTTTTGATGACCCAATTTTACTTAGTATTTCTTTAGTGAATTATACATAAACAATTGAATAATTGAAATTCAGAATGAAGTAGTTTCTCTCTAGATTCAAACTCATCTTGTTTTTATAGTGACTTCCGACTTCATGTAGAAATGCCATGTCAGGCAAGCCACAGCTTTAGGCAAAGTTAGTTTAAATGCTTTATATCTTTTATGACAATGAATAAAATGAGAAAAGAGATTTTCTCATCCAGATTATAGCACAATTTCAGGACTTTAAAAGAAATTGGTAAAAATCCTTGAAATTTTGGTAAAATATCCTCAGAAAATGAATATTCATTTACAACAAAATAACTTAGAAAATGGCCAACAATTTTGTACAAAATGACATTAATAATGAAAAAGAGTAATTGTTTGGATGAGGTTTGCAAAAAATAAAGGAGGGGGGTATTTTTTGAAAAACTTTTGAGAAAAAATTCATTTCCTATCAATGTTTTCTTGTTTTGAGGAATCGATTACATGCCTCAAGTGCCACAAATTTTAGGGTAGTACCTCATAGAATTATAAAATCCAGAGGATGATTTGAATTAAAGAGTACAATAACATTTCAATTATAAAATATCACTGAGTATAAAGATGCAGAAAATAACACTAATTATTCCATGAATACGAAACAAAAGTAAGATTCTGATTATAATTGATTTTGATCAATTGGCATGAGTAAATATTCTTAAAGAAATGTTACTTTCAAATTCGTCCAAATTCAGACAGAAATTGTCCCCAAATAAATCCAGCTCTCATCCTTTCTCTCAAATCCCTTTCTCTACAATGTCCGCAACCAAATAAGCTTCATTCTTGCATCAATTGACTTCCAGCAAAAGTGAATCAATGTTCATTAAAAAAATGCTCCAGCATTCAAAATAAATGTATCCCTTTTCAATACAAAAAATTATGAGAAAGATAAATAATTCTGATAATTTTGGCTGGGAATCTAGTTGAGATGAACTCCAACTTACAGAGTCAAAGAAATCAAGTACACTAACTGGTCTGGTTAGTCACTCAATAGAAACTGTTGCACAACCAATGTCTTTTGATTACATGCGTTGTAGGTGATCAATTTTTTTAAAAAGATGACAAATGAATAAGTTACTTCTCTCGCCTTTTGTTAGGTAGTGATCATTGAAAAGAAGTCTGGATTTTCAAGAAAATGAAACAAATGCTGCCAGACACAAACTACGGCATGAATTTAGCATAATCTCACATTGCGAATTGAAGCCCGACTAAAAATCTATTCAGGACGGTGATTTTAGGAAAACAAAAAAACATTTTTTCTAGACACAATAAGGAATAAGAATTGGAAATTTCAGCCCTCAAACTCCATTGGTATGGCTTGTACATTTGAAACACATTTACATAGCCAGCAAGCCTAATTGAAAACTGAAGAAACCTATGTTGATAGTTTCTAAAAAACTTTTGATTTGATCCAACCTTAAACTACTAATGAGAAAGTGAGTGGCTTAAAATGGAGAAATTTGAACCTCAATTTGGAGGATTGTAACAATGTAGATTTCTGCACATTATGAATTTAAAAACTGCTCTTAGAATCGCATAAGCAGGGATTAATTCTATTAGCCGCTCAATCAACACTAAAGATTCATTACAAAAAAATGCAGTGCTATATAAAACTGTGCTATATGGAGTCATTAAAAGGTAAGGTACAGCATTTGTCTCTCAAGAGACCCTCCCAATAGGATATGACAGCCGGGGACTAAGTCCCGCTTTCTGTTGCATACATCAACATAGTGATCCTTGCATGTCTCAAGTCTAGTTGAGACCAGGACCAGGACTTTATACCTTCTAGTTTTCATGACCACCCACTAGGCAGGAAGCAAATCCATCAAAGGGATACCTCTTCCCAAATCATACAGCTCAGAGTATACTCAATTAGCTGCCAAGAACTCAGGAAAATTTGTCCTAATGGAGAGTTTTCCACACTCTTTGCTTATACCGAGAATTGAACCTGGACTCTCTACATGTGAGGCGAATGTGTTGAACATTACACTATCTAAGCAGATATACAGGGTCATTATAGCATAGCATGAATAGACATTGTGCCAGCAATCATTTTAACAAATATGATGTCATTGAAGAGCCTCAACAAGATGAATTGAATTAGTCCTGTGCATCTTATCTGGTAGCTTCTTTCTGGAACTGGTAAAATATAAGTATTGATATAAATTGTTATATGTCTAAGTGTATGAGCGTATTGTCATACACATGGTATTTTAACTAGAGTGTGCAGTATAAACTTACTTTGGAGTCTATCCCTGATATTGTCTTTTATCAGTATTTATTCCAGATATTTAACATTACTAAATTTATTACAAAAAGTACTCAAAAAGCAATAGTAAATCAATTCTAAATAGGTCTACTTTTCAATATGAGTATGTCAACTCCAAGGAAAGTACACTGTCATTTGCCCTCCATGGAACAGGGTGTACTTGAAGAAGAACAGGGTGCACACTCCAGTTCTAACTTGGCAAGAGGTTCGGTCCATTGGCAGCAGGTCATAGGCTGAGACGTCCGCAGAACAATATTGTTGCTACATATGGCACCCAACATTCCCAGACGGTCACCCATCTGGATAATGAACTTTGGTGATTGTACAAGAACCAATGTATCCAACATGATTTGGCCGGTGAGGCAGAACTAAGGTAGGCATTACTATAGAACAGAAATTAAGCGGAGACAATACTTCCAATTTTTCAGATGAAAGCATCACTTTACAAGTGTAAAGTGTGTATTCATGGCATTCTCCTAAAACCACAAACAAGAATCAGAAATTCTATGGTAATCTAATCATAACTCTCTCACGCTTTCAATTATTTCTTCTAAATGTTTCTCATTTTAACTTCAAGAAAACAGGTCTGGTTAGTCACTCAGTAGAAACCCTCACGTGACCAACATGTTTTGACAACATGCAGTGTTGGGGGTGATCAATTTAAAAAATTGTAAAAAGAGGTTGGTTAATGAATAAGTTACTTCGCCTTTTGTTGAACGGTGATCACTGAAAAAAGTCTGAATTTTCAAAAAGTAAGCATGGATGCTGCTGGACACAAACTAAAGTACCAATTTAGCATAAAATCACGATGAATATTGGACCCCCCCCCAATCTAAAAACCTATTCAAAAAAAAAAAAAAAAAAAAAAAGGTTTTTTTTCTAGACATATTTTCAGCCCTCTAAATACATGACGCATATATACATACATAGCCAGCCAAACCAGCTTAAAAACTGAATAAACCTATAGTGGCAGTTTTGGTTGTGGGTTTCTAATTATATCACAGATATTGCTGTAGTTTGTTAATACTCGACCAAATATACCTTGAGTGAATATTTTCTTTTAGATACAAGAAAAGCAATTTCTACACTAACAATATAAGGCACTAGGTTTTTGTTTTGACAACCAACAAAGAAACATGAAAAATGTACAAGAAACAAAAAAAACTGATCTGGTTAGTCACTCAATAGAAACCGTTACGTGACCAATTTCTCTTTGTAGTAAGCCGTGTTGGGGATGATCAATTTAAAAGTTGGAAAAAGAGGTGATCAGTGAATAAGTTACTTCTTGCCTTTTGCAGGGAAGTGATCATTAAAAAAATTTTGATTTTTCAAAAAGCAAACAGGCACAAACTAAGTGATCAATTAAGCATTTAACCAATCGCAAAAAAGTATTGTGGGGAGTATTTAAAAAAAGTACACCATTTTTTTTTTTTGTACACATAATAAAGAGTGAATGTTTAAATTTTTTCAGCCCCCTAGATTAATTGGTGTGGCCCATACGTGTCATACATAAAAAGCCGCCAGCCAGTCAGACCAACTTGAAAATTGAAAAAAACCTATGTTGACTGTTTTCGTTGATGGTTTCTAATAAATGGTTTCCACATGAATTGACAGAAAATCAGAAGCTGGATTGTTTTAAGGTGTTCTCATTTCTACTGAAATGTGTCATTACTTGTGATGAAAAATAGATCATAAATGCATATTTTGATTAGAAGAATGTTCTTTTCATTTAAATGTTTCATATAGGTGTATCAATTTCAATATTTTAACAATTTTATCCAGGAGTTCTTTGATGAAAATATCATTCATAGATTTAAACCTGTGAATAAATCTTGGTTTTTCTATACAGGCCAGTAAAAATCAAATAAATTTTAGCAATACTATGATGTTGGATTTGTGTGATATCTTTTTCTTTTCTTGTTAGGCCTGGATTTCCATACCTTGTCCACCATTCAACAAGGACCAGGTATTGAGATCCAACATTATAGCATTGCTACCATTGCAGTAACAAAAAAAAAAAGAAAAATTGATTACCTCACATTCAGATACTACACCTGAAGAAGGCCAGAGAATGGATCAGCCAAAATGCTGTGTTGATATAACAAACAAGGAGAGGGGGGTCAATTGTCCAAAAAACTCTTTGAATATTGATGACCTTTCTCAAAGCTATAAAAAGTATTCTTTAGTTTATACTAATTCTAGAATGATACTGAAAAAGTTAGAGCTTATTCTTCGGAGTAAAACAAAATATCTATTTTGAATACTGAGGCGTTTGTTCATAAAAACTAATTGATTCTAAGTAAAATTGTTGACACATCATTTTGGCATGGACCCCGTCTCGTCCCGTGGACAACACATAATCACAGCCACACAAAAAAAGAGTCACGTGAACATCCCCAAAACCAGGCTTGTTCACTTATGATAGGATTTTCTTTCTCTAACTTCACAGTTCAGTCTTTGATTTTGATTGGTATTTCCTGGCATAACCGTTCCAAAAATCAGGATGGCCAAGGACGTAATCAGCTGCCTGCAATATTAGCCGTATAAACTCTCGAATTTCAAAAGAGTAGTTGGTAAATTTGGCATGAGCACCCAAGGTTGGATGATGACCCTGAAATGAGACAACAGACTTGATTTGATATACAACAGAAATGATGGACACACACAAGCAAGTCACACAACAGACGCACAAAACATGCCTCCAATACAACAGAGGCAGAAAAAAATGCTACTCATATGATGGACACACAAAATATACCAGTCATACAATGAATACACAAAATATACCAGTCATACAATGAATACACAAAATATACCAGTCATACAATGAATACACAAAATATACCAGTCATACAATAAATACACAAAATATACCAGTCATACAATAAGTACACAAAATATGCCAGTCATACAATAGATACACAAAATATGTCAGTCATACAATAAATACACAAAATATACCAGTCATACAATGAATACACAAAATATACCAGTCATACAATGAATACACAAAATATACCAGTCATACAATAAATACACAAAATATGCCAGTCATACAATAAATACACAAAATATGCCAGTCATACAATAAATACACAAAATATGCCAGTCATACAATAAATACACAAAATATGCCAGTCATACAATAAATACACAAAATATGCCAGTCATACAATAAATACACAAAATATGTCAGTCATACAATAAATACACAAAATATACCAGTCATACAATGAATACACAAAATATGCCACTCATACAATAAATACACAAAATATGTCAGTCATACAATAAATACACAAAATATGCCAGTCATACAATAAATACACAAAATATGCCAGTCATACAATAAATACACAAAATATGTCAGTCATACAATAAATACACAAAATATACCAGTCATACAATGAATACACAAAATATGCCAGTCATACAATGAATACACAAAATATGTCAGTCATACAATAAATACACAAAATATGCCAGTCATACAATAAATACACAAAATATGCCAGTCATACAATAAATACACAAAATATGCCAGTCATACAATAAATACACAAAATATGCCAGTCATACAATAAATACACAAAATATGCCAGTCATACAATAAATACACAAAATATGCCAGTCATACAATAAATACACAAAATATGCCAGCCATACAATAAATACACAAAATATGCCAGTCATACAATAAATACACAAAATATGCCAGTCATACAATAAATACACAAAATATGCCAGTCATACAATAAATACACAAAATATGCCAGTCATACAATAAATACACAAAATATGCCAGTCATACAATAAATACACAAAATATGCCAGTCATACAATAAATACACAAAATATGCCAGTCATACAATAAATACACAAAATATGCCAGTCATACAATAAATACATAAAATATGCCAGTCATACAATAAATACACAAAATATGCCAGTCATACAATGAATACACAAAATATGCCAGTAATACAAAAAATACACTAAATATGCCAGTCATACAATAAATACACAAAATACATCATACAATCAAGCCAAAGTCAAAGACCCAGCAGTGCTACCAGTCGGAGATTACCTGATGACTCCTCTTTCACTTTGCTACTATCCTTCTGAAAAGGGGAGGGTATGACTCCATTCCCAATCTATTTTCTGCCTCAATCACACGGCTTAGAGTGTACTCCATTGGTTGCTGAATGTACAGGGAAATTTGTCCTTATGAAGAGTTTTCCACACTCTTCACTCACACTAGAAATCAAACCTGGATCCTTATGCTTGTGAGGCAGATATGCTAACCATTACCCCCTCTGAAGGGACTAATACAATAGATGCACAAAATCATCCAGTCAAACAACAGAAGCACAAAATACACTACTCATATGACAGACACACAAAACATACTAGGTATCACCTGATTCCAACAATGGATACACAAAATATAACCCTCATCTTTTCGGTCATGATTCACCAAAATTATTCAGAACTTCAATTTATAAAGAGAAGCATCAACTAACCTCATCTTCTTGGACCAGTTTACTTTTATCCTGCCAAGTTAAATATTTGACGCCTCTCAGATTGGTCAGGTCCTTAAAGCAATACTCATCTTCACAATTGTACCTGAAGGAGAATATGAACATTCATGTCAAATGACAGATTACTTGAACAAAGCATCAAGAATATCCATATTTATGACATCTTTTAAAGGAGAGAAAATAAATAACATGTAATACTTGAAAAAATATTTACTGTTTTCAGCTAAAAGTTAGTTTTTCACAGCAATATCATAATTGGTAATGCAAATCTATGATTGAAGAGCACCAACAACTTGATATACAGAGGGAACTTTTCATTATAATTATAAATAATCATGGATAATGTGATCAAAAAGTTATTGTGATCAAAATCAGTCAATCCAAAACACTATATAAAATGAACCAAAAATTTTTCTTACATAAAAATAAATTTCATACCAAGTTTCTACAATGTAGAGTTGTTTACAACAATGAATTCAATAACAGAGCGATAAATTTATAACAAGGAATGTGAATTGTTCCAATTTTACATCCTTTGCTTAATATTATCAGCAAGTTATCATTGTCTAAACTAAAAGACATTGTCCCAAAATGATCATAATAAGTGACTTACTCTGTATTTTAAGATAATGGTAGTGAAAATGTTCCACAATCAGCAAAATGGTCTTTATTTTTAGATGAAATTACTTTACATGGGAAATTTTTTTTAGGTGTTCATGTGTGAATAATTTTTTTTTCTTGGAGTTTAGTCTAGATTTAGTCAATACATATCACAACACTTTCTCACTCTCTCTCTCTCTCTCTATATATATATATATATATATATTGAATCACTTGAACCATAATCACCGACCCAATCAAATGGCAAAAAACACGTTGGCTAGGTATTCTTCCCTTTTAACCTGTCTGACTGTCTATGTCAATGCTCCTGGCCTAGTTACATTTTTTGGCACAGAGCCTTGAAAATTTTCATGTGTAGTCCAGTAGCCACTTCTATAAAAGAGATTTTTCATTTTTTTAAATTCATCTTTTTTGCTTGTTTTTAGGGTGTGCCTGATTCACAATAATAATCCATCATGAAATGGACTCATTTTTTCTCTTCAACCATGACATAGCATTATGTCGTAGGCATTAGTAGAATAACTTGGTAAGAGTGAAAGAGAGAGAGAGAGTGAAAGATTGAGGGAGTAAAATTAATGCAGGTTCTGATGTATTATGGTTAAGATATTGCTATACAAACTAATGTGATTTGGGATGGTATGGAAATTTTTGGATTGAATCAACTAAAATAGTCAAGATATGCCTGTAATAGAAACAATGGCCTAAACTGTAAGTTTTATAAACCAAAGAACTAAAAATTAGGATGAAAGTGAAGAAATCATCAAAATTAGGGAAAAGATAAGGTCACAATACTTCATTCAATCATAACAGATTATAATGTATAAATTTCTTATCATTTTACATTAAACAGCTTTAAAATTGCAAATAAAATAGAATAAATAAATAGTAGTAACTCATTTCAGGGGAATCTTCAATGCATTTGGGTCCCTAGAATAAAGTATACCATGTAAATTTTAATAAGATTTTAACAAAATACATCTTCAAAATTACAAATAAAACTGAATGAATAAATAGTAGTAATCCATCTGGGGTAAGAAAAACAAAACAAAATGTAGCAAGGCTTTATATGCCACTGGTGGTATTTTAAGGTACAGTTGGGGTTCTTTGGGATAGTGGTAATGATGTTTCAGTCCTGAAACCACGCTTGACCCCAATGTCATTATCTGATGATGGTTTTACTGGCAATGCAGTTGTTCTTTATTGCTGCATGAATATGAAATCATAATTTCTAGGGTATACCCATTCAAAAGGTGCATCTGGTTTCATGAAAATCTTCAGGAAGTTTAAACTTGAAATGATGAGACGCTGTTCTTTATTCATGATGTTGTTAATAGCAACCATCAAAATATTGTCATCAATAATAATAACTATCAAAACAGAAATTTTTAACAATACTCTCATGTCAACTATGATTTAATTCAATCTCAATCTACAGAAGAATTTGGCAGAAAAAAAAAACGCCTGATTGTCTCTTTCTCAATTATGTTGCAAAACCACATCACGTCATAAACACATCACTTTTATGGCCGCACGTACAATGGCCAGTTGTTGAGTTGCACACACATACAGATTTCTCAAATTATAGTAAGGATGAACAGGCTGGGATATTTTGACAGAAATTAAGAGAAAAATACTCACAATTCAAAAAGCACGCCCCAGTCTGGGAGGAAGAGGGTATGTGTAAGTCCAGCTCCATGCATGCCAATAAAAATGTCGGAATTGAGAGACACCTGCAAGAAGTTCAAAAATCAGGAAATGGAAAACCAAAATAACACAAACAGATTTGAATAATTAACAATTCTAGGTCAACCAGACATCAACATCAATAGCATCTGGGAACCTCTCATAATAAGAGACTTCTAAAAAAAAAAAAAAAAAAAAAAAAAATCAAAGAAAGCAGAGCAAACTTATCATCCAATCCAAAGGAAGCAACTTCGAAGTTGAAACCAAAAATGCGACCCAGCCAGTCCATCCAATCGAGCATATGCCCTAAGAAGTGACAACACCCAACGAAAACTAGAGGAAAATAGTCTGACCATATCATATACACAATAATTTCATTATTAAGAAATGGATATATAATCCAACAGAAGTAATTATAAATGCATTATATTACTTTGGAACTACTTGAAATGATCTCCCTACATGACACATTGAATGTATCATTTGGCCTAGAAAGTGTAAATAGAATAAGCAATTAAAGAAAATGGGGCAGCTGCTGCAGAAATCAAACCTTCAAACCAAAAAGGTAGCCACTTCAACATAGCATTGTGTTTAGCTCAATGGTAAGAGCGACGCAATGTTGAAATGGCTTCCTTAATGGTTGCAGGTTTAATTCCTGCAGGAGACCCATTTCTTTAGTTGTTTATTCTAATTAGATTGTCTAGGCCAAACAAAATATTCACAGTGTAATGACGGGAGATATCAAAAATGGAAGTGATACGAAACATCAAGAGAAAAAAAAAAATAAAGAATCGAGATATAATGCGTCATAAGTACAAGTGTAACATTGTTGAATACTTCCACTGCTGCTGTGATGGAAAACCAACATAACCTTGGGCAATCATGAGGTACAGCTTGAGCAATCTGAGTTAGTGGTAATGATGTTTCAGCCCTAAAACCTTGCCTAACTCCTGGGTTATCTTCTGATGAAGGCTTTATTAACCCTCTACAACCACTGAATGTCCCAAGTCTCTGTTGCCCACAGCCAGCATCTCTCCAATAACATTTTACACATTTCCAGAAATTACTTTTATCAATTCATGATCCTCACTCATGATACCTGCATGGCTCCATGCCTCATTCAGAGGTTCAAGGCAAAAGCTATTCAGTAGTCAACTAAGTTATACACACTATATTCATTATACTATTTATAAATTAGATTCATTCAATACAATCACATCCCACACAACTGTCTGGTTCATAACAGGTAACAACCAAGCAAGTGAGTACAAAGAAAAATAAAACTGAGCACCTTTCCTTTACCCAGTTTCAGATCACCATCATGAAGCCAAGTCAAATCCTCCAGTAAAAAAGGTCTTGTGTCAAATATCAAATCAAAAAAGGATCTACCTAAATAGCACACTATCATACAAGTTAAATGTTAGTAAATAGATAAGGCTCAAGTAAATTACCTTTAGTTGATCTTGGAAGGACATTGACCTACAATATGAAAATATATCAGTTAAAAATGTTTACGTGATGTATATATGAATTGTTTGAATGAGGTTCACAACAAAAAAAAAATGGAAGTATCTAATAGAGACATAATCATTTAAGCTGCTGTTAACAAATTAAAGCAGAAAACTGCTTCATTAAATTGATATACAACAGATATAAGTTAGGGTTAGTATTTAGGGTTAATGGTTAAGGTTGAGGTTGTAATTTACAAAAAACAAAAAAAAGATTAAATACTTCTCTCATATTTGTAACACTAAATTGGATATACAGTTGAAAGTAATATCCTAAAATGATTGAATAAATTTTCTCAGTCGTGTCTAATAGTATTTGTCCCCACAAACTCATACAAATAAGAAGTACAGTCTCCTATTTGTTCCAAATTGTCTTCATAATTTATGCTAAACGATTCCATCATATACAGCGTCTATATTATAGAACCTCATCCATGTTAATTTTGGTCACTATGTTTGCAATATGAAATTTTCATACCATTTCATCTCTAAATGAAGATATAGTTTCTTGAGAGCAATAAAAATAGATATTTACCTGGCATCAAAGTCAACCAATTGGACATCAAACTCTGTGATTGTCTTTAAGGCAGAAATCAACTGGAAATAAACGAAATCACGTAAGTATACATTTTAAAAAGGCAAAGAGGGAAGATACCAAATCTTGCCCAAATTTTGTCAGATAGGATGAATTAATCATCATGTATATTATGATCAGACTACTTTCCTAGTCTATATCTTCATATTTCCACAACATTTCAGCTGTGTACCCTCAGACCTTTGTCAGATGTTATTGATTCCAGAATGTAGAATCACTACTCAGAGCGCACACTTGATTTGGCTGGACACGTTATATCCATTTTTTGTATATCCGGGTTGTGTTTTTGGAGTACTTCCGAGTTTCCTCCCTTGCATTGAGAAATCTCTTTTTTTTTTATTATCAGAGAGTCTCTTATGATGAGAGACTCCCAGATACTATTGATATCAATACTTGGCTAACTGGTTCAACTGAAGAAATTATGTGTTGATTTTTTTCAGTTGACATATTCATCAATTGGTCTCCCTGTCAATAATTTGAACTTCAGCCTGTGCCCACTCCACTCCCTCCAAATATGGTCCTCCATGCAAGATTTGTATACGTTGATGCATGTTATGGCTCTCCTGTTCTTTTCAATTCTTATTTTCACAGTCCGGCATGTTTCACTCAACTACACGGAATGGAATATATGCAATATAAAGGATTTAGAAAGTGACAGATTGGATGGAATCAGCAAAGTTTCAATTCTTAAAAGGAAGCTTAATATGTAGAAAACATTGGTTATTTTCTTCAATACTTAGAATCAATAAACAAAAATAGTCCAATTTTGAAAGAGTATTTTTCAGAATGCACACTGATAAGACAGCTGTCACAATCCAATCAAAAACAAGTCTGGCTGCTGCAGGGTCAAACTCCACTTCAACTTCTATTCTGACAGAAAATGATTATTGCAACTTTTGTATTGTATATATAGAAGAGAAATTATAAAAATTCATATTTTTGTATAAATGTCATTGTTTATCATAATGAAAAAAGCCTAAATGTTGAATTTTCGTTAATATCTAAGACTTTTCAATTTAGCTCTGTCAGTCAGAAAGCCACCAAGCAATCAGTTGATGGTGAGTTCAAATCAAGAGGAATGTGGATTTTACATATTGATTTTCTTGTAATAGTAGAAAAATGGAATCTACTTAAACTCGAAGTTAGTAGAATCTTTTCGAATGAAGTTAGTAAAAACCAAACACTCCTAATGCAATCAAAGGACTAAAATAGAACAAACATTTTGGCCATCCTTATATTTAATCTTGGAACTTTAGAAATAATTATTCTGTCATGTCAAAAATCAGTCTACATTCGTCCAATTCAATAAATGTTTTAAAGCCTCATTTTGATTCTAGGGAGTGAATTTTAGAATCTTTTATCTACGATCTACTGCTCTATTAGTACATAACCAGTAATGTATTGCTGTGGGAATACGTGTTCCCTCATTCTATTTGGGGAGAGGAATGGCATTCCTTCTCTATCTGTATACACAAAAAATTTAAAACTTTCATGCCTTCTGGAGTATATATGCATTTTTGCGACTACTTGTACATGACTAAACCCAAATATTGATGCTGTCAGTCATGCTAATGCCTTCTTCAATATAATTTTTACAAATTCGATAGGTCTGGTTAGTCACCCAATGGAAACCAGCACTTATCAGGGGTGATCAATTAAAAAGATTGAAAAATGGCATGATCAATGAAGTTTACTTCTTTTGCCTTTGTTGGGAAGTGATCGCTAAAAAAAGATAGAATTTTAAAAAAAACAAATGTGAATAATGCTGGACGCAAATTGGGGATCAATTTACTATAAACTTATACTGCAAATTGAATCCCCACCCAAAATCTATTTTGAAGGTAAATTTAGGAGAAACAAGAAAAAAAAAACAAAAGAGTCTATGTTTGAAATTTCAGCCCTCTAGCTCCATTGGTGCAGCCTCTACGTGACATACATGTACGTAGCCAGCCAGACCAACTTGAAAACTGAGGAAACCTATTTTGACAGTTTTGGTTTATTGTTTCCAATCATATAAAAGTACATGAGTTGCCTCTTCACTATCACATGAACATTTGTGCTGAATCTACAAAGTGGGACTTGTACAAGAAAAGCAATGTGGGTTACAGGACTGCTTTTCTTTCACCCCATCCCTTCAATATTTCTAGATGCCTATGGTGCATCTGGGTAAAATGAATTAATTGTTATTCTTATCCAAATTCATAATCTAGGTTACTGGACAATTGTTTCTTTATAAGGCTGTCTCGAAGTGATACTGACAAGGGTTGAATGGTAAAATGGTCTTTTCAGCCATTTTCACATTATGCCTTATTAATACAAAGGATTTATGTTCATGCAAGGTCTCTTCTGTTGAACTTACTGTTGGTTTATTGTATGGCAAGCCTTTGGCAGAGCAAGTTCAACCTTCAAAAATAAGAAGATCCCATTAATCCTAAAGAGAAGGGTGTATAACCAATGCATCCTCCCAATAGTCACTTATGGAGCCGAAACAGGGAACCTAACCAAGAGACAGACCCGTAAATTGAGAACCATGCAACGTGCACATGAAAGAATAATGCTGGGCCCCACATGGAGAGACCACAAGACAGCACAGTACATCCAGGAAAAGACAAGAGTTAAGGACATCATAGAATCCATAAAAAATCTCAAATGGCAGTGGGCTGGCCATGTTGCAAGAATGGCAGACAATCAATGGACATCACAACTCACGACATGGATCCCCCGAAATCACATGCGCAACCAAGGCCGGCAGAATATTAGATGGAGAGACGAGCTAGACAAGTTCAGGAAGTGCTGGCTCCGTGACGCCCATGATAGAGAAGTGTGGCAAATCCTGTGCAAGGTTTATGTCCAACTACGGATGTTGAAGGCTGATGATGATGATGATGAAACTAAGTCATCCACCATTTTGAATCAACTCATGATCTAACCTGATCTTTTGTTATTACGTCCTTTTAATCAGCTTCAGTCAACTCAATATGAACATCGTTTATCCAATTGAAAGATTTGTTTTGTTTTTTCAATGAATGAGGATTCGTTATCTTTTTAAAATCAAAACAAATTGAAAAGATTGAAGTACTTACTTCCTCTTCATTAAGAATCCTTCGAAATTTTGTGCTTCTAGATAACAAAGTGACTCGGATCTTTTCTGGCTAGAAATGAAAAAAGAATTATAAATATTCATAAAAGTTTTTCTCTTGACTTTGAGAAGGATATATCAACAACTAAAAAAGTAAAGAAAATGTGTCACACTTAAATCTAACTGATTTTTTTTAGGTAGCATCAACTTAATCCATGAAGCAAGGTAATGTCTCAACTTCTTCAAAGTTCATATGAGAGAAGAGAGAATAGAGGCTACGCTCGAGAGAGAATAGAGGCTTGTATGAGAGGAGAAGAGAGAATAAAGGCTATGCTCATATGAGAGAAGAAATTAGAGGCTATGGGGAAGAGGAGAGAATAGAGACTATGCTCAAAGGAGAGGACAGAGAATAAAGGCTATGCTCAGAAGAGAGGAGAGAATAGAGGCTATACTCATATGAGAGGAGAAAGAATAGGGGCTTCACTCATATAGATCCAAAAAACTCAATTTTACATAACTATTGAGATATTTTGATTATCATTTGATACTCTAACGAAGTGGCTTCATACTAGATTTGTCATAAAATTAATACATAGTCAGCACAAAATAATTTGTATGGTAAGGAAGAATTTAATCACCTACCAGAGGACCTTCTTGGGTCACATTTAGCCGATGCAAGACATGCTGACTAAAGGCTCGCACCAGACTACTTCCTTTACAGCCTGGAACCTTAAAAGACACAAAATAAAAGGTGCATAATGTTAGAATTGGTCATAAAAATTCATTAGCTTATCTCTGCTGTCAAAAATGACAGTATGTATGAAATATATTGATATACATATAGCATTTTATTTACATTGATAACAGAGATTTGTATTGCATTGAGCTTAGGGAAGAGCTTTCTATTGACCACAAACGGATTATTTTTGTTACTTTCTATTTTTTTTATTGTTCTTCAAATTCAGCATTTTTATTACGTCATTCGAATATGAATGGAACTCTATTTTACATCAGTTGTATGAATTAAATTCAGTTTTACAATGTCAGTTACATGGATGGAATTCTATTTTACTAAATTCGTTACACCCTTTAGTATGAAAGGAGACATCTGAACTTTGTCAATCATTACATGAGTGTATTGGAATAATTACAAGATGGAGAAAATCATTTGTAAGATATAGATATAAATCAATATTGGATGTTACTTATGTTTCATGCTTACAAAGGAATGTTAAAAAATATAAAAAATATTGCAAGAGTTTTTCAGCCAATCGAACTCATTCCTTTTATCATTTATGCTGTTCCAACAATGTTTTGACCAATCCATTCTAAGGCCTCCTTGTTTAATTTACTTTTCAATTTACTCCAAGCGAACTGAAATTGAAATACGAGTAAGTTTGTTTTTTTTTTAAAATGGGGCTAAATTTTTTTTTTTAGCTTCAAGTTCTATTTACAGCACAATTTTTTTTTCAATAAAGTTAAATTTACAGTTTTACGGCTTCTTAAATGCTTTTGAAGAGCTTTTTAATGCCAGAATATGCACACCAACTTGGTGCACTCCAGTATAAAATTCTTTTTGAATCAATGAGAAAGATTCATTCAGACATTATTGGAAAACAAAATGCTGATAGATAGAAAGTAGACTTGGCCTAATTAAAAGCTTCTCACTTGAAGCCTAACATTTTTCCCTTGCATTTCAAAGCTTCTCTAATGAAATCTGACTCAAAAGATTTAGGGGAAAACATATTAGAATAATACTCATCGAGTAAATAAATAAATGGAAGAAATGATATCACTGATATCCATTCAGGATTCTGTTGTTAACTTACCAAAGGCATGTTGTAATATAAACCATACCGCATACGTGGCAGGAAGGAGAATACGGCATCTTTAATACAAATCTGCAGAGGAAAGAAATTCAGATGATCATGATAAAATTTACAAACTGTGAATTTTGCAATATTTCAAAAGTAAAGAACATCAAAACTTGATGCTTTCAATATTTCTGGATGTGAACTATGCTATGCAAGTAATAGTAGACATAATAGTCTCAAGTTATATCAGTTTTCCAAATGAAGGAGAATAGTTTTTCTGTCTGGTTTCTAAATGATTTGGTTTGTTTATCTGTTGAAGCAGTTTCCTCATCTTTGAGAGAGGGAAGATGAGCAAAGTGGTCCAAATGGATATAATACATAATGGAGATTTGCTTAACCTCACTGTCACAACCACTCTCCAGAAGTGGTTGAAGGTTTTAGATATCTCTCCACAGATAGTTTTAGACTATAATTTCCAAAGAGTTTAAGGGGTTTTTTTTTAAGTAAATGAATGCAATTTCAAGACTGGACAAAAAGGAATGTTTACAATTTTTTAGTATGGAAGACTAAAATGGCTATAATATTATATTGATTTTGTTTACATAACTAAAAACTAAGCAAGTCAAGATTATTAAATGGTAAATAAAAAGATTTTTCCTACAAAAACTGTAGACTAAACTAAACCTTTGATTGACAAAAACCAATTACATTGATTTCACTTACTATTTACTTTCAGGAAGCATATAAAGTTACTTATTTGCTATTCAAATATTAGGATGTCTGTCATTAAAGAATTAACAGACACAAAAAGTTTAAACCAATCTTAATTGTTACTTTTTCTAAAAAGTTCACATTTAATTTGCCAGCTAAATGGAGCCCACAATCTTAAAACATCAAATCATTACTTAAATTGTAATTTTATGACCATAAACTCCATATTTTACAACCATACGCTTTGTATAGCAGGGGATAGCCATGTATTTTCAGCTAGTTGATATGATAGCCACAGCAAATTGGCTGAGAAAAAAAAAACGGATCTTAATTAAAATCAAAAACCAACAAAATTATGAAGACAGTAAAATATTTACTCACTCTTTTGCCATCAAACTGATTTAGTGGTATGATTTCGTGTTTAGAGAAGGCTTTCCAGGTCACCTTGAAGATATCTCCATAATTCATCTCACTCTGCATAACACAAGATAGAAAAACAAATTAGTCAAGAATTTTCACTGCAAGAGCACATTCAGAAAAATATATTTTCGCAAGCATTTTATTTACTGTTTAATAGCATGTTGCCAAAAAAAAACTAACAATAGAAAAAAAAGAATTTCCTTACCGTGTCCCACATAACAATATATACATCAGAACTAAAACTGTTATTCATGTGCTGAGTTATGTACAAGTTGATGAAATCACAGAAATGATGATATAAATTGATACCTACAGAAAAAAAGATAGAAAAGTCATTTCAGGTTTTTCAAGAATTTTGAGGGTTATTTGTACATCCATTATCATAAAAGATCTTGTCTGATTGCAAAATACAAAATATAGAAGAATAAATATTACACAGATAACACCAGTCATCTGAAATAAATGATATATAGACTCACTGTTAGGGGGAAAGCATTCTCTATTGTAGTTAAAAACTTAAAAATAGAGGAAAAAAAAAAGGTATGGTTAGTCACTCAATAGAAACCGTCATGCCACCAGTCTTTTGGTAGCATGCCATGTTCAAGGTAACCAAATTGGAAAAATTGGAAAAATTGGGAAAGGGGTAATTAAAGAATAAGTCACTTCTCTTACCTTTTGTTGGGCAGTGATCATTAAGAAAGTCTGAATTTTCGAAAAATAAAGAATGCGGCTGGACACAAACTAAGGGATCCATTTAACATATCCCTCCCCCGACTAAAAACCTATTTAGGAAGGGAGTTTTCAAAAAGCGAAAGAAAAAAATTTTTTAGACATAATAGAGAGTAAATGTTCAAATTTTCTGCCCTCTAGCTCCATGGCCTGTATGAGTGAAATGTACTTGGCCAGCCGACCAGCCAGACATTAGAGAAACTTATAAAATGTTTACAAGTTTTGATCGATGGTTTCTAATCGATATCACACATAACATCAGCCATCAAAAATGAAGGAATATCTAAATAACAAAGACAAAAATTTTTTTTTTAAAAACAGAAAATGTTTACTGGAATGCTCATGTGAATTTGCAAGGTTCTAGGCCAAATGGTTTGTCCAGAAGGGCTGACACAACAAAAATAACTGATTGAAAAGGGAAGAATACCTTGACGCCATGCTTGTCATTCACTCAAGTTAAAGATGGTGGCTAGATTGATTCAATAAATATTACCAGCAACAAGACCTTTTTGGGTCACATCTGGTGATATCAGGGACAGAATAATATAAGGATGTGCATTCATATTTTTCCCAAGGGAATCAGCTCAGAGTGAACAAGATCAGCCTTAGTCGAAATTCGAACCGATTCTGCTTCCTCTGCTGATAACCATTATATCAAAGAAAATACTAAAATACTGATAAAAAATCAATTATAATCGACAGTCCTTCATCTAAAAGATAAATTCAGAATAATACCATCATTATTCTTGATATGATATTGATGTAGATCACATGAAGTTCAATCGAGTTATCTCCCTTGGACCATTCGAAAAGAGTTGTCTATCTTGAGACTTTTACCAGTCGATTCTTTTTCTAGCTACATCACAATTTTTTTCATGACAATGTGACAATAATAACTCTTAAAATCAAGTAACATGATACGCAGGTTGTGTGTCCTGTGGAGGATTCCAAGTTGAACCAGTGTGTGATGTAAAGTCATTCACATTTGGGGGTTGATTATGCTGCAAACGTCTTTTCAGAGGTTAACAGAATTCACACAATCAATTGATTGATCACTGTTCTCAGAAATACCAAGCCTGCCATCACCGTGTCTGTGGTCAGAACTGTCACCAACAATCTCAACACCACCATGTTCACTATCATCCAATTCAGATTCTGGTTCTTTGTGACCATAGTGGAAATCATTCACGTCTAGATTGTAGCCAGAGCCTTCATCATCAGAAAAAACACTCCATTCCTCGAAGGTGCTCAAAACCTGCTGAACGTCATGTATACACATTCGTTTGTAAGCAGACAATAATATGTTTCTTCAGTTTTTGAGCTGGTCTAGTTATGTATGAATGTATACAACTGTGATTCTGAAAAAATCGATTGACAAAATTCAGGAATATTCGTCTAAAATCAAACATTGCAGCCTCATCTTTTTTGAAAATCAATAATGTTGCCTAACCGATAAGCTGATGGTGACACAAATGTTTGTCTATCGATAAGAGGGTTAATAGCTCCATTAATGCTGTATGCATGATACATTCAAACGTAGCTAGCCAGACCACCTTAAAAACTAAAGAGACCTATTTTGACAGTTTTGGTTGACAGTCTCTGATAGGCAACATCACCAGTGGACAATAAGCAAAGAAACCATTGACAAACCACTTACCAACATCCAATTTAACAAAAAAGGTAGGTTTATCTATAATAACATCACAGTGGCTTTGAGACGTTGGACGGAATTTAAGGGACGAATAGTTTTCAAGCTCTGCAAACCTATAAGAAAGAAAATGGAAAATATTTGTATCAGTTTCATGCAAAGAATAAATTGAAACAAATTTTGTTTATTTCATCAAATCTACCCACGAAATTATAATAATCTCTTTTAAATAATTCAACAACTGTAGTCACCAAAGGTGGCAAAAGGTTCTATACTTCTTAGTGTGTTTGTTTGCTTGTTCCAGCACTCTTGGTCTTACCATTTTGTCTAGACTTGAAATTAGTATCAGTACTCTTCTAAACCCCCTCTGAAAAATCTTCTTTTTTTTTTACTTTTAGGAAAAATAACTTTTAGGATTTTTTTTTCATTCTTAGAGGTACAGTTCATTAATAACATTTTAATTCTCCAATGTTTCTAGATATTTTTACTCTATTTTGCACTGGAAAATGCCTGTGATATCATGAATAGAACTTATTCTGACCATATTTATTCTTTGATAGAATTTTTCTACATGACTTTTTGATTTGGTTGTTCAATTGACTTTGTTGACAAGTTATGTATTATGATTAAACTATCTCTTCTTAGGATTATTGTATTTTTAATCCATAAACATTATCTAAATACTTGCAATTGGTTTCAAGATATTTTAACTTGAAGAATAAAACATGTCTTCTATTTACAATCTAACAATAATGCTTGACTGGACCTTTATTTTGAGTATAGCTTCTGTCATATTGCAAATGAATGTTGTGACATTGTAAGAAAACATTTATTCTGAATACACTTTTTTTACAAGTTGTTTTTTTTTTTCACCTGTCTCTATATTCTATTCACAATTTTTTACCTTTTAGTGGTCAAAAGTGAGGGATCCCCTTTTCCTTCTTTTAGGAATCAAAAGAGAGGGGAAACTCGTTTCTGTCTTTTAGCAGTCAAAATATGAGCGAGGCTTTTTTCCTTTCTTGAGGATCAAAGGTAATTTTTTTTTCTTTTTCAGGGTTCAAAAGTTAGGAGAACCTTTTTTTTTCATTGGTCAAAAGTAAAGGGAAAATTTTTTTTGTTTTTTTTGTGGGGAGGGGGGGTCAAAAATGAAGGAAAAACTTTTTTTCCTTTTAGAATTAAACTTTAAGAATTTGAAACTTCCTTTTGAAAATCTATAAACACGTTTGGCTGCTTTAGCATCCTTTGACATATTCATTTCATGACCCAATAACTCTAATATGATCTGGAGACATTGATCAGACACAGTGCACCTTGCATTTGCTGTTTTCTGACCAATTTTGTAAGCTTTGGATACTAGTGGAATCATGGCCCTGTTAAAAAACACAGCACACTATATATTTCCTGGATGTCAGTGTTCAAAGAGTCAACGGCTGGTGGAAGCTGCCTTTAAGCGAGTACATCTACAATGTGGACATTTTCATTCAAATCATCATTAAGGATTCTATCGTCCATGTCATACAGATAAAATCCACAGTATCAATCTAGGATCTAGTGTAAATCTCGAGCAATCTATATTTATCATTTAATTCTTCAGGATTATTATTAATTAACCAGAAATGCATAAATACTTGCATGCATCCGAGGCAAATAAATTGCTACTGGACGTGCAAGGGCAAGTTACTCTGATCCGTAGCGATTTATGAATTATGCCCCTTTGTTACGGTGGAATATATATTTGAAGTGAGCCTCATCAACTAATTAACAAATATTTGTTTTGATCAACATAATGCAACAAACGCTTAAAATTCTCTGCTGCAGCTCTTTAATCCTTGAAGACTAATAAAATAAACTATCATTCTCACTTTAATCTTCATGATTAAAAGATTCAACTCGTAGTGCAAGTTATTTTGGAAAATTTTTTAATAAAGCAATGAATATAATTGTGTCAGTCAATTCCTATACCATAAAGAACAGTACAGATGATACCATCAAACCTATCTAAATAACTTTTTATTCAAAAAAAGGACAACTTGTATTCATCGATCGTAGAAAATCTATTTACATAATGAACAATGTGACTTTTTCTGTAAGTCTCTTGTTTCTCTGTACGTAACTATGATTAATATTTCAAATGTAAGGGAAGCAACTCTTGGAGCATCAGATAATATTACTCTTAAGTTACTTCCCTTTGATATATATATATATTTGCAAATTTAAAAAGACTGACTACTTTTTGTATATGCTGACCTATACATCAATGGGGCATTTACCCCCAAAGATTAAAGCAGAGCCCCAGAACAATCACTACAATGAGTATTACTGAATTGGTAGCAATCGTCGGTTATTTGCGTATTTTCATACAAATAGACAATATATCTTTCAGTGATTGAAAAAAATGAAATGAATTTTATTTCATTTTATTTTTGTGACTTGATAAGTGACAGCAATTTCCAAGAAAATTCTGACTATTTATCAAAATGGTATGTAGTCATCTCCATTTTATACTTTTTTTCAGAAAACTATTGAAATCGCTTCTTTACAAAGGAATTATTTCAATCAATAGATTTATTCTAAAATATATATTTGTATAATTCACCCATACATAAATAATTCCACATCTGATGGGTTTTATGCTAGTAGTTCAATAAATAAGCAACAGACTATCAGTAACCAATACAAAAATTAACCAAAATACTTTACTTTCAAAATAATCAATGAAAATTAGAAATCATATCTTTGATATAAAATAATGTTTTATCTTGAAAGATTTAATTGTAGCATTATGCTCTGAGTAATCAAGTTAAAAAGGATCAGTTATTGTTTTGACACTGAAACTTGCAAGAAACTACATAGAGAGAGACTATATATATATATATATATATATATATATATATATATATATATATATATATATATATATATATATATATATGTATATATATATATGTCTAGAGACTTTCAATTGATTTTTAAAAAATGTAAAACTTTGACAATTTCAAGAATTGAAAAACCCTACCAAGATTGCAATGGACTCTTATGTTCAGCTTCTGCTTTGAGAGATTCTGAATGAAGATTACAATGGCCTCCAATTTCATTTTTTTGGAATAAATCTTCACGGTATCTGGAATGAAAGAGAAATCATAAAAAGGGAAGAAAAATAATATAAAGACCAATTAGAGAAAATCAGAAATTGTCCAAATTTCTTTGGTGAAGAATTGGTATTATAAACCTAGACAAGTCTCCCTTCCATCTTATTTCTGTTGCTTGTTCACACCTACTAATAGCAGCAGATTGATAGTCTTGAGTTGTCCAAAGTTTTCAGATCATACACTGTCATTATTGTTCATTTTTTAAGAAGTTCTTTTTTAATCTTATTTCTGTTACTTGTTAACAACTAGATGTGCCCGTATCAAGTCGTTCAGATTTCTTAGACAAAGCATTTCCTGTCTTTTATTGCAAAGCTCAGATTGTCTTTAAATTCTATGATTGATAATCAAACAGCATGTATCAGGAATTAGGGAATAGCCTCTGATGAGATCTGATCTTACATCCCAATCCTTGGGTGCCTGTCAGACAGGGACAGTGCCTTACAAATAAGACTATGAAAGCTAACCAGCACACTTTTTATAGCTATCATAATAAAGATAATCCAGCTTACCTGTTATGCCCAGATTTGAGATTAGTTTTCCGGAAATCCAGGTAAATGTTCTCTGCCCGACAATACCTGAGAAACTGGCTGCACTCAAGAGATGAGTCTCCCTGGGGATACAAGAAAATTGTCAATCATTAATTTTTGACTAATATTTCTGTTATCTTAGTTTCAGTTGCTTTTTATTGCAGCTTCCCAGACTGTCATTTATAGCCATTAGTAAACAGCACAGCAGAGAAATTTAAAATAAATAAGCTTTTAGCAACCTTCAGGTATGTGTTTCCTTTTACTTGAGGAAGCCCATCTCAGCAGGACAGCTGCTCTACCAGTTGAGCTACAAAAGTTACAGATGCTAAAATCTAAGGATATAGCTTCATTCTTCATTTCCCTTACAATATCCACTGCTGTCATCTCTAATATTGGTTCCTCATATACTAGAATTAGTATTATCATCTTGAATTCGATGAAGTATTGTCAATTATTGTGAATCATGTTAGCAGCTCACTATATATCAAGAAATCAATTTTTTTTTCCTTTCAGCATATAACTTTCTTTACACAATTTTCTCCTCAAGCTTGGCTTTCATTTCCTAAATCCAATCTTCAAGTTTTCATTGTTTTTACACCAGTTTGACTTATGCTTACTGACAATAACATTTTTTCCTTCAGCGATAACGTTCTTTACATAATTTTTTCCTCCAGATTTTTTTCCTAAGCTTTCATCCCAATAATCTACATTCTGTCTTTGAGATTTTATTCTGTCTTTAAGCTGGTTTGATTCACACCTATTGACAATTGTTGTCCTGAAGGCATTAACTCAAGTTTTGTAGTACCATAAGCATTAACTTTAGTTATTCTGACAGACACTTTAATCTGATAACCTCTTTTTTCCGGCAACCCCACTAAACTGGAAACCCTTTAAAAGGAGAAAAAAAAATTGATTTCTATGATTATAGTGAACTGCAACTACAATTCAATACCTTAGCAACAACCACTGGTTAGTCATTTTTTATGACTATTTCTTTCATTTTGATTTCAGTTTTTTGTTATTGCAAAAACTCTGACCATCATTCTACGGCTATTAGTAAACGGCACAGATCAAAAATGAAGAATAAGCTCTCAGCTTGAACACAAAGATATAAACTCAAAATGATGGTCCAAGTAATTGCAACGAAAAGCAAGTGAAATTAAGCTGAAAGAAATACTAATAGGTCGGTGCAGAAATAATTACATTTTTTCACCGTCAACTTCAAAGCAATATATCTCAGCATAGAATAAAAGTTATTAATCGAAATGAGAACCCTCAGAATCTACAGATTTTTGCCAATCAGAAACAAGTCCATCTATTCCAGAAGCATAAAATTCTGGGGTCCCCACACGACAATTCTTTGAGCTGCTGCTTGGTTGTTGAAGATCTTACCTGGCAAGAAAGGGTCAAAATGCTTAAAAAAGTGGTTGTCAGTCAGAGAGAAGTCTAGCAAGTAAGCTGGGTGAGGAAGAGTTTTGTAGTCTAGTTTGTCACAGGGGTCACTTGTGTTATATGCAAGCTTTCCATTCATGGTCATTCACATGACATGTCGAGCTTTTTTTACTTTTTCACTTTGGTACAAATGTTGAATGGTCAACATTTAGTTCCTCTGCAACCTATACAGTTGTTTTGCTTGGGTACATCTCAAATGGATATCATCAATCACAGAAGGATGTCCACAACTCCAGCACTAACGTCTTAGTTTTTTGGAACCAATGCGTAGCTGCAAGTCTGTTGACGGCCCTATGGCCAAATACTTAGTTGATATTGCAAGCAGCTTCAATCCCATTTTGAAATCATACAATAAAATTGTTCCAATTTATCTTTTCTTCCATCATTTATTCAGCACTCTCAAATAAACTAGTGGAAAGAAGACGCTCGGCTTAAATATACAGGGCTAAATTCATATTTTGAAATGGTATAATCCATAGACATAGTTAAGTAATCCTTCATTCAAATAAAAAGCATTAAAATTTAAAGTAACAAAAACAGCAATTATTTTTACACCAATCTAAAACAATGTATCCCAATGATTCTCAAAGTGGAAGTACTTGGCTCTCAAAGGAGGTATTTCCTAAGGAAAGTAGAATGGTGAGAAAAAATACTAGATGCCAATTCAGAAGTGAATAGGAATAGAGGAAACCTGGGATCGCAAGGGGAAGAACATAACCAAGAGACTTTTACAACCGCTGATGTACTCCAAAACTTCAAAACCCAATCAATGCAGATATCAAAAACCCTTTCTTGATCTTTGGGGAGAAAAATGGCAAACAGACTGTTCGTTTTTTCAAAATAGTCCAAAAGTATGTAGAGCTATGTTGCACCTATGTAAAAGTTGATAAGTCAAAAAGCTTTTTTTCAAATTATTAAATCCAAAGCATCTGTTTACAACTTTAACCTTTAAATATCAGAACCATTGCCCATATTATCACAAACTGTCAACATAGTTTTCTTCAGTTTTCAAGTTGGTCCGGCTGACTGGCTATGTATGTATCATCAAGACAGGCCCGTAACAATGAAACTTAAAGGGGTGAAAATTGAAGCATTTGCTCCTTACTATGTCTCCCCCAAAATGTTTTTGCTTTTTTTTTAAATTCCCTCCTTTAATGGGTTGGGTGTTCATTTTGCGATAAAATAATTTTATGCTAAATTGGTCCCTAATTTGTGCCGGCATGTTTTCTGAAAATTCAAACTTTTTAGTGATCACTGCTCAGCAAGAGGCAAGAGAAATAACTTATCCATTGATCTTTTTTTTTTTTTAATTATTTTTTTAATTGATTACCCCCAACATGGTAGGCTGCTAAAAGACATTCGGACAGTTTCTAATGACTAACTAACCAGACTAGTACTGAGATAATTATTTGATGAAACATTGATAGATAATTTCTTAACTAGAATTTGTTTCATCTTAATCGCAGCTGCTATTTCTTCACAACATCTCTGACCGTTATTCTATGGTCATCAGCAAAGTAGCGCGGATTAGGAAGCTTCGTCCAAGTGTGAGAGCTATTTTACAATTTGGCTACAAAGGCAACCTGGTAAGGTAGCTACTGTCATAATGACACGCTTCCCAAGGGAAAAAGGAATAAGAGTCCAGTGTCTGTGGAGACTTATTCTTTATTTCTAATCTGTGTGGCTTACTGATGACCATACGATGATACTCTGGGAAATTTCATTACTTCTGTTGCTAAGAACACAGCTAAAATGGTAGGATCTTTTTTTACCTATTGAGAAGGTTCCTAACATCTAAAGCACTATCATACCTTTATGAGAGCCAAATCTATCTAAAAAGTGGAGTTCTGTGCACACATCTAGGCAGGATCTTATTAGACACTTTCCACACTCAATGGAGTACAGAAGCAAATGCTTGGACTGTTGGGTGATGAGCTTTTTTCAACACTCCAACATCATTGTAACTTTGCAAGTTTAGCTCTTTTCTTCTGTTACTTCCATTTCTTACATAGGCCAACCTTAAAGGACATTCAAGTTCAACAGAGGTCATTCTAGCCAATCTTTGGCTCTAAACATCAGGAACAAAAATTTTCCATCAATCATTCCCATGAATTCTACATATTTCTTACAATAAAATCAATTCTTGAATAAGTTTTGGCATTATTTCTGGTTATATATCACTTAAGAAGGGAACTTTTGATGGCAGCAGTACAAAAATTACATAGTTTAAGGATCTAGGATTCTGAATATTATTTTTCTTCCATTTGTTGTGTTGGGTAAGAAGAAATAGAGAACATTTTTCAATGTGTTGTCTAATTTGAAGTCATGTTTTCCCTGGGCAATGCTGGATATCCCTGCAAGTGTGATGATAACAAAGAAAGCACTGGATCTGGATTGACCTCTTCAGAAAAGGTCATTTGAATTGGATTTCATGGGTCGATACAGCTTGTTCCTTTGACAGACAAGGCTTTCTTGGAAGGAAATGTTGCTTGGCAAATTTGAAACCAGTAGATCAACTCACACGTTTGTATTATTTGACCCTGGGTGATGAATGAACAGGTTCTTAAATTAATTATTTCAAAGGTTAAATGGTTTTGCCATGTTAGTGGATTGAATCAACCAAGTGAAGACCTGACAGACAAGACAAAAACTAATGATCAAGGGAAAGGCCAACTGATTAATTTCAAAGGAAAAACCTGAATTGAATGACTGTATAAAATTCTGTATGACCCCTTCAAGCTTTTAATTGGTGTGCACATCTTCATTGCATTCAGTTTAAAATGAAGACTGACTTGGCATCAAGAAAATAGAAAAGTTAATGCATGTATTTGATTGAAACATATATGATATATAGCAGCTTCAACGTAATGTCATTCTTATCATTGAGCTTAACAGTTGAATAGGGCAGTTGTTTGAAACCAATTGTTATCTTTATTTATTTTAATGGATACAATTAGAATTTAATTCATATCAGGATTTTATATTAGATTTATAGAAGATATAATTACTATTATTATTAATTTTAATAATAATAATTTTTACATGTAGTTCCTTATATACACATACACACAAATTAAGCTTAGTACAAATCTCGTAACTCCAACTGCTATATTGAAGATCACACTCTAAATGTATCCACAAATCTCAAGACACTTTTTGGTCAGTCCTAATTATGTTAAATAACAGAAATAAGAAAAGGTGTGATGTCATTAAAAGTCTGACATCATTAAGAAACCAACTATTATGACGCCATAATAGAAGGTATAAGTTTCACATTTTTGCTTTTAAAAAGTCAAAGGAGAAAAAGAAAAAGGCCAAAAATTGCCATTACAATTTTTATTGAAAAATAATATTCTCAGAATATTTCAATATTGCAATATTTTACAAGTATGAGAATCTATTGACTCAAAGAAAGACTACTTCCTCTTCTTCCTTTTCCTCCTGCCACTATTACCACAGATTGTTTTTGTTTTTTTGATTGTTTTTGTTTTTCGCGTGATTTCTTGCAAAATATGAGTACTTACTGAGAAACATTGGTTTGCGTATGGTTTTTCATCTATATTTTAGTGATATGTTTTCACCCAATGAATTTGAGAAAGTTATGACGTCACCAATGCAAAAATTTGATTCTAGATATATATAGGGTAATGCAATTTTTTGAAGAGACAGATGTTTGATAAGCTTATTGCCATTATTTATAAATCCATGGACATAATAATTAGCAATGTACAGATGTCTTCTGTCTTGCCAAGAGATGCAACTGACGTGGTAATATAGAATATCTTTCATGTTCTAATAACGTAATAAGTATACTCAATTCAAAGGAAAAATAGAATAGGTAATAAAAATAGCAACAAAAGAAGAAAAAAATCCATTACAGGTCAACAGAATACTATTCTCCAATGCAAATCTCTTATCTTCGTACATGAAAAGCAATGTGTATATCCATTTATATCATATATGCCATCATTTTTACTGGTGTGGGTTAGCTGGTAAGTGATGAATAACCTCATTTTTGTTATGACAACAGTCAGCTGATGTTTATGACAGGGGTCACATGTAGGCCTGGGAGAAGTGGAGTTGGAAGTTGACAAAACATCCCGAACAAGGCTGTTTGAAATGTGAAAGTTGCCAACAATGGAAGAGAAGTGCTTGTGGGAGAAGTCCCGCAGAGACGAAAGGTCCTCCTCAACAAGACAATAAGTGTCAGCTGACAGAGAAAACAGAGAGTTTGAGTCATTGATGAAGAACATAATGGCAATTGTTCATTATGGAATCCTTTGTATATCAGTATATAGGATCCCAGAGCAAGCTCAGTGCATCAAAATCTGATAGGTAAATAAATACTGTACTAGCCAGCATATAAGACCAGCATTTGAATGAATATCAAATGAATGCAAATATAACAATATATCTAATGCACTAGTGACATGATTGGAGATGTAACCAACTTCTGAAGTAAGGAGGAGCCAGCATATAAAAAAAAGCGCCATGAAATGTACCAAATAATTTTTTAAAAGAAGAAATCAAGCAAAGAATCACCCTAGGTTGGCAAGCTTTTGACTTTCAAGAACAAAAAAATCCCACTAATCCTAAAAAGAAGGGTATACAGCCAATGCATCCTACTGATAATCACCAACGGAGCTGAAACATGGAACATAAATTAAAAACTGAGAACCATGCAACATGCACATGAGAGAATCATGCTCAACCGCAGATGGAGTTTATCATTAAACAATAGAGTATATTAGAGAAAAGACAGGAGTCCGAGGTATCATAGAATCCACTAGAAAACTCAAATGGCAATGGGCTGGACATGTTGCAAGAATGTCAGACAACCAATGGACATCACAACTCACAACATGGATCCCCAAAAATCATATGCAAAATTATGGCCGAAATAAAGTTAGATGATGTGACTAGCTAGACAAATTCAGAAAGCACTGGCTCCACAATGTCCATGATAGAGAGGTCGGGTGAATCTTGGGGAAGGTTCATGTCCAGCAACAGATGCTAAAAGGCTGACAATGATGTGGATAATGATTCATTTCAATTTAAAATCAAAACACAAGGAAGATACAGTTTTAAAGGAAGTCCATAATTGTTATTTTGTATTCAAAATCAAAACACAATATCAAAAAAAGGTTTTACAGTAAGCTCATGAATCTATGTTGGATTTATGATAAAAAATGTGTAATTTGATTATGTTACATTTTGAACATAGAATGCAAACAAAATGAGGCAACGAGAAAAATGTACGAAACAAGTACAACAGCCTTTTCCATCTAGGCCTCATTCTTGCAAAGTCAGTGGACCATCATAGCCATCAAAGGAGTTCAATGATAACATCTAGGTGTTTCTAGATGTGTTTTTACTCTATTTTAGTTGCTTTTCAGTGGAAAACACCAGTGACGGCACAAATTGAATTTATTCTAACCATAATCATCCTTTGATGGAATTTTCTTTACAGAACTTCAAATTTTGACGCTACGGTAGTGCTATTATTGACTGTGATGGTGAGTCTTCAACTTTATCATAATCCACCTCAGTTTTTAATAGTCTTTCAATGGAGAGCAAAAGTAACCCAGACCATCTATTCTCACCCTTTTCAGAATTAGAGTACCACTTCATGTGCTTAAGCCAACTCCCCCCCCCCTTCACCCACTACTAGCTATGCCACTGATTATAACTTCAGGGCCATCTCCCAAAATTCAAAGTGGACACTTATAGGGTATAGATGAGTTACAGTGAAGGCTACTCCCCGAAATACCAAGGTAAATTATTAAAATTTTCATTATCTTTGGCTGAAATCTATCAGACAATTAAAAGACCCTGTCCTAAAATGATAACAATAACTTGCTTCCTCTGAATGTGCGTGTGTGTGTGTGTGTGTGTGTGTGTGTGTGTGTGTACAAGATACTATTCAAAGGTTCGAGGAATCTGAACAGACTATTCAATCTATTCATCTGTCAAGTTATCCAACATTTCCTGTGTCTCACCAGATATTTCACAAATCCCTCAAAAATCACTCACCCAAGAAATAAAGAATTTTCTTTTCTATTGTCGAAATCCTACGGGAGTTGACTTTATTTCCCCTTGGTAACAGCCAATGACAATGACAATGAAAATAACCCTCACCAAAATCAGAATTCTTCAAGGCGACTATGGAGGCTAAAATTTGGCATGCAAACTTATTTCAACCCCACTAGAAGGTTTATAAAGAAAAATTGGTTTCACCTGACTCCTCTTGCCTAACAGTCTACCTTATTTTTCTAAGTCTGTCTAGAATATCCTCAGATTACACCTAGGATTACAAGACATTTATTTAAGGAAATATCTACATACTATTTTATTAGGTCCCCTTCCATGGCAAAATTTTAAGATCTTTTTCTCAGTTAAAGGAAAATTGTTTTTATTTTTCATATTTTTGGTTTTAGTTTTTTTGAAAATTCCACCTAAAATAGATTTATTCATTCATGAACCATGCTACAGTACAAACCATTCAGGATAAAAACTTAAAATTTTGCATACTCTTTTCAATGAGTACGGAAAAAATCTCTTTCTGTTTTATGTAATTAAGACCAGTGGCTGAAATGGTTGCATTTTTCTATCAATGTAGGAGTTAAATGTACAGTGCAATGGCATTAGGGAGTTGAAAATTTAAACCTTTTACTCCTTAGAAAAAACCTTTGCTGACAGTTTTGGCCGATGGTTTCTAATTGTCTAAATGTTTCTTGGAGTATGGCTTATAAGACCTTAATTAAGGAGGGAATATTAAGAGAAAAAACACATTTCCCTAAATTCCTTTTATTTACTCAACTTTTTTAAAACTTCTCAAGTTCTAGCATGCAGGGGGATAGACAACAGAGGTTACATTAACTGTTTGAGCCATTTTGTGGGGAGAAAAAGTAGTGTCTTATATGCCATTATTTATGGTATCTACATTCTTTTGCAGAAACACAAAACACAAAAAAAGAGCAAATAAAAGACTCACCTTTTGTTGAGGGGTACAAAAAGATTTCAATTCTTCTTTACGTTGTTTGACATAACCAAAATCTCCTGCCGTCCAGAAAAATTCCTTTTGAGCGTATTTGTCAGTTGTCCTGGAGTCAAAACAAAAAAATGTATCAATAATAAAACTATTACTGAAGCAATGATATATATATTAGTCAGCAAACAAGGCATTGCAGTGTCGAGTTTGAAGTTGTTTGGATCAGCAGTTCTTGAGATATCTAATGCAGCACAATTACTCAACAACTGTCCATCTTACAAAGTTGACATTAGCCACTTATGTTATTCAGCATGCAAAGAATTGCATTGTCAAGATTGAAGTTGTTTGGATCAATTGTTCTCATGTTATCTAATAGAAATAAATTATAGGTGTTCCTTCATAGTTTGTATAAATTATCTCTCTTTAATTCTGTTCTTTTAATTTAAATATAAGATATTTGAATAGGAAACAATGAAAAGTAGTAACCAAAATACTCCAAAGCCATAGTTTTGTACAATAGATGGCAAATTATTTTACAAGACAATAATTGCAGACTGCTCTACACACCACGAAATCTGGCCCTTTTCAAACTTGTACCTTTGGAATGGGCACTGCCCTAGTGTTTTTCATTTTCTGCATTTATAGTTAGAGAAGTAGATATTTCAGAAAAGGAAAAGAAACAAAATCAATTGTGAATTACTGACCATCCTTTACTGTCAAGAGGGCAATCAATATTTGATACTTTTTCTTCTTTTGGACAGTTAGTTTCATAACCCCAGCATTTGTCAGCTTTTTTCTCTTGGAGCAACTGGAAAAGAGAAATTTGGAAAACTAAAGTCAACAGAAAAAAAAATGAATAAATAAATGAGTGGCTGCATATGATAAGTGTCCAAAGAACCATTCTTGAAAAGTTGATATTTTTGTTATTTTTAGAGCTGATTTAATCGGGTTTCTTTTTTATTCAGAAGCTTGAACACTAAGAATCATAATGCAAAGTGCTCAAACTTCGAAATAAAATAAAAAATGAGCATTGTAGCTCTAAAAATAAATATTGAGTGACCAATCAGACCCATTTTTCTTTCATGGTACTTTTATTACTTTATCATTATAATACTCTCAATGGGAGCCGGGGGGGGGGGTCACAAGCCCCCATAAAGTGCTCAACACATGTAGAGTGGAAAGAGAACCTGAGTATTGCAATAAAGAGCGACAAAATATGATAAGATGTAACAAAATGTTGTGGTCTCTCAGTGGGAGGCGAGGTGGCCTCTGATGAATGGAAAGACTAAATTAAGCCAGACAGGACAGAGAAAAGGGGTGCACCTAGACAGACCATCCCAGGGATAGCAGAAAAAAAGATATACAGAGCAGATATCTGGGAAATACAAGGCAAAAAAAAAAAAAAATTCACACAAAAAATAAAAACGGATGTGACGTGTCCAGTCTAAATGAGCACATGCACTGAGTGGTGATTCATTCTAGAATCAGCAACAATTGGCGAAGGGCAAAGAGTAGACGGCTGAACGTTCTAAGAAAAAAAAAAAACATATAGCCGAGGAAAATAGTCCAACCAAATCATACATAATGTTTAATCCCCCCCCCCACATCTAACAAAATTCAATCAAGATTTGATATTTTACAAATTCATAAAACTAACCAGTCCTTCCTTAAGCAAGCAATCATTTTTACTCAAAAATTAACCCCATCAAGCTGATATTTTACAGAGTTACTGCCTATAACATACTTACAGTGCAATCAGTTTACCTGGAAATATCTAGGATATTCATACAATTTGGTGACATTTCTTTTATCTAACATTTTTAGTAGAAGTGTCATCGCAACATTTCACCATTTTCTGCTGCTATGTAAATATTATCCGACTCTGAATAACCCAGCCCTACCTGCATTAGGTTGAAATCAAATTTACTTCATAGCAAATAATGGGTGAGCAGACTCACCAACTCAGCACTAAAGATTGAACTGCCAACTTCTAGCCCTCTGCTTCAAGGCTAGACCAATTATTTCTCTGATCAAATTACACAATTTCCTACTGATATGTTAAGTAATAATTAATTGTAATGAGGATAATAATCAAATCAATGTGAACTAAAGAGTTGTTTCACACCCATATTCCATCTGACGATGGAGAGGGATTGTCTTGTTTACTCGACAGGTTCATCCGATCTCGGTGCATAGAACCAAAACGGCTGGCATTTGCATGAACTTTGTCTAAATATCAAAATTGCAAAGCAGTCATTAAAACCTGAATTATTTTTTTCACTCACACACACACAGAATGTAGTCTTAGTCAGCAAGTTTCAAAAATAGAATTTTTTTTCTTTCAAATCTGTAAGAATATATTTTTTTACTCAATAAAAATAATGGCAAAATATAACAAATTAAAACATAAAATTGATTAAAGTTTTATTATTTTATGGATCCGTAACTAGACTTGCCAAAATATTTTTAAAGAGATTTTTTTTTTATTGATTTTATTATTTATCTATTCATTTCAGTCAAACTCCAAAACTAGATGTATTAACTATTACATATGATGTAGACTACTTTCCTTGTCTGTGTGGTCATTTTTTTCCACAACGTTTTAGCTGTGTACTCTTTGAAATGTGGAATCACTACTAGAACTAACAACAGCTGACAAAGGATGGAGGGTTCAGTCGAAACCTCGGGGAAAAATCAACACATCAACAAGGAAAATAGTCCAACCATATCATACATAATGTCCAAAACCAGAGTTTTTTACTGTAACAAGAAGAACAATCCTCATCAGAATTAGAGTGTAAACTCAATATGTAAAATTCACATCCCCTACCATGATCTGAACTAACAATCAACTGATGGCCTATAGGCTGTTTTACTGAATTGACAAATCTTATTCATTAAAGAAAATTTATCGTACAGATACGCACTGGCTTATTTCATTCTAATAAATAAATACATCTATGAAAAAATAAATACATTCTTATGATTTTCTATCTATCTTTTATACAAAAGTTGCAGTTATCTTCAGTCAGAATAGAAGTTGGATTGGTATTCGACCCTGCAGCAGCTAAGCTCATCATTTATTTATTTAGTAGTTAATTCACATGAAAAGAAATATAATTGAATTTCTCTGAGATGATATTTTTAAGAAAAGAAAATATTGAGCTGGTTTTAGAGAAAGAGATCATTGTTCCAAATGATGTGCAGGATATAATTTCATCTGCAAAATTATCATCTTCAAGAGTCCATTATTACAGGCAAAGAAATCATACAAATAGATTTATTGATTATTTTTAGCATTTTTTGTTTCAAACCTACTCCAAATCTTAAATTGCAGAAATCAAGGGCAATGAAACCTCTAGGGTGAGTTAAAGGTCAACTGAGCTTTCAGGGATCAAAAACAAGAATCAAATTTTTAATTTTTTTTCTAATTTTATAAAGTATTGCAAACCCAACTCCCTACAACCAACATGCAGTTGATGTTTACAATTGAGACCTAGCAGTCATTTGATACAACGATATTCTTAATTTTTTTCAAATTTCATTCTTGGATGAAGTATGGCAACATTATCAATTTTGGCCAATCTTTACCTTCGTCCTAACTTTCAGTTGCTTTTCATCACAACTAAATCATACTGTAATACTCTCAGGTTTAGAGGGTAAGAGTTTGATTCTCACCTTGGACTTGCTCTTTATTTTCCTATTGCACTGTTTAATTGTTACCATAGGATAATGTTCTGATTCAAATTTGTGATAAAAAGCAACTGAAAGTTAGGATGAAGCTAAAAAATAGTCAAAGTCAACAAAAAGTCTCAAATTATCAACAAAAATAAATAAGAAATAAGACTTTTGGTTGCAGTCGCATCCAGCCCTGCACAGGTAGTTTTAACAAAATAGAAGAACAAATAAGGGTATATATATATATACAATATATATATATATATAAAGTAAAATCTAATTTGCAATCATATGATTTCTGGGTTTTCAATTCCCTTCCAAGTGGTTCACCACCGACGAACTTATCTTTGTCTTCATGTCAATCCAAACAAAAGACTATAGAGTCTGGTTACTGGGGATCTACCCCCTCACATTGAGGGTTATGATCAGAGATACATAATGAATGTGGCGATGTTCAAAAGAACTGGACTATTTTTAGATAAGTTGCAACCTTTAGTCATATTGGGTGGCTGTAAGGATTATCCAACTCTAAATAATGTCATGTCACATTTTGCCTTTGCAGGGTGACAAATAAATACCATTCATCTGCGACCATTAACCACACCCCTCCCTTTAGAGTTTTGAAACAAACAAACAACGAAAGATATGGTTAGTTCATGTTTGACCTCCGTCAACAAAGTTGAAGAGGTACACGTATTTAGTCACAACTTTCAGTCTTTCCTTCAACCCACATGATATTTCTGAAAGTACAAAATGGATTTCAATTAGATTAGGATGGGCAATCAGGTAAGGAACAGATGGTTAAAATTGGGGGTGGATCCAGGAATTTTTCAATTGGGAGATATTTTTCGTATTTTTTCCTATACATTTATGTATATGTTCATGACTGTTCGCACAATATCTCCAAGTATTCTCAATGAATTTCGATGAAATTAACTCAAGGGGTGGACAACAGGCTATGAAAGAACTGATTGAATTTGGAGCGGATCCAGGGACATTTACCTCCCCTACGTCGTAGTTATATTTTTATTAAGTTATCCTTTATTTTTTGATGTTTGCTTTAGCAACCTAGTGTTAGAAGTAATAAAAAGTAACAAAGGTGAGATAGAGTATAACTAATATCAAAAACATTCAACTCTGTCATTAGAAATAATAAAAAGAAAAGAAAAAATTATACAAGACAAATATTGTATATAGATTCAGATGACCATTGGGTGATTGTATCTCTGACAGTAACAGAAAAAAACAAAAACCCCTCTCAAATAGGGTACACAACTACAACCCTTAAATGAAGATTAATGTTCCAACCTCCTGACCAAAACACTATCTGCCAGCACATTTCAATGAACCACAATACTTCAACCAATATCTACCAATTCCTAATAGATAACACTAAAATTATTCTCAAAACAAACCACTGAAGAAGATTTACAAATTAAAGAGGCTGTTCTCATCAAAACAAAAAGAACCAATTTTCAACAAGATATTCTTTAATCTTGGAACTAATGAGCATTTGACACCTGAGCACAGATGATGTTGTCGGCACATGACGTGATTTAGAGTTGAATGATAAAAATTGAAAAAAATAGATACAAATGCCAACATCAGCAGAAGATTTTAAACTTCACACAAGAACAATCATTCTTGAAAATGACCAATAATGATTGAAATATCTCAAAATCCCAATTTCAGAACTTTGGAAAGTTTTTGTATAGTTTCAATTTCATTTTGAAACCACTTGTCTGCAAACAAGAAAAACTAACGAAAAAATTAAAAAGACAAAGTTTGTCAGTTGCTTTTAATAATATTAGTGTGGAATATACATACATATATATATATATATATATATATATATATATATATATATATATATATATATGAATATATATATATATATATATATATATATATATATATATATATATGAATATATATTATCATTTTTTAAAGTTGAGTTATCTATGAGTGAGGGTGCTCAATATCAGGGATAGAGCATATCTAAATGGATATACTGAGACAAATCAGTGCTTCATGATGACGTTGAGTTTCACACTAGTACAATCATTTGTAAAGAATTTAAGACAGCAACTGCTCATCTTCATAAGTATATTGTATATGTACTTGAGTCAGATGTTAATATGGTAACATTTATTCATTTGTACACGTGTCTATACAAGTATATATGTGTGATTGTCTGGATATATGTACACTTGATCCCACAAACAGAATAGGCTTTAGCTTAATTCAACTGTCTGCTTGTGGTGAAAACCAGAAACAACCTTTTTTATGTAAGTATAGATAACATAGCTTTACTACACAAGCGCCTGCTGTTTATGAGCAGTCAATTGGAGACAATCAGCCTTTCATATTCTGAAAAGTAAAGAAAATTGTATGGAAGCACTAGGCAGCTATAAAAGAGGTTTGTTCTGATTCTATTTAGATTGTTGCAAGTCAAAGACATTTCCTCCTTTTTATGTAAAAATATTTCTCTTTATCTGATCCCTAAGATAACCAGTGACTGTTGCCAAAATAGTGAACCATTACCATGATTCAGGGTAACAGTTCAGTATAACCTTAGAAATTATTTTTTCTTTGACTTTGGTCTTTGATAGGTTGCCAGATTAAGGGAGGCTGCTGGATTAAGGGGGGGGGGGCTGCTGGAATAAAGAGGTTTGCCGGATTAGAGAGATTGCCAGATTAAATAAAATCAAACCAGCATAAAAAACAGAATGGAAACTTGAAGACAGAATTTAGATAATGAAAGCTATATAGCTGGAGGAGAAAATTAGGTTAAAAAAAAGAAAGCTATATTGCAAGAAGAAAAAAAAATTGATTTCCAGGTAAATTGTGAACTGCTGACCTAATTCACAATAAGAGATGACAGTAAGGTGATGTGTATAAGACTAGAAACCCATCAGGAATACCTTTTTTCAACACAGTACTAGGCCACTTTGGGGCAAGATGTAGAATTTGTCAATTTCCATCAAACTTAAAAAGGTTCCAACAATCAAACAATATCATTAGGTTATTATATATGAAAGGTTTTTATTTTTCCACATCATAAAAATGAGAGATTTACAAATGTTATAGCATTTATTTTTTGAAACATAAATGTTGAACCCCCAACATCAATGGTGTTTATTCAGAGGAGTTTTTCAAGTGGGAATTTTTCCCCCATGAAATTGATTTATCAAGTATTATACACTCACTCAAACATTATTTGAAAAGAGGGAAAAAATTTCCCAAAAATCTAAGAAACAACAATTATGTAAAAGGAAAAAATTAAACCAGAATCATCAAGCTGTTAATGCTTTGGACTGGCATCAGAAATACAAAACACAAATTTTTGCAAAGTTTATTCAATAATTCGAAGGTTATTCATTATTATTCATTTTCAAGCACAATTTCAAATTGGAACGTGATGCTGCTCAAACTAATGATGACATCAGCAAAACATCTGGAGTGAACACTATTACAGTGCTCAGCATTGGTTCAATATGTTTAGATCTGGAAATATGGATAGCATTAATAAACCTTGAGGGAAGCCTAAACCTGTTCTCAATGATGAAGAATTGTTGACAGCAATGGGCAACATTCCACGCATAACGGGTTAAGCACTTTCTGGAGGCTTAGAACTTCAATGGCAACCATATCACGTCATCTCAAGGCAATGGAAAAGGTTAAAAAGTTGGAAAAATGGGTCCCACATGAATTGGATTAAATGCTCCTTGACAGTTCCAAACCCCACCTTTCTCAGCAGACCATCTTTAAGCTTAGAGAATTGGGACATGAAACCAGGCAGTATCCCGTCTTTTTAATGAGAAAAGGTTCAATAATAGGGAAGCCATAACTAGCGCTTCTACTGAATTTTTGATTGTTAAAATCTAAATAATTCTATTAAGATAGCATATCATCATCAGAGGATCATTTGCAAAAAGCTATTGCTTCAAATGGGTCATATTTAATCAAATACTTACCATTTTTTATTGTTTATATGATCTTCCATCTTACTATTCAAAATACAATTTTTATATGTGATAGCCTAATATAATAGCCATATTCTGTCATTAACGCATGCCTTAATCCATGACCACTGATAATCCTGTTCTTCCTGATTTTCAACGTACAACACGCAGATTGAGAGCCAAAACATGTTAAAATATTTTTCATGTAAAAAAAATTGAAAGATTATGTAGTTGTATTCTCAAATTCCATTTTTAAGGCCTAATGTTACTATGGTGATTTCCATTCATTTATAGCCCAGTTAACAATATTCATCGTCTTGCACAAAGACCAGTACTCATCAAGTGTGAACTATTACTAATTCTCTTGTGAGGGTAGAGAGGCTAAAATGAACTCTTTCTACTCACTGGACTTGCCTCTGAACTTAGTATATTTTGCATAAGATTTCTAGCAAAACATAGGTAAGTATTAAATAATCAACTTTTTGAATTACCTTTCATCTATTACACCATTTCATACACTAAATGTACAGAGAAAATCTCAGCATTTGCTCACTTCCAAGATATTATCTTAGTATTTGCCGTGTCACTATCTTTGTCATCAGTAGTTATGATGTTAAAGTCCCTTGTTTGGAATTCACAGAGGCTAGTGAGTCCAGAAAGATTTTACTTTTCTGAAAAGATGCAGTTGGTAATATTTAATGAAACTGGCAGAGATTGTTTTTCACAAGCAACTTGTAAAGGAAATATTTTGGGGTGTTCAAAATAATTGACTAGCCGAGAATGACAAGTGCCTAATGAACTATTTTTTTTTAAAGTCAAGATTTTTGTTATTTTTAGAGCTACAAAGCTTAATTTAATTTTTATTTCATTTTAAAGCTTAAAACATTCTCCATTGATTCATAGTCCTCAAGCATCAAAATAAAGAAAAAAAAAAGCCCAGCATTTTAGCTCTAAAAATAACAAATATAAAAACTTTTTTTAAAAATGGTGCATTGGGCACTTATCAAGTGCGGATACTTAATTCTTCATTGACCCACGTGAAATGTGGCATAAGTAAGGAAAATAAGAAAGCTCGTCCTTAGAAACCATTGAATTATGTATCAGATAATTATAATAATTATAACAGTTATATTAATACAAGTAATTGCACAATTATATAGAGTCAGGTCATTAGTAGATCATACATAAACAAATGGCAATTGCCAGTAAGTCAAGATATATTAATACTAATACTGATATATCAAACTAGTGGAAATACCCACTTTGAAGGTCATCAGTACAAAAATTCAAGACTTAATCTGTTGCTGCAAAATAGGTTCTTTCTGGGGATATAAAAAATTTTCTGAAACGATATTAAATTCTGTACAGTTTTAACCAGAAAGCATTCAGAGAGTGCATATCACTGCCAATGCTTTTGTCACTAAAAGGCAACGAAAATCAGTTTGCTAATAATTATAATGCAGGGAAGGTTATTGTGAAAATTCCTTGATCTGACCTAAAATTTAATCACCTATTGCAGAGCTCGCAAGAAGTCATTGAAATTCATTGAGAAATTTGAGATATTCTGCACTGCAAACACACAGCTATGATACAGAGGATGTTAGAAAACAATCCTGGATCCACCAAAGAATTTAATCACTTCTTCCCTTATGATTTCTGATTATTATTCTTTCTTCCACTGGTGTTTTCTAACATCAAACTCGTTAATTTAATAATTTTTACATATTCTTGAGTTTTATTACTCCTTCCCCCTTTTGATATTTCACCACTCACAATGTGGGTAAAGAGGGCAAAGAATCAATTGTTGTCCAGAGTAGCTAAAGAATAGTATCTTACAGAAATAAAATTCAAATTCTCCTCATATCTTTCATCCTATTCCTTCTCCCTTCCCAACCACTCAAGCAATGTAATAAACAAGGTTAAAAATGGAAAGGGGTGCTTATGCTTGAGTGGAAGCAAAAGGGATACAACCTTTTCAATAACTGTCATTTATTCTGTAGTGATCACAATTTGATAAGGAAATGTATAAAAAAAGGAAAAAGATCTTATAAAACTGAAAATATAACTTTATTAACATACTACAAATACACTTATACATACTCTTTCTTTCGTTTGTCTGTTTGCCTTAAAGACAGAAACACACCAGAGAATTCAATGAAAGCTAAACATTTTTCCTTGAATTGCAAAAATAAGAAGAACAAGTCATTCCTGGAAATTATCCTCATTTACTATAAATGTCAATAATTCCCAGAAAAAGGCCTCAACTTGTTAGAAAACATCAGCAACATGTGTATACAACTCAATAGCACAATTTGTAAGCCAAGTACTTTGATTACAGACTTTTAATTTGCATATCGAAAAACTTTGCATTCACTACACATTATGAAAAAATAATTTCTCTTATTTATTTAAAATTCATGTATATAAATAGTGTAGCATTTTTGCATAAGAAAACTTGGTCATTTATTCATTGGTGATTTACCTTTCTCTAGCTTACAAGTTCCTTCTTTTCCCGTATTCAACTGAATGATAACAGTCATGCTCCCTTGTAAGTTGTAATCATACACCTAAAAATTTCAATGGTAACTTTTTGATACAATATTACGAAACTTAATGGAGTTGATTAAACAGACAAATCCCCACATTTCATTACTCTTCTCACAAAAGATTGAAGTCTAAAAATATGTATACAAACAAACAGAATGATACAGTCCAAGTGCAAATGTCAAAAAATATCAGTCTGTGGGATTTTGAATGAAGGGAAGGAATGATTACAGGGAATACATTGCTAATATGGTTTACTAACATAGACTACTGGGTTGTTCTATCTAAATTTGTGGCATAATGTCTCAGCGACATCGTAAGTCCAAGATGGCTGCTACTGTGGAGACTCGCTCAGATTTTCATCAGTAACTTGCTTGTTTTGTTTTTTTTTATTTGAATAAAAAGTAATTTTTTCTGCATTAAAAAGAAACAAAAAAGATTATTTTTTCATTGCAACTGAGCCAATAAGTGAGGTTGCTCTTATCAAGTATATTGGTCAAAGAACTGCCCCATATATCAAAAACTATTAAAGATAGAATCCTGTAGTTTTCACCATTCAATAATATGTTTTGAAGTTTGATTTATATATATTTTTTTTTAAATGACTAAATCTGTTCATCATTCTTTTTGAAGCATAATAACTCAGGGACTAATGAAGATAGGAATATGGGTTTTCACCAATTGATAGCCCATCATTCTAAGATTTATTACATATGTGGCAAGTGAGGTGTATTTTAGTAGTTGGGGAATTATGGTGTTTTTTCCAAAGCAGATATCTTTGCTTATATGGATGTAAAATACAGAAGTTCAACACAGCATACAAACATTATTTTACATCTGTATAAGTAAGGATTACCTCAGTTTTAGTGTATTTCGGTAACAGAAAAAAAATTTTCAAAATGTGTTTTTGCCAAGCATTAGAACATCAGAAAAATAAGTAAAATCAATTTTTTAAAGTATTTACTAAGCACTAAAACTTGAATACGTAATAGTGAAAAATTTTTGTTCACGATTGTCGTGCAAGTGTGGGAGCATTATGTCTGTTACTAGTATCATTTACGAGATTGGAGCAACAATCTTCTAAATTGCCCGGTACACCCTCAATTAATGGATTGTTAAACATGGGGATTTTCAATTTTCTGTTTGAAATATACAATGTATTAACCCGAAATTGGAATTCAAAGAAATCACTTGATGTTTTACAACTCATTATCAGAGTCCTTGCAGTTAGCTTTATCATCTTCTCTTTGTCACCATTACACTTACACAGTTCCTTAGATCCAAAGGACTGAGCTCAACAATTACAATACATAGTAGATCATCTTTGAGACAGGTACATCATCACTGAATGAAAATAGGGCACAAAGAAGGCTATATATAACTAGAGTGTACTTGTGTTCTGTCATCTCCAATTCAAAACAAGACCGGTGTGGCAAACTTGGGCATGGGTATCAGTAGAATAAAAATGTCAAGACTGAATCTCAGTGTTGTCAACTCAAAAAATATTTCCAGGCTAGTTTGACTGCTAAAAAGAGCTAATATTGCCAGATTTTAATAGGAAAAAATGCCAAAATGAAAAGAAAAAAAAAACACCCAAAAGATGCTAAAACATTGCCAAAATGTTAAAGCAAATTTAGCGATTTTGGCACTACCAAATTTTTTCCATATTTGTCAAAGACGGAATTCTATCTAAAGTCAGAAATTTAGCACCCATGTTTGGTTGCGGTTGATCAGCACAATTCAACTCTACGATACAATTATGAGCTTTTAAAATGTCAAGTGTTTCAGCTGATCTTGTTGGAAGAGGATTTTTGCTTTGTGTATCTTTTTTGGTGAAGTTCTACCGACAGATCATTGTTCCACATGAGTATGCTTGACCAATGAAATTCTCAATCAATTATTCATCTTTCACAAACTCTTCAAGGCATCCTTCTGAAAGAATCTTGGGTTTCTTTATCTGGGATATTGAAGATTTTCCAGAAAGATGAGTTTCCTTATCAGCCACAAAACCAGTAATATAGAAGCCTAAAAGAGCAGGAGGCTCTGATAATGCCCTCACCTTTTCTGAACCACTTTTTTGGTCATTTCTTATGTGACCATTTTAATGACGTCACTGAGACATTATGCCACTAATTGAGCCAAAAGACCTGGTGATTCATGTTAGTAGACCATATTAGCAATGTATAACCAGTAATTGATCATCACTCCATTAGAACACTCAAATGGCAATGGGCTGGTCATGTTGCAGGAATGGTAGACAACCGATGGACTTACAAAATGGATCCATAGAGATCACATACCGAACCAAAGCTGATGATGATGATGATGACCCACAACAAACCGGTTTAATCACTGTTACTGGGTTTAGGTTATTCATGTCTTCTGATAATTATATGTATCTATCTGGACTTAGTGCAACCTTTACCATTCAGAGAAAGAATTTGAAATTTTTCACATACACTCCTTTCAATGAAGAGGGGGATTCTTTTTGTTTTGTTTTTTGAAAGTTCCCCTCAAAAATAGTTTTTTTAGCAGGGGGTTCAATATGCAATGTAAATTTATGCAAAATTGGACACTAGTTTGAACCCATTTGTTTTTTGAAAATCCAAACCTTTTTTCATGATCACAGCCTAACAAAAAGTGAAAGAGGTAATTCATTCATTAATTTTCCCTTTTTTCATCTTTTTAATTGATCATCCCCAACACAGCATATATGGTTAGTGAGGATTCATAATTTCCCTTGTAATGCTAGTAATTTTTCCCATTCATTCAAAATCTCAATGATTGACATTTGCCCCCTGGATTAATGTATAGGATTATAGTAATGACAAAAATCAAATCAAAGAGTTACCTTTTGATAAGTACATTTGGAATCATTAAGACACTGCTTTTTCAAGTCTGGATTATTGTAGAAAAAGTAAGGCACATGTTCTTCAAATAAATCCAAGTTGTCCCAAGTGTCATTTGCTGAGCAGAGACCAAAAGCCAGGAAGAGAAGAATGCTGGTTGTCCATAGGTGAATCATTCTGCTGAAAGAGTCAAGAAAAAGACAAATAGAAGCAAAATTGAAGAAGGGGATTCTTCTCTCAAAGATTTGTCAACCAGAAATGATAGAAGCTAAAACAGTGAACAGCTTTGAAAATGATAATTGATACAACCAACAAAAGAAAAAACTAACAAAGAAGGAATTTTTGTAAAAAGAAAAAAAAACTTAAAAAGATGAAGATACAGATAAGTGCAAAAATTTTAATTGCTATATATATTGGGTTAGAGAAATTTTTTTTTTTGTCCAACTCCAGTCAAAACTTGAAGGTAACTTAGTTTTCCTACTTAACTAGAACAAATCTCACTAAATTTAAGGGAATAAAAGTAAACATTCCCCTACCAATATTTAAAATCATGATCAAATGTTTGGTATTTACATCTCTTACTGACTCAGCTGAACTTACATATCTACTAAGATTTGAGTTAAAAATATGCAAGAGCTCCTTTTATCCCAATGAATGAATACATCTATAAAACTACCATGATTCAAAATCACAAACAAATGATTTGTAGGCTGATGTCTCAAAGACTGAGCTGAACTGACAAATTATATATATCAACAATATTTCAACTCACAGGTACGCAAAGGCTTATTTCATTTAAAAAAAAAAAAAAAAAAAAGATATTTTTGCAATTTTTTGTGAGTTACAAATACAATACCAAAGTTGCAGTAATCAGTCAAAATAGAAGTTGGAGAGAAGTTTTACCCAGGAGCAGCCAGGCTTCTCTCTCTCTCTCTCTCTCTCTCTCTCTCTCTCTCTGTCTCTCTCTCTCTCACACACATATTATAGAGATGTAATAGAAGAGAGAACTGACCTTTCATTTTAAAAGCTAGGCTTAATAATTTATTCCATAACTTATAAACCAACCCAAAAGAGGGAAAAACTGAATTCAAATTAAAGCAAAGCAAAGGTTTCTGACCAAAAACAGCCCATGTGATGCATAATTAAAATTATATGCATATTAATCATGATATCTAAATATTAGGTGGTTTAGAATGTCATATCGTATTTTCAAGATGGAGATTACGAAAATCAGATGCAAAAGTCAAATTTTATCAATCAATCAATTACACTCTGCTCTACCAACCAAGTTAACAACACCCTTGGTAAGCAGGAGTCCGAGTAATCAATGAAATGTCTAAACAATTATCGTATTCTCCTTGACATGAACTTTCCAATCTAATGATATACATATATATCTATATATCTATCTGGATGTTGCCCAGCCCTTACTGTTCATAGTAGAAACTTGAAATTTTATTGACACAAACCTCTCAACGAGTAAGGAAATTTTTTTTGTTTTTTTTTCAAAATTCTCTTTCAAAATGAGTTTGTGAAATTTACTTGTTTGCCCCCACCTACTTTAAAAATTTCAGACCTTTTTAGCGATCATATACCAACTAGAAATTACAGCCCTTTCACTTCCACCCTCTTCAGATCTCACCCTCAAGGGTGGTTGGGGAGGTAGATAGTTATAGTGAAGAATGAGTCCCTTTTACTCCCATTCAAGCATTAGCACCAGATTTCATTCTTACCCTTCATCAAATATCAAGCATGAAAATTGAAAGAGAAGAGAAAGAATGAAAGATATGAGGACAATGATAGCTATGTTCTTGTCTATCTATGTTGTAATGGACACCTAGTTTAGTTAATAACTCTTTGAAATATGGTGAAAAATCTAACCAAGGATGACATGGGTCATTCTTCTTTTTTTAAATTAGCATTTTTTTTGTGTAAGTTCCAATATGCTATCTTTCATTTTCCAGGGTAGAACTGCCAGAGGTTAAATAATTGTTCAAAAGATTTATAAGTGCGTATATGTATACTGAATGGAAAGTAAGGGTCTAGTTTAGCATTATAGTTACATTGTAAATCCTCGAAGAGTTTAGAGATAAACATTGTTTCTCAGAACTCTTCACTTTAAAACATTCTCCTACATCCATCGACTGTGAATGCCAAATTTGGTTGGATTGTATTCATGTTTAGGTCGTTAGGAAATAGCCAGAGCGTGAAGATGTACGTGATTACCCTATGAAAAACATTGTTAGTGTGATCAAACCTTCAATAAAATGTGGCAGTCAAAGCCAGTGATCTGGGCCAGAGGTGGAGAAGAATTGGTTAAAGACACTAAGCAATAAATTAAGTTATAAATGATTAGGTTTAGAGTGAAAAGGTTTTAAATTACAATAAAAAACATGGAAAAATACATGAAAACAAAACTCTATTCATGACATAACATCGTGAGAAAAAAAAAGGGAGAAAATTTAGTTTGAGTCAGTGCATCTCCACTTCAATGACTGTTTAAGATAATAAAATGTTCAAATGAAGTACAATTAGAAGGGTTGCTGAACCACTTTGAACAAAGTGAGAAAAATTTTGAATTTCATTTATGATAAAAAGAAAAAAATGGACTCAAAAATGTGATCCGTTCCACCCTGACTTCACAAGGTGGAATGGGTTGGTGGGGGTAGGGTTTTCAAGTCCTGTATTTTCCAACTTGAAAAATAGCTAAAGAATGTCAAAAAATTTTCATGACAACCGAAGAAAATCAACCCTTTCTCCCCCTAAGTAGATACTATCTCAAGAACTGGTTGCACAGCCTTCATGTAACTGAGCAACAAATCAGAGGAGACCTTATTACATACGCATGAACTCTCTTCCATGGAGATACCCAGTTGGCAATAAGATATCATTGAGTGAGCTTGTATTCTGGCTTTTCGGTTAAAGAGAACCCAAGGCAGTTGATGACAATCCTAAAGAAGGAATTTGCAGAGCATTTTAAATACGGGAAGGGACGCTACTTTGAAGAGGAATAAAGTGCCATTGACCATTTTTTCCATTAATTTTAAATGGCTGGATGCTTTCCGAACAGATTTCTTCTATATTACTGTGTGTTCTGAGAAAATACGAACAATGATCATTTTGAATATCTTTTTATTGCATTGATATTTTGAACTAATATTTTTACTCTATAAACAACAAGAGCTCAAAAACTTCCCCACAAAATTTGAGTTTCTTATGCTTCAGATGTGTGACCACATAAACTATTTGAAAAGGCTTGGTTTAAAACTAAAATTCAAGTAGTTCTTTTTCTAGCTTGTCGACAGTTTGAAAAGAGTGATCCTTCATCTACCTTTGGAGCCAACATTGGACACAGAGAATTTGTTTTTTTCCATGTGTTGATTGGATGTGATTTACACAAGTCGAATCAGCTGGCACGGGTTGGTGCCTGCTCAGTAACCCGCTCTCGCTCCATCCCAGTAGGAAACAAACTTTTTCAAATTGTTCATGTGGCCACACAATTGAAGCGTAAGAACTCATATTTTTCAGAAAAATATTCGCACATCTGTTAAAATTTCAGTTCAAAACCTCGATGCAATAAAATGTTGCTCTAAATTTTTTATTGTGCATATATTTTTCAGAATATTCAGTATCATAAGAGCAAATGAAAGTTCAGCCATATTTTTGATAAATCTTGTTTGCAATATAACAGGTAACATAAACAGCCAGTCTAAAAATGATTAAATTATTTGAATAAACATCCCTCTTAGAATCGAATTTTCACTCTTTGTGAACCAACTATGGAATTTTGATACAAAAAAAAAATTGAGGAAAAGGGCTAAGCTAAAATTAAGAGCAAAAATAATGATTAAAAATTTCATAGTGATCTCAGCACTTCTGTACCTTGTTTATGTATGAATTAACAGAGAGTGAGTCATAGATTTACTGCTATAACCATTGATACAATTCCATTACCATTTGCGACATATTGTAGTTGACTGTTAACTTTAAGCTTGTTATTTCGTGCTAATATTTTTTCCATCATTAAACACCAGTTTATTTATGCCATCAAAAATGACAGCATATATGAAATACATGATTATGCACATAGTATTTTATCAGTGGCAATGGTAGGTCTGACTGAGGCACCCTGACTCTCTCGGCCAATCTTCTCTCAGTTTAGTGAGCTCGGAGAATAGCAAACAGATTTTTTATTATTCTTTCGTTTGTTACTTTTCCTATTTTCATATTATTCTTTAAATTCAGCATCTTATTTCATCATTAGAGCATGAATGAAATTCTATTTTACATCAGTTACACGATTTGAAATTTAGTTTACTGTGTCAGTTACATCCCTTAGCATGACAGAAGACATCTGCCCAATGTTAATTATCTTGTGTTTTGACTAAACATTATTAAACATGACTAAGAAGATTAACAAACATCTTTTAAAGTATTTGATGATTGGTTACACTATAGATTAACCAGAAACTTTTTCAGTTACCTTATCGGTCAGAAAAATATTTTTGTTTAAATCATCAAGGAAAGATAAGTAAATAAAGTTAATGGTGTCAGACAAAAAAATAAGAGAGATTACCATTTAATATACATAATAAACAGTGTGACTTTCTCTGTCTGTAATTGTATACTCTTTCACTTGAAGATAACACTTTTGCTGGTATCTCCTGCCCACCTTTTGGAACAATGGACTTCTCCACTGGAACAAATGCAGTCACTTAATAAAACCTGAAAAGTGAGCTAGTTAGTCTTACAGTAAGAGAATGTGACAAAACAGCTTGAATGCCACAGGTAGATATTTTTACCAAATGTATTATGATGTCCAGTATATATTTTTAGTTTCTTTTCTATAAGAAAATAATCTCATAAAAATTCAAATGTATCGTCAATTTTATCACGAGTAATAACTAGTTTTAATCAAGTCATCAAAGTAAATAACAGGGATTGGCTTCTTCTTGACTTTAACAATGAACAAACTTCTGAAAAGGCCTCTAAATCAGCACATTAGTGTGCCGCAAAGCATCTATAGGTGTGCAGCGGGGATTTCATCCCTCAAACAAGGCTCGTGGGACAGTGTTCCCAGGATGGACACAAAAATAACATTTGAATAGGTTTTGATATTACTGGTGCTTTTGTAAAGCACTTTAAACACCTTTTAACAAAGAGGCAATTGATAGATAAAATGGATGGCATCTTTTTGAATGATATTTTAGGATTGAAAGTTCCTATAGTGTGCAAGAAAGAGTAGTAATGGTAGTTACTTCTATGTAGTGAGAAGATGGTTGTAGTTGCTCAGGACAAAGGAATCTGCCCCATATGTTTTGAGTAAACCGCCACATGCTGATATCAAGATAAGTGTTGAGGAAGGAGGACACACTACTCACCATGACAGTTCTTTGTAAGGAGGGAGAATCTATATATACCATGTATGAATACTGACACAGAGATTAAACATGGTTCAGAATCGAAACAAATACAAATTTGTAGACAAAGAAATACAACGCACATTTAATGAATTGACAATTAAGATATACATAAGCATCACATTCAAAGCTGAAAGGGAAAGATATGTAAGCATTTTGAACATTGATATGATATTTGATAGAATAGGCCTGATTACTAAGTAAACAAAGAAAGAGATTGGATTTATGATAGAATGGGTATATAGTGTCAGTAAGTAGCTATATAGAAGAAAAAGGATAGAAGTTAGTACTTGAGCGGAGAGATAGGAGCTCAGTGCAAGAAGTCATAGTAGCTGTGAGTTAATGAAGCAAGGATAAACCAAAGTACTTTGAATCTATAAAACTTGGTATTTCAAAGACCAATGAATAGTTATGGAGACAGGGTTATCAGTGGTATGCCTTACAGTCAAGTTGGAAGCAATGTATTGCACCTGAACTTATGATCATGGAGATCAACTTGTCACAGAAAACACATGAGGGTTTAACCCATGTGCGCATCCTGAAATAAGGAGAATTATAGGACAGAAGATAATCAAGACTGTTATGTAGTAAAAGCATTGTCATTTCATCCATAGAAGACAGAGAAGTGGATATGCATTAAGCTACATTCAGTAGTGTACAAGAGATATCTCCACATCTGTGAAATGAAAGTGACAAGGTTTAGAACAGTGAGTGGTCACAGTGGGAAAATAGTAAAGTTCGAATCAGCCCAGAGGCCGGTGAGATAATACCAGTCCTAGAGAGAAGGAAAGGAAGAGAGAGAGAGAGAAGTTTAACTGACTGAGAACTGGTACACAGGGCTTTTATAGACCATAGATAAAGGAAGTAATGTTTTGCATATGTGGCTAGATTTAAGGTTTCATATCAAAAGCTAATACTTATTTTTTTTGTATTTGATTTTGTACGAAAATAAAGGCGTCACTACAATATCTTATTTCAATGTGTGATATTAACAAGTATGCTCTTTCAAACCCACAAAATTTTTTGTAAACCCTGATCAACAACATACTTATGAAAACATTATTATCATTCATTTTCTTTTAAATGATCAAATCTATGCTTAAATACTGGTGTGCCCCAACCATTTTAGAGTCTGGCTCAGTGTGCCATGAGATGAAAAAGGTTGAACATCATTGCTCTGAATTATCCAAAAAGTTAATTGTTCTCATTGTCATGAGTTTCCTTGTTCATTTAAAGAATCATGTGTAAATAAAAATGGTACTGAAGTTTTATAGTATAACTTGCTTAGTTGCTGATAGGATAGCAACAGAAAATAAGAGTATGTGTCTACCTTCCTCCTGTAAATTCTTACATGTGAGTTTGAAATACAAATCCATGTATACTCAATGGCATCACATATATATACTTCAGTTGAAAGTACTGCATTTCTAAATCACTAGGAATTGAACCCATTACCTTGTTATTAGGCTAAGAATTGATAAAGCCCACTTATCTCTTCATATATAAATATTTATACAGTGTATATAGTTCCCAAACGTGCAATATTGAATCAACGTAACTCCACGAATCTCCCACCTGATCAACCAGCCAAGAGGACTACAGATTTTTCTCTTTTGGCTCATCTGTATGTATGTCTTCAGGCACTCCTGGTTACATTTTGAGGACTACAATCAAGAAAAATCACACAAGTACACCATTAAGTACCATAAGAAAACCTCTTTTTTGAAAAAAAATGCATTCTTGGGTCTCTATGTTCATTTTGGACCAACAATGCCTAAATCTTGTGATGGTATCTTTTTTTACATAATTTTAGATAGACAATCAATTTTCTTTTCAATGAAACAATAGATCTTTTATCTAAATCTTAAAAAAATAGATCTTTTATGTGAAATTATCTTAAAATATAGATTTTTCAACTGAAATTAAGATGAGTTTAAATAAAAGATCTAAGATGATTTTACAAATAATTTAAATAATTTTTTCAGATAAATCTGGTGTACTCACAGGCTATGGTGATTCATTGATACGAGGTACAGATATCTATTGTAGATTCTACTTGAACAAAACACACCAGGACCACAAATTTTGGCCCCTATAAGTCATTCCTTTATTCAGATTTGCATAGAGAGGAAAGAATATTACATATATTTGATTTTGTTCTTACACAATTGGTCCTCCAAATCAGCCATTCCTTATAACCAATGTTTCATTTAGCTGATATATGTGTGTGTGTGCGTGTGTGTGTGTGCATGTGCATTTTATATAAGAAAGAGAAAGAGATTCTCAAAGCTTGAATTAATATTGTCTGAGATGAGTTATTGTCATTATTCCAGGAGTTATTCAGACTAGTTTTCTCGTTCAGGTTGTTTTTACCACATTTTAACTAACGTGTTCTTCAGCCTTCCGGTACGAATTCTAGATCTGCAAGTCAAAGATTCCTAGAGCAGGGAGTAATCCAATAGTTAGTCTGGAAAAAATATCTGTACACACCAAATAGATTAACACATAAGTTAATCTTCCAAGCAGAAGCGAAAAACATTGGTGATAGCATTTTTCAGTTATGGAAGGCATTTGAAGTTGCTTTTTGCTTTCTACTGCAGGTGCGATCAGCATAGTCGATAATGGTTCAGACAATGGAATTGCCAACCCCAGTTCAAACTCCACTTGAGGCTGTTTAAGTTCACTTCATACTAATGCCATTTGGAAAGGCATGAATCCATCTCTCCTCCTCCCAGCCATGGGTAAAATAGCAGGGAAGGTTGGGCTTTCTAGCCTAGGGAATGCAACCGCTCTAGCAGAAGGTCAACTCTGATTCCAAAACCAAGGGGTGGATCTCACCTAAGGTGGTTTGATGGTCAATTTGATGTCCTTCCAGCAACTCCTGCAGCCAAGCTGAGGCCAGGGTGATTCTGACCACTAGGCATCCCAGGGTCTCCGTACACTTTGCCTAGGCATGGGCCCTAGTGGGTAGTTCCTCAGTAAGAGACAAAATGGAGACTATTCATTCTACCAAGAATACACCGTCTTAAATTCTATACTGGATTCACTGAAACAGTCTTTTGTCAAGCACATATACATAACCTGCTTCACTCTATGTACCTTCAAGCACGGATCCCTATTTATCATATTGACATTCCAAAATTTAGCTTGGTTTGGCTCAAGACCAGAACAGCGAAGCACCTAATCAGGCTTAAACTCACTACACTAATCTTGATCAAGCAAGATTAGAGTGTTGACCTTCATTTCATGGCATGCATGCACATAAGCAAAACACACTGGAGATCCCTGTGTAGCACTGGAGATTTCAATGAATCCAAAGGCAAATGAAAATTATTATTATTATTATTATTATCATTATTATTATTAGATTTCATTAAAAAAAAACATTGAAAGAAAATTAAATCTTATTAAACACATAATAGCTATATTCTGTCAATCTTGAGCGGTGTCTTTACTCTGAAAAAAAAAAATATATATATACTTGAATATCCATACCTCATATATGAATCACCATAACCTGCGTGTGTACCAGAACTTATTATGTAAAAAATAGAATTTTTATCTGAAATTATCAAACCAAAAAAGAAAATACCAGCACGAGATTTGAGCATTCTTGATCCAGAATGAGCAAAGAGCAATATTGCCGACATGATTTTTCAATATTTCCATTCTGGAAGTCATTCTCTGATTCAAAAAGATTTTTTTTTAAAATCAGGAATACAAGACTTTGAAACAAGACAAAAAATTTAAAAAAAAACATGTAAATATTATCAACCCTGGACTCATAAATTAGGGGGGGAAAAAAAACAGAAAAACATCTGGCAACCATAGAGAACCAGAAAAGTACTTTTTTGAAAAAACAAAAAAGGCATTTTAAGATGGTGCCTAGTGGTGTACTCATGCAAATTTTCAGGCTTGTAACCCCAAAAATATAACCAGGAGCGCCCAAGCATGCACTCACACTCACACACACAAGCTAGGAGAGAAGAATCTGTAGCCCACTTGGCTGGTTGTTTGGGTGGACCATTTATGAGGCAAAGATGATTCGATTATGACTACACCATTAACAAATAAATGAATACATTCTGAATTAAAAACGCAGCAAATTAGGTTGGGGGTACTTCACAGGCATTTTGAATCATGAATAGCCTCAGCTGTCGTTAACGCTCACCACTGACAATTTCTTGCTGGTTCTTAATACACTCTATAATAAAATCATTTTTAACACTAATTTATAGTAAAATTATTTGCAATTCATTTCTATAGTAAGATACATTAGCAATGCATTTACATTTATCTTCAAAAATTAATGACACTGATTTCATTAATACAGAATATTACAAAAACAAACAAGAAAACATAATGATAGAATCAGCTATAAGAAAAGCTCAGAATTTGCCTATGTATACCAGATCCAAACACAATTCGTGCCAATGAAGAACTGGTTATTAATCATCGCTATCCACAACAGACTGGTTTAAGCATAGTTGCTGGGCATATGTTATTCAAGTGTCCTGACATTTATATCTATGTATCAATCTATAGATCTGGACCACCAAGTCCTAACCATTCATAGCAGAATAGTCTTGTACCCCCATCCCCTCAACGAGTAGGGAAAATCTTTTCTGTTTTTTGAAAATTTGCCCCATGAATGGGTTTTTAATTGAGGAGGTTCAATTCACAATGAAAGTTTATGCCAAATTGGTCCCATAGTTTGTGTCCAGTTTGTTTTTATAATCTCTGCTACCCACAATAGACTCAATATATATGTAATAATTAGAATAGATGAACTATCAACAAGGTCATGGAATAATTTGATTTTTGAGAGTGAATGAAAGTTTTGTCAAGCTTGTTCAATAAATCCTACCTATGATATCACAGATTTCATGAACAGTTATGTTCATAAAGATTTATCCTAAACATTTTATTCCAACAATGTTTTTAGCCTCATGATGAAGATCAGAGAAGAAAATGTTTTTCATACAGACAGGTCGACAAGGTATTTATTTGCCTCACCATGAGAGCAAATCTAACACAAGGTCAGATTTAATGTGGGGCTTCTACACTCATATGTGTGGGTGGCAATAAGAATTACTCAGTTCCCGGGGCATTCACCTCAGACATCAGCGATTAACCCTGATCCTACCCTGTAGAGATGCAGCCAGGGGTAGCAGTTCCCAAAAACCATGCTTGCTTACTCTTGACCACAAGTAATCAAGATTACAGTGTTGCAGAATAAATGTGTAAGCGTTATTTCCAGCAATTTTCTAGCCATTTTAGGTTCAAATTTAGACATCAAAAAAGGTCATATGAAGGCTGACAGCGTTTTTAGCATGTTTTGGTGTTTTTTGACGCTTTTTCAAAGTCGATATGGGGCAAAAAAAATTTTCAGTTGAAAACACCGGTCAGATCCAGCAAAAAGGCTTTGAGAAAAAAATGGATAGGATCAAACTAGGAACCAATTTAGTATAAACTTACATTGTAGATTGAACACACACACACATTCTATAAACCTATGTTGGGGGGTGAAAAAACAAACAAAAAAACCTTTTTCTAGAAATGAGTTAATGCTGAAATTTTTCAGCCCCCTAGCTCCATTGGTGCAGCCTGTATGTGTGATACATATATAGTCAGCCAGACCAACTTGAAAACTGAAGAAACCTCTATTGACTGTTTCTGAAAAGTGCGAAGAGAAATAGACTCTACAAAGTATAAACCGATTCATCCAAGAGCTCCATCCATAAAGACTTTTTTACTCTGCTGTATAGAGCTTTGAAATTTAGTTCAAAATGAGAATTTAAAAGATGCAGAGTGGAAGAGACCGCTTACATATGTAGATGATCATGTAAGTAGAAATAATTCCAATCATTGGCTGGCAGATAGCAATATCAAATTCGATAGCTCTTCACTAGTAGAAAAGTGCAAAGAAGGCCGACATAAAGACTAGTATATATATATATATATATATATATATATGCATATGTATATATACATATGCATATATAAATACAAAAGTATATATACAGGATGTTCTTGAAAAATGCACACATATTTAGTTAATAACAGCTCAGTTCCTTATGTGAAAGTTAATTGAACCCCTTCTTATGGAAGGGTTCAATTAACTCTCCGGTCAGAACCAGGGCAGCTATTTGAAAACAAAAAGTGAATACATTTTTGTGGGACACCCTGCATGTATATGATAATTATAAAGACATTTGAGAAGGAACTATATTTCCTCTGGCACCTGTGTGAACCAAGTTGCAAATCAAACAGCCAGACTGCATGAATGAATAAAGAAAATGGGCATTCAGACTGCTTTCTTTGGTGGATAAGGGTTCTGTCAGACACAAAATGTCCATTCTAAATTATAAGTAATGGTATACATTGTGGTTATTCTGACAATGTGAGAGTTCTATGACAATATTGGAAGGTTTTTCTGGGACAAATGATTCTCTATTTCGACATTTTGTGCATAGCAAGCATTGTCAAGAGAAATGCAGAAGACAGGTGTTTTATATTGTTGGTCTGAGTTGTGGTGGTTAGGGATGGTAGTGTACTGATAGTGTTTACTGAGCTTTGTGGTGGGTAGATGAGTCATAATCCTAGGGAGATCACTTGCCAGGCTACGAAAGGTCATCTATGCATCTAAAGTTATTAGATATCAGATGTTTATGGTTGTGTGGGAAGTTAATTTGGAATTTGGTTAGTGGAAAAATTGAGGTCTAAAAGGGTGAATTTGTTCAGTTTGGTGTGATTGATCTTAGGTGAGGAAAGTATTATGTGAAGGGTAGAAGTTTGTGATGGTATTCTGGCCATGTGTGTTTATTGGCACATGGGTATCTGTGGGATCTTATTTCATGGCAACTTTGTTCACATTTTATAGAAGAAGTTTGTCTAAAAAAGTTTATTTATATATGTATATATATATATATAGATAGATATAGATAGAGAGAGAGAGAGAGAGAGAAAGAGACACACACACTCACACACAAAGGTTAGCAACTTCAATGAAGTTGCTTTTTTTCTGTACTGTTTTTTTTCACTTGCAAAATCCACAATTATTTGCAATGTTTTCCTCTTCAAACTCCACTTTGGAGAATATCAATTGCAAGTTGATACCCAATATCATTAACATTTTAATGGGTCAAACCTCCCACCTTCGTAAACTCAAAACCAATCTGTGCCCAGCAATACTCATTACAGCAAAACCACATCACAATTATATTTCACCAATAACCAAGTCATGAAATACTGGAAAGAAAAACCTAAACTGTTTTGCACATGAGCCAAGAAGAACCAAACGAGTCACTGTTTCCTGTAGTTCAGTGGTTTTAGAACTGGGGTCTGTAGACCACTGGTGGCCCTTCAAATAATTTTGTGGGTCTCAAACAGTGTTCCCTCTTAACCTGAAACTGCTTATCTTAGAGAAACTAGATCATCCATTACATAGCTATCAAAAAATATTATTATTGTGAACAGCTCTGTAAAAAATATTAGAATTTGAATAAATGTAATCAATCATAAATAAATATGATTTTTTTGAGCCAAAAATTGCTTTTTAGTGAAATTTATTAACTAGTCTAAAAACTAAATGCAAAAATAGAGATCCTCCAGGATATTTTCTTTATAGAAGGGACTCTTGAATTTTCCAAAGTTTCAAAACCACAGCACTACAAGAACGGACAGTCCAAAAACTAAATACTAAAATAAAAGTCTGCCAGAATATTTCCACTGTACAAGGGGTCTTTGAATTTTCAAAGTTTCAAAACCACCACTCAAGTTCATCTGAAAAATTGGTTTAACAAACTTCAGGATAGAAGTACAATTATGGTTTAGATTTGAATAAAGAAAAAATAATCACTTTTATTTATTCTTCCTTAAGAACTTCACAAGTATTTTTTCAAGTCTAGGTAAACTGCACAGGAAAATGGCACAGAAATCATAACATCAGAAAAATGTTACGAGTGAATGACTGGGGGGAAAAATGGCACACCTTACTATAATTCACCAAATGTTATTGCAAAACTTGAAAATGTACAAAACTATGTTCACGTTAATTTGGTTTTCGATTAGAAATGTAAACTTATGTTGAATAGGTCACTTTATTAGTGTTCAGCTGCATTCACACATGACTAAAATATTACTTTAATTTGCCACCAAATGTCTGTATTAGTATAACTCTTGAACTACATAAATCCCCACAAAATTTTCTGAATGTACTAATGGGACCCCAAAGTAGGTTTTTAGCAATTCTAAGAATTCCACCACTTTTTCAGTTTTTAATGAAGGGTTTAATTTATTATCTCAGTATTATGGTAAATTGGTCCCTTATGTGTCTGATTGCATTCACACTTACCAAAAATTCACCATTACTGTAGTCCACCAAATGTTAGCATAACTCAAGGACAGCTAGACCTATATCCACTAAATTTTCTATAATTACTAATTCAAAGGCTATAGTAATGTAGGGTCTGCATTAGCACTCTCACCAATAATGATTATCTGATGTATCAATATTGGGGGCAAATTCATGATTATGAGTAGGGGGGGGGTCTTGTTGGAAAAAAGTTTTAGCAGGTTGAGGATCCAAACAGAAAAAATTGTTTTTTGAAATGATAGTTTTTTTGTTTTCAAGGTTAATTTACAATTACTTGAGACTATTTGTTTTTGTTTATTTATCTATAAAATCTTTTTATCTCTACGTCTTTTTTTTTAAATTTAATTTTTCTTCGCCTGAGCTCAGTCCAGACACCTTCTTCTTCCCTGGATCCACGTTTTGTGACTTCTAAGTGGCCAAAATGGTTGGCCCTTGGCAGCCAGAGCTATAGAATTAAGGTAACCCAAAAAAGCAATATAAAGGCCCCATTCAAGCATTTACAGGAACTAGCTAAAAGTCTGCCCATAGGTCATTTTTTCAGCTAGTTCGATCTTTAAAAAAAACATTGATTTAAGGTGATAAATTAAATTTTAAGAAATTGTGTTTACTTGAGCTCAACCAAATATCTACGTCTGATTATTTCTTTGAAGCAGTGTTCCGTTAAAGGCTAACAACAACACAACATAAAAGATAGATATTTTTAAACTAACGAACCAAGTTACTAACTAACTTTGTAAACAAACTGAAGACATAAATAACCACTGAAGCAAATGAAATAATGCTCATAACATTCTGAACAAAATGAACAAACAAAACACTAACTTGCTATCACAGTCAATAATTAAACAACCGTAGCATCAAAATTTGAAGTCATGCAAAAAGATTCCATTGAAGTATAAATATGCTTCGGATAAAGTCTTTATATACATCACTGGAAAACATCTAAGGAAGATTTCTTTTCAAAATCATCTAGATTCTGGAGGATTTAGATTTTGGAGGGTCATGTTATTGATAAACCTGTCAGAATGAGACCCTAAAGTGTTTTTTCCCAAAAATCAAAAAAAAATATTTTAGAGCTCTAGTGGAGTACTGATGCCGATTTTCAGGTCTGTAGACAGAACGGTATGGCCAGGAGTGCTGGAACAAGCAAACAAATAAACCCATCAGAATGAGGTCACAAAAAGGTCAAAGATGAAAACATTTTTAGTAGGGGTTTAGTGGAGTACTGATGCCAATTTTCAAGTCTATAGTCAAAATAGTATGGCCAGGAGTGCTGGAACAAACAAGCATATACACGCACGTATATAAAAAAAGGGATAGAACCCTTCTCCATCTTTCACAGCAATATATAATTCTATATATACAATTCTAAGCCTCTTCTCTTATTCATTCATTCATACTCAATAAATGTGTTTATTTCAGATCATTAGCGTTTTAATTAAATGTGCCATTTTTCTGGTAATAATATCCTCACCAGGACACCTTTTTTTTTTTCATCAGAAAAAAATGCGCCCCTGTTTGGGAGAAGCTTTCTGGGTCAACATGTTCCGTACTACCCAACCCACTTCAACACCAAAGGAAAAAAAATGGGGTTATGATTGGCATTTTTTTTTTTTTTTTTTTTCTTTTCCAAACAAGAATCTTGAGATGACAACACCCAGAAATTCAACTAATCATTTCCCCACCATTCATTTCAAGAATAAAAAGACAACCGCCACCGGGGATGAAACCTCCCGAAAAAAAAAGACGAAAAGAGGCGATTCAATTAAATTACTTATGTTTAAAAGTTCACCGACCATGCCGATAATTATATTTAAATGTTAAAACTTTCTTCACCCCATGGACTGCTGAAAGCAAGTGGATTAGTCTGTATGAAAACGCCCACGCAATATACATATGCCACATCATTCTGGAGAGGATGGTACTCAACGACCAGCCTACACCATCCCCCTCTCCTGAATTGGCCTTGTGCCGTACTTGTAATTCATTCTTAACCCTTCCAATTGTAGGAATAGTTCCCCCCACCTGCTCCCTATTATCATTTTTAACTTATTCTTAATTATATATTTTATAATTTACCCGTTGATAGATACAGAATATACATAACGCGAAGAAGAAAAATGTGCAGAAAGTCTCTACGCGCTCAATTTGGGATTAAATACACAACGGCACTTCTTATATACATTGCGTAGACCCCACTGTAAAAAGATGGAAAAATTCATGACTCGCGAGTTATGTTCTGTGTTTTTAATCTATAAACCTTCCTTTCACCAGAAAATATGTCAGTTTTGAAGAAAAAAGCTATTTTTTTCTTAAGGATTTTAGAAGGGGGTTAGTTCAATGTAACTATAATGCGAAACTAGTAACGTACTTTCCACCATTTTCGCGAAAGTAAGACCTCGAAGTATGTAGTTCGTAAACTCTCGTTTTTTTTTAGGGATGTCAATACAGGGATTACTCGTTCTGGGAATAAGAAGTCTTCTCACTAAAAGTGGGGTACCTCTTTGGCAGGATATTTCTCGAAAAACAAAGACAACATCATAAAACTAATAAAATATCTACTTCATTCCACAAGTCTATCGCATTATTTTTTTTTTTATGTTTACATTTCCACATAATGTTAAAGAAAGTAACCACATACTTCGAGGCCTTACTTCGTAAAAATGGCGAAAAATACGTTCCCAGTTTCAAATTATAGTTACTTTGTAAACAGAACCCCCTTTTAAAAACCTTTAAATTTTTTTTCTTCAAAATTGTCAAATACTCAGGAAAAAGGAAGGTTTTATGAATTGAAAGTACAAAATTAGTCGCGAAAACTTATTTTTCAATTTTTTTTCAGGCGGGACCTTCGTGCTTCGGAAGTGCCCACATTAAAACTTTTGAAAGACTTGCTTTGCTTGAGTTTCTTTTTTAAGAAAATGCGAGCAGCAGAAAAAAATCTAGTATTGTTTTGACAGCATTAAGGGTTAAGGAAACTACCTTATCGTAAAACATACTGAAGACTCTAAACTGAACTAGTCCAAAAAAGTAAAAACACTAGTGAACACTAACGGCGAGAATTATCATGACGTTGAATTTGATCATCGTGTGATTTTTTTAATGTTTTCTTGTTTGCTTTGTCTTTATAGGAGACAAGAAAAACACCTTCAAAAGACAGAGAAAAGGTAGAATAAACTGCTGTTTATTTCGAAATGAACTCTCAAAAAGTTGCTTAGAAAGTTAGCTTTCTATAGAAAAAACGGAATTGTCGGTTTTAAGTGCTTTGATAAGCAAAAAGGGGCACTTCCACATTAAAAACAAAGTTACAGGTGACTAACAAAGATGCTACGTAAGCAGCTTCTACTTCAAAAGTAGAAATCGATAAGATCCCAGAACTAAAGACACCTGAAATCAGAAATAAACTAAGCAAGAAAGGAACTAAGAACTCCAGAAATACTATTTTCTTTTGGTTTTATTGGTGCTATGAAAGCTTCGGCTAAAAATAAACAAAAACTGGCTGTCATGTTTCAATCGTAGTAAAAGTTTAAAAAGAAACCGGTCTCGAATCTCGAGTGAATTACAGATCATCACCAACACGTTTTGTAATAAGCAAAAATTGTTTTGTTTTGTTTTTAAATATTCTAATCATTAAAACACCCAACAATTGGTTAAAACCATGACAAATAACTTTACTTTAAAGAAATTTCAAGGAAACGACAAAAATCATTCTGACAGATTACGGGTGGCTGTCTCTGCAATAAATTTACGATTTACACATATATTTGTTGTTCATTTAATGCTCAACTTGGAAGAGAACAACGAACAGGTGAACAGTTTTACTACAAATTAAAATACACAAACACAATGAAGGTGTGTTTGAATTGAGTCTAATTAGAAAAGGTCGAGAGTTTTTGCGAACAACCAAGTACAATTATGAATGAATTAAAGTATGAAAATAACTACTTTTTCTGCTTTCATTTTCCCATCGTTTTTTGTTTGTTTGTTTGTTTGTTTGTTTTAATTTTTTTTTATACACAAAATTGAAATTATTGTTGGCAAACACTATGGCATCGGTAAAATCCAGAAGGTAATTAATTTTAATCACTGAACCACTTAAACAAATCGGATAAAAAGTTATGAAGTTCAACAACGGGATGATAAAATGCGCACATGCTAATGCAACAGTGTTATAAAATCGAATCACCGAGATAAGTAAGAAAAGAATCAAATAAAGTGAGAAAGAGAACCTTTCTCTTATCTTACCTGCGAGGAAGATGTTTAAATCTACCGGCAGCAAGTTGTCAAACTGAAGTAAACATGTGTCGGATTTTTTTCTCCTGGTCAACGGTAGCCGAAAACAAAACTGTCTGATAGCAGTGTCTTCTCTCCTCAGTAGAAAGTAGGATTTCACGTTTCCTTTTTCTTCGCCGCCCAGCCAAGCGACGATAACCTGGATGAGGGTTGATCTGTGATACGGGGGCACAGAGGGACAATTATTAGGACTAATATTCAACGTACTGCTTTGTGTTTTACGTGTCCCTTTGCGCGGATTCATGCTTAAGACAAGATGTTGAACAATTATTGTAGCTTAGAAATCTCTACCTTAATGATACGAGACAATAGTAACGTTTTTTTCTTTGCTATCTCTTAGTCGAATTTCAGCTGTTTTTTTCTGCTGAGCTGCACAGCCTGCACTCACCAAAGGCAAACTTTTTCCAATATTTTAAGGTTTCAAAAACTGATTGCACGAATCAGTCCTTTTTATGGTCTTAACATGGATTCTCTTCATCCCTTTAGTATATAAGTTTTTTTTAAAAAAACAAAAAAAACTGATGAACAATTATTACCTTTCCCGTTTTAAAATGGCAGCTGTTCCAGCTGCAGAATAAAAGACGCTGATAACGATTAACCCTAACACTAACCCAAAACGATACTAAACCTAACTCTCTGGAAGGATGACCATTTTAAAACAGGAAAGGTAACAATTGCCAATCGAAATTCACGTGATTTACAAATATCTATTGGAAATCAATCACTGGCATATGGTCACTGGAAGAAAGTTATAGATTCTATCCAGAAGATGAAGGCTGCCATAATAATCCAACTTTAATTTTTTTCTTTTTCTTTTGCAAATGGATGTTTTGCTCAGAGAAGAGAGTGTATACTACTCTTGCTAATAGTTTGGATAAGGTTAACAAAGAAAAGGGAAGTAACTAGTATATATTACGCCTTTATCTTGAGCAGTATCCATATCAGTTACCTCCTTTTTCTTTGCACACCTCGTAAATTTTGGGCAAATCTGAGTATTTGGGGCAAAACCTTTGAGAATTAGGGACAAATCAAGCCTTTAGCTCCCCTTGTAGAAAGAGTTCCCCTACGCCCATGATTTTCAACACAAGTTATGTACAAATGTAAATAATGTTTGCCTCTTTTCATAGAGTTTCATGGCTTATTCATTGGTAAAGAAACTGATTGCATGTGCCACATTCAGAGCTGATAACTTCCTACATGTGTCTCTAATATTAGCTGAATCACAACATGTGATCATTACAGAGAATGTGTGTTTTGATGTATTTGTTTCATTAATTCTGTCTGCGGTATCACAAGTTATATGCAGTATTGCCAAATCAAAAAATATATTCACCATATTTTGACCATCAAGAGGCACAAAATCAAAACAAAATAGCCCCAAAATGCCCAAAAGATGCTAAAAATGGCCAAACTGTCCCATAATTTAGCAATACTTGTACTGCTATAAGAAATGCACTAAATCTAGAGCGAAAAGTGCTGAATTTGCAACACCGGTTATATGTATATAATGATCTGTGTGACTATCTAATCACTGCTACCTACAACAGACTGGTTTAATCACTGTTGCTGGGTTTTAGCAATTCATGTGTTCTGACGCTTGAATCTATCTATCTATGATAAGTAATGGATATTAGTATCCAACAATGTAAATTCATTTCTTTATTTTCCGATCATCACCATTGTTTTGCTCACTACCGTAAATGATTCTGTCCAAAACTTGGTTCCTTAATTGTCTTTCTCTAGCCACTCTCCATCTATGTATCTATCTATCCAGACATCACGTAACCCTTACTGTTCTTCCTAAAAACTTGAAATTTTGTGCACACACTCCTCTCTAGAGGAATTATAATCTTGACATTTATTTCCTATGATATCTACAAAAATTTTTTTTGTTTTTTCATCCCCCCCTCTCATAGGATTTTAGTGGGGGATTCAATTTGCAATGTAATTCAATGCTAAATTAATCCTTCAGTTGGTGCCTTCTTTCTTTTTTTAAATTTTTAGTAATCACTGCCAAACAAAATGTGGAAAAGCAGCTCATTCGTTTATCATCCCTTTCTCCAAAATTTTGATTGATCACTCCCAACATGGCATGCTGCCAAAGAACATTGGTCATGTGACGATTTCTATTGAGTGACTCACCAGATCCATTTACAATATTCTCAAAAGATATTAGCTACCATATTTTCTACAATGCAATATGCCCTTTTTCCTTGAAAAATTGACTTTTACAATTGACCAGCAAATTATATACCATGGAGATCATGATTTAGGACAGGCCAATGGTGGTGCTATTGTGTTATGTAGTATCAATATTACTTATAGAGGTCAAATCAGAGCCAATTCTTTGTAGAGGCTGGTATGATGCCTCTGTGGCCCATCTACGAGTTATTGTGTTTGGATGACCCTTGAGAATGTAGTAGCAGGTGAAGTTTTCTTGGAATGTTAGTCAAGCATTTCTAGTAATGTTGAGGTACAGTTGTGTGATGTATTCAGACTTTCCAAGTCATTCTGCGTGAGACACGTACAATTTGATATATTCTCATATTCACAACGCATGAAAGAAAAATTCTCACACATTTTATAAGCAGTGTTGGATTTACTTAGATTTATTAAATTGGTTTAGATTTCTGATGAAAAATCTTATCTTAGACAATAAGAGTAAAATTCTAGCCTACATTCAACAACAGTATCGATGGTGAATTTTGAATATATCATTGTATATAATATACACATGAAATATTCTTAAATACATTTGACTTCTAGACAACACTTTCTTTCAGTGGCTGATATACCATGAAACTCAACTTTAGCCAATCTTTGATACAAAATTTTCAAAATTTTGTGGGGGAACATGTTCCCCCGGACTCCCCCAGAAGCCCCCCATCTTCAAATATTCTTGAATACATTTGACTTCTAGATAACACAATTTCAGAAGCGGAAATGCCCTGGCCTGAAAATAAACTTTAACCAATATCAGATAGATGATTTTCAAAGTTTTCAAGGTGGAAAATGCTCATAGACTCCTTCACAAGCCCCCCCACCACCACCACCAGTTTTCCAAGTACATTCTTAACAGTGCAACTTGACATGGCTGGTTATTATTTATTTCTTATTGAATAGTTGAATTATTGAACCATCACATTGAGTTGACTATATTTGAATTTCTGCATTGACGTACGTTGAGAGGTTCATAAATTGTGTCAGTGTGCGTTTGATTTGAGTGGTAATGGTGTGAGTGGTGTGAGGGACATCTTAGCTTTGGTGACTTTTGTCACAACTGGCAAGCTTAGCTAAATGTGCTGCATTTAAAGTCTCAGGCAGGCTCCAGACAGGCATTTGGAAAGTGTCTTCAGCAGTGTTTCTGATTGGATGGAAAATATCTGTAGTGTTTTATCATCAACTTTATTGAAAACTGAAACTTGTTCTTCTATTCCTATCTGATTGTAAAACCAACTTTGTCATTTGACCTCTGGTCATTAGTGAGTGGAGATAGTCACTACAGGCGCTAAAATTGAAGTGATTGGTACCTAAAGACATATTCTAGCATAAAAAAGCCATAATCAAAGGTAAAATAGAAAGGTCTGGGATGGCTGACCGTATCTGGAGAGAGAAAGGCAAACACTGTCTGGATTATAGACAGGAAGCGCTGTTGGAAACTAAGAAAAATCAAAGCAGCAGCACATATCAACATGTCGATTCAGTGTATAAGTCAGACAAGTGTAATGTTCAACTTGATGTAGTTCCTACTAATTAACAGGGACAAGATATTGAAATCCAGGCCAAACAAGCAAAGAAAAAGGTATCACCCAAATTCAATGTTATGGTGTTGCTACCAATGGAAGTATTCTGTTTACAAAAATCACATTTGGATAGTATGCCTGAAGAAGGCCGTAATGGATAGGCTAGTATGTCATGTTAACAAACCAAACAACAGGAGTTAAATAGTCCGAAAAACTCTTTAAATGTTAATGACATTTCTCAAGACTATACACAGAATCTAAAGTTAAGTATTTTAATAGATATAAGAACTCAAGAAAAATTCTTGAAGCTATGTATTTTTTTTTTTAAGTAAGTGGTATGGATTAGAAATGAATATAAAAACAACTTGTGTTGCAATAAAAAGCAGCAAAAGTAAGTTGAAAGAAAAACTGATGAGAAATTATTAATGACTAACCATCATAGTCAATAACTGAACAACCCTAACATTAAAAATTTGAAGTTATGTAAAAAAAATTCATTAGAGAATAAATATGGTCAGAAAAAATTCTATTTATGACATAACTGGCATTTTCAATTGGAAGACATTGAAAATAGAGTAAAAATAAACATGTAGAAATAACTACATTCTCAAGAATCTAAATTTTATTAACCGTCAAAATAAGGACTACCAAAAAAATCAAAAAGACTTTCTTCCAAAAAAATTAAAAATAACATTTTTAGAAGGGTAGAGCACTGATGCCATTTTTCAAGTCTGTATACAAAACAGTATGGCCAGAAGTGCTGGAATACACAAACAAACACCATGAACACACACACCACACACTTATGAAAAAAATATGCTAATATCTAAATATGCTAACTTCCCATTTTTCCGGTTTTGTTTTTTAAAAGTGTAAACATTGTCTGCTCCGTTGAACTTTCAGTTGGAATAATAAAAAAATCAGCAAAGAAAGAAAAAGGCGCTATTTTTCACATGTTATTTTAATTAAGTCAGGAAGCAGATGTACGCTGATGACGTCAGACTTTGCCACTCTATTGTGAATCAATCAAGTCAAGAAGAATTGCTTATTATTGAATGCAACCATTTTTGATTATCTAAAAGAGTATCTCTCTATTTTAAAACAATGTTCTTCACAACTGAACTATCAAGAATTTTTACCAATTGAATTTATTAATCTCTGCTACCCACAACACACTGGTTTAATCACTGTTGCTGGGTTCAGTTAATCACCACTGCCCACAACAGACTCGTTCAATCACTATTGCTGGGTTCAGGTTATATATCTTCTAACATTTCTATCTAACAATCTATCTATCCGTACTTTGCCCAGCCCGAACAGTTCATAGTAGAAATTGAAATTTTGTGCACCCCCCTCAAATTGGTCCTTTAGTTTGTGCTCAGCAGTATTCATGCTTGTTTTTTTTTAAATTTGTACTTTTTAGTGATCCCAGCCAAAAAAGGCAAAAAAGTTACTTATTCATTGATTACCCCTTTTTTTAATTTTTCAATTGATCACCCTATCGAGTTTCTAACCAGACCTGTTTTTTTTTTAAATCATGAATTTATGATTCAAACCATACTGGTAGTATTTTCATCAAAGTAACTCAATTTTACCACTACTACTGCTCAATTTACAAAGTAAAAAAAGCAACATGTATGGCTGGCTTTGATTCATAATTTCCCTTGGAATACAAGTGATACTTTGCAATCCTCCATCTGAGATCTATCCAAAAAGCGTCCAGCCATTTTGAACTGGTCATGCAGGCTTGATGTAACTTGGCAACCAATCAGGAGATCTTGCAGCACATGCATGAATAGTTACTCTCCTTTAGGGTTACTCAGTCAGAAGAAAGATGCCATTGAGTGAGCTTGTGCACTGTGTGACTGTTGAATTTAAATTGAATGGGCACAGAGGATTCAAGTTATCAAGCATTTTTTAGACGGCAAGTTTAAAAAAGAAACGTGTTTCTTGCTGAGAGAAACTGATGGCATTCAAATTCCTGGATCCCAAATTACTGATAGTTTATTTGCTGGTTGCCAAATGATCAACTTGAAATTCTGAGAAAAACAAAAGACAATTCAAGCGGCTTTCTTTCTTTGTTCATTAATTCCAAAAACACTTCCTTTCCATTAAAACTAGTGCGATAGAGATATGTTTATGATTTATGAAGAAAAATAGCACTTATTGAAAAGTTTTAAATGTACTATTTATTCACGATAAGATTCAAGTAGTATTTACAATGCATTAAAAAAAACTTGTAGATTTTTTTTTGTAAAATTAGTGTGATGGGGATATATTTCCGATTTGTGAAAAAAAAAGCATCTGTTGTAAAATTTGTAAATGCGCTATTAATTTTTTTCAACCATTTGAAAGTGTATAATTGGTTATGTAAAAGATCTATGAAAAAAAATCATTTTATGCACAACATTCAATTAATAAATGAGTGTATGTGTTTGTACTTATATGATCATGAATAAAAAATGTTTTTTTCTTCATAGATCAAATACACAATCTTACCATAAATAAGTAGTACATTTTCAAATTTTACAATTATACAATTATCATTGATAATAACCATACCCCCATCACGCTAATTTTAGAAATATTTTAAAATTCTACAACAGATACTTTTTTTTTTTCATAAATCATAAACGTACTCCTATTGCACTAATTTGGGGGGAAAAAGTCAGCTAATGATTTGGAAATATTAACACTGGACAGTCTCTTGCATTGTCTCCCTTTATTTTTCTGGTAATTCAGAATCAACCAATCAGCAACAAGCAAATGAACAGACAGTAATCCGAGATCCTGGAAATTGATACTGACTCTGGAGAAATACATCAAAACCAAAGATGACTGTTTTGAGTGATAAATATTGCTTTTTAATTTCATTTCCAGCCTCCATTTGAGAAAAAAAAAGAAAAAAGACACTACAAATCATATGCATCAACCTTATAGTAATCATATTTTGTGGGCATGAACATCTCAGTGTAAAACTCTCTCTTGGATAGTTTATCAAAAATCATAAACCATAAGTGTCACCAAAGCTGTCAAAATAGATTTCTCCAATTTCCAAGTCAGTCTGGCTGTCCATCTGTATATGTATGTATGTATGTATGTATGTATGTATGTATGTATGTATGTATCACAAGAAAAATTAAATAATTACATATCAGCAAAAAATTTTTGTTTTTTTTAAAGTTTCCCCTCAAAATAGATTTTTGTAGGGGCGGGGGGCAGTTTGCAATGTAAGTCCATGCTTAATTGGTCCCTAGTTTGTACCCACTTATTTTTTTGAAAACTGAGGCTTTTTAGTGATGACAAACAAAAGGCAAGAGAAGTAACTTATTCTTATTATGATTACCCCTTTCATCAAATGTTTCAATTGATCACCCCCAACACAGCAAGCTGCCAAAAGACATTGATCACATGACAGTTTCTATGGAGCAACTTACCAGACCTGTCTTTAAATGACCTGAGATTTCATATATCAACCAACAATCTAATAAACAATAGTCCTAAATTTGTTTAAGGAAATTTCTGCTTCAGTTCTCATTATCTTTCTGCTGTGCTCTTTGAAAACAGGTTTCGTATTATAATACACCTCGTGCCAAAATCTTCTGGATACTTTTACAAAAATTCTTTCTGATTATGTGTCAGATTTCTTTTTGATTCATAGACATGTGACACTAACTGTTTGTTTCACTCACACCTCAAACGAGGCTGCCAATATGCATTCATTGTTTCTACCAATTCAATCCTCACCAACTACCAACACAAACAATTTTTTATGCTAAATTGACCTAAAAGTACATAAAACACATCAAGGAACACTATTAGCCATTTAATGACCATTGATATAGCTAAGAGTTTGCCTTAAATGGCTTGGAAAAAGCTAAGATTGCTGAGAAATAGCACTAAATTGGCAACAATGCTGCCTAACATGGGAACAGCTAGAATAGAGATTTTCAACCTTTTTCATTTCACAGCACAGTGAGTCAGGCACTAAAATAGTCAAGGCATACTATCAGTATTCAAGGATAGATTTGATAATTTAAAAGAAAATGAATGATGATAATGTCTTTATAAGTTAAACAAACTAATAATCTATTGATTTTATTGCTCAAAGTATATTGTTGATCCTTGATTTAGAAAGACTTTGAAAGTCTTATACATGTTTGTTATTACTACACATTGAAACAAAATGTTGTTCATTAAAAAATAATATAAGGTTGACGGTTCTTCTCTACGGAATTCAAGAGAGAATTTAAAATTGCCATTTCGGGCTTTAATGAACTACACATTTATTTATTCATTGCATCATTGAAAAAAAACGCGTTTAATGCACTCCATAATAAAAGTAGCTGTAATGTCAAAATATATTCAAATGTAAAAGCGGGAGCACAGTACCACGGCCCTTGTTTGAGGGAGGATTGACCATTCTCAAAACTCTCGCAGCACCCCTACAGATTATTCCTGGTGGACTAATCTGACATGATTTCTATCTTTTCATCCCTTTGTTTCAATTTCTATTTCAATCAACAGAATTCTGTCATTAGTTTGTGAGCATAAACCTAACATTCGTTATTCTCTCAGTGAAGGAGCGCTGACATTTGGATCATACAGTGGGTCGTGCTTGCTCACACTACAAATGGCGGGTGGAATTTCTATTGTGCGATAGGTTTGCCACTGAGATATATTCTAAATGTACCCTTATGTGCCCCCCTTCCCCGGAAATATATGCTTTTTGCCTCCATCCATAGGAAGAGTGACAGTTGATGCCTATGGAAACAGGTTGCTGTAGTGTGAGTAGAACAAAATCAAAATGTGAATAGTCAGCTTTTGTGGATTTATGGCACTGATTTGCCAGTTGTTTCCATATAAATCCCCAGCTGCTGAATTGGTAACAGTTTTACACCTGAATTGCAGGCTTTTTGCAGGACTGGAGATTATTTTTCTATTCCCGTTATCAATTCGTTTATATTCCTATAATTATCTATTGAGGACATAATTACAATTGATAATTAAATACACTCAACCTTACTCTTCATTCAATAAATCATAGAGGAGAAGGAATAAAAAAAAAATGATTTCAAATTGTATTGAAAATGCCCTTCTCTCTAACACTCAATGTTGTGGAGTCAAAAAAATGGCAGCTATTCTGTCCCAACAGACCATGGAATGACCCCTTCAAGGTACGTGTCTAGAGACCCTGGGATGCCCATTCATCAGATCCCACCCCCTTCTCGGACTTGCTGATGTAGACCAGTGGAAAGCAGAGAGCGATATGTCTGACATTAGTTTGCTGGAAAGATGCCAAATTTGGTGTCAAACCACCTGAAAGGGGCTCCACTCACTAGTTTGGAATCAGAGTTAGCCTTCAAATAGACTTTTTTACCCACAGTTGAGGGGGAGTGATGAATCTATGCCGTTCCCAAGTATATTAGTTTGAAGTAAACATAAACAGCACTGACCAGATTTTGAACTCGAATTGCCAATTCCATTGTCCGAGTTGTCATCGACTTTGCCAATCTCATCTCCTTGTGGACTTGAGTGTTATGATTATCAACTAATCCCAAGGTTGGTTCTTACAGCCTTAACTAAAAGTATTCTTATTTAAAGATTGAAAGCTAATTAGTTGATAATTCTAATTTGCAATCAATCCTCTTGGAGAAAAACATGGAGTCAGTATAAATTCAGGTGAAAAAGAATACTTTCCTAGGTTAAAGAAAACAAAAATGATTCACATTTTAAAAGAAATTTGATTAGGATTCAGATCTATTAACCAAGTCGAAAAAAAAAAACAGAAAAAAACAAATGAGAACACAAAATCAAAGGAGCCTTCAAAATTACTTCAAAGCCACACTTCCATACAATGGACTGAAAGTAATGTCCAGGTCATCATTAAAGTTACATTGTAAATACAATGCCTCTCTTAAGACCAAAGAAATTATTTTTTTCTAAAAGCTTTTTAAAAATTCCATGAAGATTGTAAGGGTCTAATGGACTGAAAGCACAAAAGATTACTGATGAAAAAATGTTTCTATTTTTATTTGACTTGCTTAATGGACGTGAATCTTGACCAATTTTTCCAAATAAATCAATCTGTGATTTGTCAATTTAAAAATATCAGCAAACTACTGGTTGGCCAGTATCCTTATGCTTCAATACAGTCTAGATTTTTCAGTCTCTGATCACTGGGTGGTATTAAAAACCTATCATTATCTCTTAATAAAAAACACTGAAAGATAACATCTCTTCAAACACCATTTTTAAGTGAATGTGACACTTATTATGAGTTTATGATTCATAAAAGTATCTATTACCTCAATAAATGGCACCGACAAGAACAGTACGTCAGATTTGATTATAAAAATCAAAAACATTTCAGGATATACTTGTATCCATATGAGCAATGTATCGTGTGAATTTCAACTTATGATATCTATTCTTATCAAAAATATTGATAATAACTTGTTTTTGGGGGGGGGGTTCAGATTTTAATATGCAAACAAAGCAAGTGCAACATAAATTTATATTGAATCACCGTAGCCCCTCAAATAACTCGCTCAACAAACCGGCCAAGTGGGCAGCAAATTCTTCTCTCTTTAAGTGTCCGTATGTCTGTGTGTCTCTTGGCATTCCTGGTCAAATTTTGGGGTGACCACCTTGAAGAATAGCATGAGTACACTACTACACACAATCTGAAAACCTTGTTTAGTTTTTTTTATAAATAATGCTTTTTTTTTAGTTTCTATGGTCATTTTGGGACCGGAAATTCCTAAATCTTGTGCTAGTATTTTTTAGATAATTTTAGATAGAAAATTGATTTCTTTAAAGATAATTTTAGATATTTTCTTTCGTAATTAGTCCTGGTAAAGGCATGGGCTATGATGAATCATTTATGTAGAGTACAGATATCAATATTTATAAATAGATTCAAAAGATATAGGCCACAAAAACATATTTGATTAACCCAATATCCTATATACCTGAATGAATGAATATTATTTTTTTTATTTGTTAATATGGGCGCCTTGACATTCTATAACCTTTATCTGTCTTTCATCCATTGATTTTGATAACTTTTGTACTGTTTTGGCTTTATCATTATTTTCGGCAGTTTTTATTGCTTTCCTCGAGATCTTCTTTGCTTGAATATTGTTTTCCATCCTATACACATCTCTTCTAATGATGGATCAAAAGTTTTCTATTGAATCAGTGTCTAGAGAGGCTGGGGGCCATTCCATTAATTTGGTGCCTTTGAAATCTTTTTTGGCAAGGTGAACAATAGTCAGCTCTACAGAATGGGAAGGAACATTGTCTTTTCATAAATATACTCTTTAGCTTAACACTCAACACAGTCCTGATTTATAGAAATTTTAGATTTTTTTGTAATCAAAATTTCTCATCTATATTTGAAGATCATATAAAGGTAAATGATATGATAAAGAATCATCTGGGTAAACAATATTCTTTATCGAAAAATAAAAATTGACTTACAAATACTCCACGGGGCATGTAGGTCTCAAATCAATTGACTAAACAAGTACCATTAGGGTTGAAGCTTCTTGGTTTGTGAACTATACAACACAGAAAATGTCTTGCCCAAGAACTTATATTGATTCTCTGCTTTCATTTTGACACTATCATCACCTTGAAAGGACTTATGATTTCACTGCCTACAATACTGACCCAAAACATTACTCCCCCCAACCCGTTGTTTTTTAAGTCATGTTGGTTAACTATTCCCAAGGACCAAACCACTAGCTCAGCCATCAGGTCTATCTAATGTAGCTCAATATTCATCACTAAAAATCAGTTGAGAAATCAGTTTTCATGTCCGTCTTCATCCAACTTACACAACTCTCTTTGTGGGGTTCACTCGAAGGCTGTTGTTTGTAGTGGCATATGGTGGTTATTGTCACAGGATGTACTATGTACTGAACCTACAACTCTAGAAGCATAGTTGGAAGAGGAGCTATCTTGAGATGCTCCTGGGCTCCCAATGAATACTGTGGGGGCAAAAGCTTTATAAATAGTAGTTCACATCCTGTGTTTCTACTGAAAAATGTCAACAAATATTGGAGTGGGCCCTTCAAGGAATCAACTCTCTCCAGACCCCCAAATCTCCCCAAATCTCTGTAAGCTATTTGTACATAGTACAGATTACAAATTGTAACTGATATGAATTATCATGCATAAATAGATTGTTGGCTCCTCAAAGGATCCCCTCAAACGTTTAGTGAGATTTGTCAGTTGGTGAATTACTTTTTATAAAACTTTTGTGCCTCCCCCTTCAATTGGGGGCCAAAGGAGCATTTTCAAATGACCCCCCTCTTCCCTTCAACTACATCATGGGAGTTGAAGGTTCTGCACCGAAGCAAACCGTATCATTATAATCAGTATATGCCACTGATATATACTTGTATACATATATGATTATAAATTGCATTATATTACATTGGTACTCCTATATATATTGATCTTCCATCATTATATAGTAAATGTATCATTTGGTCCAGACAATGTAAATATGATATAACACAATTTATAATCATTCTGTCAGATCATATAATTTAATGCACACATATACACACACACACACATATATATATATATATATATATATATATATATATATATATATATATATAATTATAAATGCTTTATTTTTATTTGAAACTCTTTTTGAACTGATATCCCGTTATTACACAGTGAATGTGTCATTTGTCCTAGATAGCATTAATGTCAATTCAAGAATTGGGCTGCTGCAGGAATTGAACCTGCATCCAACAGGAAGCCATCTTGACACGACACTGCTCTTATCACCGAGCTAAACAGCTAGCTGGTAATTTGGATGTCAGAATAATCACTTTATACCCAAATCTTGTTTTTTTCATTAATTGTCCATATCTGCTCTATTCTTTCTCAAAGTGGACAATTATATTATAAAGAAAAGGATATGTAATCTGACAGAATAATCATAAATGTGTTATTCTTATTTGGATGTCCGACTGCCATCGATGCATGCTGGAAGAACCAGGTAGTGTTGTGTGTTTTGTTGTGATGTTGGACTGCTTTAGAACCTATTTGGTGGACGAACTTCAATGCTTTGGTGTCAATCAAGCCAGATGTCTGGTCTGTGACCAGTACTAACTGATACCTGTTGGTCAGTGAGCGCTACTTGGCCATCTTCCGTTCCTCAGCCTGTCGGACAACAAAATCTGTCAACGTGGCCAACGAGATCATGTTACTGAAAGAATCACCGCAAATGGCATCCCGAATAAGTGGTTTGCCTGCTGCAAATGGAAAAAAAAGGTATCCAATGCAGTTGTTTACCATTTCCCCGGTCTAGGCCTACAGGCTTCAATATGGCAGGAATTCTAGTGGCGTTGAATCCAATTTTGAGAATGAGGTTGCGAGGAAAGTGACATGCAAACCAAATAGGTCAATGGTTGCTCCACAACGGCATTGGTGAGGTTCCCAGATGCAAAGACCAAGATGAAGAACAACATCAATACCAACACGGTTGTTGTCTAGAAGTGTGCCGGCAGTAGGTAGTCTTAATAGAAGTGGTAGGTAGTATTAAGGCATGAAGAATAAAACATAATCTTAACTTTGAAATATCATCAGTTGAATAATCTTGAAAAAAAAAAACTGACCTGATCGTTCTTTAGCCTGCTTGTTTAGAAAAATGCACAAAACTTGAATGAAAATTCATTTTTTTGTATGAGACGTAGTACCAATCATACAAATAATGGTTGGATTTAATTCTGATATTAAAATCTTTTTTTCTGAATGTTTATGGCTGGAGAAATGACCTCTGATGACCCTGACTGACCCCTGAGGTTAACTTTTGTGAGTCTACTTGCCGAATATTAGGTCAATAAGCCTTGTAATTTCAATAGGGAAGATCATCGGGAAACAAAAGGCTCAATATTAGTACATAAATATAAATATATATATATATATGAATATATATGCCATTGAGAAATGGATATATGATCTGACAGAATGATTAAAAATTGCATTATACTGTATTGAAACTCCATTTGAAATCATCTCCCGTTATTACACAGTGAATGTATCCTTTGGCCAAGACAATATAAACAGAATAAGCAACTAAAGAAAATCCTATACGTTTCGATTGCAGCAGCAGCAGCTCCATTTTCTTTAATTGTTTATTCTGCGTATGTTGTCTTGGCCAAATGACACATTCCCCATGCAATAATGGGAGATCATTTCAAATACAGTTTCAATATGATATAACACAATTTATAATCATATGTATATAAATGTTTACATCTCATCGATTTCAGCTGATGTTTTCTCGGAAATTGACTGAAATATTTCAAGTAGAGTCCATTGTTTCAAATGGTGAGTAGTAGATATTTTTATCAGCAAAATTGTTACCATTAAGTTGAAGAGTCCATTGTTATGGACAGAAAATGGACAAAGTCACAATGTTCATTGAATAGATAGATGATGTAATGTATTGTACAAGTGCTAGAATATCAGAATCAAAAGGTTTGTTCGGAAAATGAAAGATATTTAACATTTACTGCCCGCTTATAGTGAACACATAAAATATATACCAATTATTAATGAAAAGCCTTCAATAAATAAGCTTATTAAGTTAAAATTGAGTAGCTCCTAGTATGATATAGTGTAATATAATATGACCTAAATGCTATAATTATCCCTGAAATTCTTCGGTAAGAAACCCCACTAACCCATTTAGTGTAATTAGTACACTATTCCAAACAGTAATCTATCAACAATTGGTATTAACTTATCTTAAGTACACCTTTCATGTCATCCTATAAATAAAACATTTAGAAATAACTTCATCTAGTATGGGATTTTCCAGTTATTTTTTTTTTTACTTGATCTCATTTTACAAGTATACATTTAATTCTTCGACAAAATTGATAACTTTTTGGAGGTTTAAAAAAACATTTAAGAAACACCCCACTCTATATCTTTATTTATTCATACTTATCTATCTATCGATTTATCTCTCTATATATACATATATCTATATATACACACACGAACACACACACAAATGAAGCCACCTACTGTGATCATTTTGGGACAGAGTCTTTTAGATAACAATAACCAGCTGATAAGTAAAGGATAGCAAATTTGGAACAATTTACGTTCATTGTTATAAACAAACTTATATTAAAAGATTATACATTGTTACATGATAAATTAATTTCTAATAGAGACCTACTGATTTTTATAATAATAACTGTTTCATAACATTATCTGTGTTCATAATAAATGACTTTCTCTGTACATACATTGGGTGCAAAAAATATCCATTCCTATCAAAAAGTTAATTTCAACATCTTTATGTAGCAACAGTGTTTAAACTGGTCTGTTGTGGGTTGCGGTGGTTAAATATTGAGATTAGCATTCCAAGGGAAATCATCAATCACTGCTATCAATGAATTTTTTTTGCCTCATAATTTAAGCAATAAAAGAGTAAAGCATTGTGTCTCCTAAAAGACAACCTCAGATGGCGTATGATGACAGGTGGCAAAGTCCTGATTCTTGTTGCATGTGTCAACTTAATGATCCTTGCTAGTCTCAAGTCTGGTCAAAACCAGGATTTTATACCTATAACTTTCTATGACTACCCCATTGACAGGATGCAAGTCCACCAAAGGGATACTTCCACCCTTATTATACGGCTTAGAGTGTACTCAATTAACAGCTGAGTGTACAGGGAAATTTGTCCCAACTAAAAGTTTTCCACGTTCTTTGCTCATGCTGGAAATCAAACCTGGGATTCTCTGTGTGTAAGGAAAATATGCTAACAATTGTACTGTCTGAGAAGACATGAATTTAACAATGTAGTGGTAAAATTAAGCAACTCTGCAACAGTTTTAAACCGGTCTGTTGTTAGTGGACTTTCTATTATTAGTACTCCAGATATAAAAGTCATTTTATGTAGTAGACTTTCTGTTATTTATACTCCAGATGTGACTGTCATTATTTGTAGTAGACTTTCTCTTATTAATACTCCAGATATAACTGTCATTTTGCTTAGTAGACTTTCTGTTATTAATACTCCGGATGTGACTGTCATTATATGTAGTAGATTTTCTGTTATTTATACTCCAGATGTGACTGTCATTATATGTAGAAAACTTTCTGTTATTAAAACTCCAGATGTGACTGTCATTATACATAGTAGATTTTCTGTTATTTATACTCCAGATGTGACTGTCATTATATGTAGAAAACTTTCTGTTATTAAACTCCAGGTGTGACTATCATTATATGTAGTAGATTTTCTGTTATTCATACTCCAGGCGTGACTGTCATCATATGTAGTAGATTTCTGTTATTAAAACTCCAGATGTGACTGTCATTATATGTAGTAGATTTCTGTCATTAAAACTCCAGATGTGACTGTCATTATATGTAGTAGATTTTCTGTTATTTATACTCCAGATGTGACTGTCATTATATGTAGTAGATTTTCTGTTATTTATACTCCAGATGTGACTGTCATTATATGTAGAAGACTTTCTGTTATTTATACTCCAGATGTGACTGTCATTATATGTAGAAGACTTTCTGTTATTTATACTCCAGATGTGACTGTCATTACATGTAGAAAACTTTGTGTTATTAAAACTCCAGATGTGACTGTCATTATACATAGTAGATTTTCTGTTATTTATACTCCAGATGTGACTGTCATTATATGTAGAAAACTTTCGGTTTTTAAACTCCAGGTGTGACTATCATTATATGTAGTAGATTTTCTGTTATTCATACTCCAGGCGTGACTGTCATCATATGTAGTAGATTTCTGTTATTAAAACTCCAGATGTGACTGTCATTATATGTAGTAGATTTTCTGTTATTTATACTCCAGATGTGACTGTCATTATATGTAGTAGATTTTCTGTTATTTATACTCCAGATGTGACTGTCATTATATGTAGTAGATTTTCTGTTATTTATACTCCAGATGTGACTGTCATTATATGTAGTAGATTTCTGTTATTAAAACTCCAGATGTGACTGTCATTATACGTAGAAGACTTTTTGTTATTAATACTCTAGATGTGACTGTCATTATATGAGTTGGTCATGATTTTTCTTTCCTTATCAAAAATCATATATTTTTTATTTTCATTGATATTCAAGATTATTATTGATTTAGAATTGAAAAATATATTTCTATGAATAATATACAAATGGCTTGGATATAATGGAAGGTAAAATATCCTCTACATTTTCATCATCTATATTGTATGCTTTTTAGAAAATTGTATTTTTTATCAAGTTTTAAAAGTGGGATAAAAACAGGTCTGGTTAGTCACTCCATAGAAACCTTTGTGTGACTAACATCTTTTATCAGCATACCATGTCGGGGGTAATCAATTAAAAAATTAGAAGAAGGGGTGTTCAATACGGCTGGACACAAACTAAGGTATTAATTTGGCATAAACTTACATTATAAAATGAACCCCCCCCCCGCTGAAAACCCCTCAAGGAGAAAATTAAAAGAAAAAATATTTTTTAGACATGATAAAGAGTAAATGTTGAAAATTTCAGCCCTTAGGCTCCATTGTAGACGTGATACAAAGCCAGCCAGCTAGCTGTCTGAACCAGCTTGAAAATTGAAAAAACCTATTCTGACAGTTTTGGTTGACGGTTTCTAATTATCCTATAACTAATAAAAGAGCACTTCAGAGAAAGAGTACATTTTTAATAATTCTCCTAAAAGAAGAAAAACTAAAATAAATACCCGTATTCAGAAAAAAACCCACAAAAAAACCCTTTCCACCCCGACTAAAAAAAAAAAAAAAAATCAACAGGTTTTCAAGTTGGCTTTCAATACATCTGATTAGAATGTTTAGATTTTGTATGTATCTTTGTATCTGAGATATAGTAAAGAAGAAGAACAAAGATGGTCCAATTAATCTAGAAAATTCTCAAAACATTTAATATCCCAGAGCTAAAAATATGGATGAAAATATAGCATTGGTGTAATTCCATAGTAGCTTATGTTTCCTTTTCCGCCTCCAAGAAAAATGCTTTATGCCAAACAGAAATACTCAACCAACTTTTCTCTCTCTTCTGCATCTTCCATCCCTTGTCTTAGAACCATCAGCCAGTTTAAACATCAACTAGTATTACTTTTCAGCTCAACTAAGTACTTATAAGTAAGGTTTCTCCTGAGGTGTTGGAATTATTTTTCCTTCTTCTCTACCCTATATGTGTTAACCTAAAAAATTGCTTTTTTGCGTAGACACATTTGCTTCCTTTCCGTTATTTCAACTAAAGAGAAAAAGGAAAAGGAAAAACAAAAAAAGAAAGGAAAGAAAGAAGTTAATGTAAGGAACTATTTTTAATGCTCGGTCTGTGACCAAATGGTTAAGAGTTCTGTGCAAACACAGTTGCAGACACTCAAGTCATTTGTTTGACCTCTTTCAGGTTGAGGCATGTACTCCAAAATTTCTGCACCCTAACCCTAATAAACAGCCATTACATATCACTTGCTGTTCGTATATTTATTTGTAGAAGATAATAATTGTCTGAAAGTTTTTTTCCTGTCGTCATCAGGAATTTCACCAATTCAAAAACTTTATTCAAAGTGATCACAGTAAGCAGCTGCCTCAATGTTTTTTTTGCTTAATGTTATCAGTCAGTTGATATTATCTAAAAGACTGTTCCAAAATGATCAAAATGAGCAACTTTCTCCCTCTCTTTCTATTTATATATATGGATGTGTGTATTGTTGAAAATGTATAGTAGTCAATATTTTAGTAAATTGGTAAAATAAAACTTCATATATAAATATATATATATATATATATATATATATATATATATATATATATATATATATATATATATATATATATATATATTTATATATATATATATATACACATGCATAAATGAGCGGTGTCTGTGTGCTTGCCTGTCACGCTATAAAAAGTACCTAAAGGTGGGTGCAGCCCAACCAAATTTGGCATGCCTACTGAATGGACCTGGCTGGGAAAGTTTTAAAACCCACAGTTTTGAGAAAAATAATTTTTAATGGGAGATTCTATTCATATTTAAATAATTTTCTATTTGTAACTGTAATGCTTAAGTGCAACGTACTTTCCGCTCATATACATGACATCTTAGTTAATATGTTTATCTATAATTCTTCAAGGGGGGGGGTAGAATGAAGAAAAACATATTTTAAGGGGTCAAAAGTGAAAGATACCTTTTCCTAAATCAAAATTAAATTTTAACGTTTTGAGATAAAAAAACAACATTTTTTAACATTTTAGAAAGAGAGAGGGAAGGTTCTATTTATAATGCAAAACTTTACCCTTACATTTCATTCAATATATATATATATATATATATATATATATACTAGCTGAATAATCCATCCGTAGGGCAGATATTCAGCTAGTATGTACACAAACACACACATTATATATACATATATATATATATATATATATATATATATATATACAAGGTGTGTGTATATTCATAAATTTTAAATAAGCTGAGAATAGAGACTGGTGTGGTAATATGTGATGTTCTTTTTCCTTTTTCAGAAATTGGAAAGATGTTTCCCTATTTTTAAGTAAGCACTTTTTCATCTCATAGTAAACCTATATCTGTATATATGAATGTGGAGTCATTACAAGAGACCAAGAAAGAAAGGCAGCGAGGAGGAGACTCTCTAGCAGCAGATGTGCCTTTCTTCCCAACCCAACCCTCCTTGCTTGCTTAATTCAATCAATCTTATAGTTTTCTATTTCTCTATTCATTTTTCTTCTTTGCTGAAATGCTGTGTTACTGTTTAATCGAAATCACGCAATGTCTCGTCGTATCTCACAGCCAAGCCTCGGGATTCCAGCAACGTTATGTCACCGTGGACCAATCAGAAGGCTCGTTCCATTGTCGTTTTGGCAATCGACAAGGGCGGGTCACGACCTCTGACCTTTAAGCCCTGCTCAACTCGGCGACTAGCAAATCATACAAAAACTGGCTGCTTTTTGCGGCTAACTTCGAAAGGTAAGTTAACTCACTTACTTCCATGATACATAACAACATTTCTCTCTTTACAACTTGCTGCCTAACCACGTGAAACCCCGAAACACCCTGCTGATAGCATTTTTAAAATTGACCCTACCAAAAATTGTTTCCAAAAAAAAAAAAAAAATTTTTTCTACCCCGAGAAAGAGATGAACATGAAATGAATTATTTCTTCTCCTTTATTTTTTAGCGCTTCTTGAAATTCTTTATTTACTTGTGTCTTTAAAGGAACGTAGTAAATAATAAAACCACGTTTTTTTTTCTTTTACCGTAATTCCATTCCCTTAACCACCGACTCTTTTCATCCTGTATATAAGTAAAAAAGGGGAAAAAAGAAAGTAAATGTTGGTAATTCCATGTTGTAATGTAAATTATTTTCCTTTTTTTGTTCTTGGCTGGGAAATGTCGACCTTTTAAGTTTCATGTTTTATGTTAGCTAAGCAAAAAACCCCCGAAAACCGCCATCTCACTCTTTTACTTTTTCTCTTTGGACGGGAAGAGACCTATTTATTTCTTATTTAACTTTGTTTATGTGTGTATTTGGTTCTCGCATATTAATCAAACTATCTTCTTGGAAATGTTGGTTATTATTGCATTGTTACAGTGTGTGCTTTTTGTTCATATGGGCATGTTGTTGCTCCATAAAGGAAAGAAACAAAAAAGAAAATCCGATGACTGTGTGTTTTTTTTGTTATGTTTTTCCTTATTTTCTCTGTGTTTATTCAGCTGTGTCCATAAAGAAAAAAAGGCTTCTCTTTCTCGGCGTAATGATATACAACTAAATATGTGTTTAATATGAAAACACTGTAGCAACTGAGAAGTAATGTTAAATAAAAGCGAGGGAACTGGAGCCCGTGTAATATATTTTAGACGAACAAAACAAATACACAACAACCATAAGAGAGAGGAAAAAAAAACAAAAAACGAAAGATCCATTCCATTCACATTTACAAGTGAGTAAGTGATCCATTTAAAACCACGAGGGGGGAAATCTTTAATAATGTATTTCTTACTCTAGGGAAATATTTAATGCACCCATCTGTCAGTCGAGTTATTCAAAACTAATTCTATTTTACGAAGATATGACGAGACAAAAACCGAATCTTTTTAGTCATTATTGCAACAGTAACACACCCTAGTCATTTTGTATGTATGTATGTGTGTGTGTATTTTATTTTGTACACAATCATTCAGAATTAATTCCATTTCCTTGTTTAACTCTTAGTCTTCGTCTATCAAAAACATTCTCCTCTTTATTCCTTGCTTCTCTTTATTTCAACGCCTTGTTTTATTGCGTAAACCCTCGTTTTAACCCACACATATCCATGACCTCTGTGGCACGTTTTTCTGTCTCAATGACCCGCCCCGATGATGGCTGGCAACCTTTTCAACTCCTTGAGGTTAAAGGCGATAACCATCTCTTCTTCTCTCTCTATCCATTCAACTATATCTTTACTGCCCGTCTTTAAACTACTTCTTTTAGGGTTTTGAAAAAAAAAAGAAAGAAAGATCTTTAATCTTGCGTATTCCCCACACACCATAATTATTAGTATCACTTTTTTCTTTCTTTTTTTTTTGTTTTTAAAATCTAGCCTATAACAAAGGAAACGTGTATATCAGCATTTAAACCAAAAAGAGTTGAGACTGCGACTACTACTCTATTTGGGAAAGTAAAACTAAAATAATAATAAAAATGTATAACGAGAAAACGATGTTTATTGGGAAAAGAATTGTGTTTGATGAATAATTAAAAATAATATTTAGTCGATTAGATAATCGTCTGGAAATATGGACTTGAAAAATCTAGTACGTAGCTGCAGTCGTGTTGGTAGCATTGGTATCGATTATTACGACCTTTGTCCTTTAACATATGCACTAGCAGCCAATATAGGTCATGTGAATAAATTATGCAAATTTTCTGGTCATCTGCTGCTGTGTTGTCTATTTCACCATAGTAACTTTACCGACTTCAATCTATGGATGACTTGACTGACATAAAACCTATTTATTTTTAAAGCTTGAAAAAATGTTTTGGATGAAGAAAGGTTACTTTAGCCTTGACATGTATAAGATGCGAATACCCTTTATCGGTTTAATATTTATCTCTATTATTCAAAGTATGTCGAACTTGTGATAAACTAAACTGATCATTTTTCAAAACTTAACAACATCTATTAAAATTTTTTAGACTTCTTTGATATGTATTGAAGAAAAGGTTCACCTTGGGCCTGTTTTTTGCGGTACTTTCTCTCTGGAATAGGATTGAAAAAATGGTATAGCTTGTACTGAATTGTTATAGGAGTAAACTGTTTGTGTATCGCTTATTTTCATCGAATAAACTTGAAATAACTTTAATACTGATGGAAATAAGCTTTCTTGAAATTTTAAATATAAATTCAATTTTGCGCATAATTACCAAGAACCAGCGCTAACTACATTCTGGTTTTACTTCAGCCAATGTGCCAGACAGATCGACCTGCCCTCTCAAGTTCAACACAATAAACAAACAACTCTTATCTTTTTTTTTTTTTCATTTCTACTTTGAAGCTCCTCTATTAGACCTATAAGACTTTTATGCCATGTCCATTTTATGTTATAATCTCAATCTAGCACAATACAAACTACCAATTAATATCAGTTTACAGTTTTGTCCGTTTAAAAAATAATTTTTTTAAACCGGGGAGTGTCGTGTAACTCCACTTCATGGATGGACCTGAAACCCGACACTTGAAAAAAATATGATAGAAATATTAGTGAATTGATTGTTGTTACTGAATTTATTCTCCAAGTTGAATATAAAATCCTGTAAGCTTTTTTTTGTTACCACCAAATGTTCAAGTTGTTGAGTTCTGGTGATTTATATTTGTATTTGTATAGCACCATTGGAAAGAGAATTAATCGCTGCAGCCCGACCGTAGATAACCCAATTTTGACCTCATAGGTCATTGCCAGGTCACGTTTTCATTACTTTCTCAATTTCTTGATGCCTTTTTTGTGTGTACTATCAAATTCACGCGAACCATGGAGAAAAAAAAAACGCAATTAATAGGTCAAAGAGACAATATAAACTAGACTGGTTGGTGAGTTAATGATTAAAGTTCATATAAAATTTTTGAAAAAGTTGATATCATTTTGTTTGTATTTGTTCATTCATTGTAATCCGTTCTCACATTATTGTTAGATTGCAGTCAGAATATAATGAATTTATCAGTTGATGGTATAGGCTAGCTGAAACTGTCCACATTAATCATTTGCACAGGACCATTTAACCTCACATGATAAGTTGATTTAGGAGGTCATTATTGAAATGTTAAAAGATGACAATTGTAACATAGTAATTAAGAAGAAAGTTTTTTGAAAAAAAAATCATCTAAGAAATTTATCATCTCATTTCTTCAAAAGATGATAATGAAAAAAAAAATATTAATTTTAAAGATATACAGAGGAAGATGTTCATTATAATCACTGATGATATTGTTATCGATATCAGTCAGTCCAAATCACTTCTAATGAATTGAAAATCATATTAAAGTATTTATATTTAATCATATCAATTCCTTATGATATAGAGTTGTTTATAACAATGAATGTAAATTGATTCAATTTTTATATCCTTTGCATAATATTATCAGCTGATTATTGTCATCTAAAAAAGACTCTACCCCTCCCCTACTTTCCCACAAGTGATCATGATAAGTGACTTCCTCTGTATAATCATAAGTCAGTAACATAACTGAAAAAAAATGACATTGCTTGAGAATGCTTGCTTTTTAGGAGGGACATTTTGAAATTTTTTCAAGTTGCTGTGTCCATTTTGTATGACTGACAAGATGATGGATACTACACTTGGATCTCAAGTCAAGAAGTAGGATTAGGTACTTTTAAAAAAAATTATTGACCTCAAACGAAAAAGGTCTCTCCTCCTTTGATCTATGTTTTAAACATTCGCTCATAAAATAGTCATAACCAGAGTAAAATATTCTCTGTGTAAACTGGAGTAAATCCTTCATCTCTCTCCCTTATATGTTTTGTATTCACTCACTCACTATGCAATCATTTAATCAAGATTGGAAATTCATAAACTTAAATATTGTGAACATCTAAGACGAGGTGGTGTGTAATATCCAAATAACAACTTCTGGTAAAAACAAAATTAAAACCCTAAACGAATCTTTTTAGTTTGTTTTTTGAGGCCAGTAGCTGCTGTCCCCTCCTTACTTGGTGGTTTATTTGATAAATGATCATACAAAATGTTAAATATCAAAATCATATTGAAAACTTCCTCTTATGTACTTCACTCCAATATAAACTAATCCTTTACCAATATTGGTAAAAAGTGGTGCTCTTTTGTTGGTTTTGACTTTTCTATTTCTTGTCTGTTAAATGTAGTCTTGAAATGAATTATCCAACATAGTTTCCTCCCTTAACAGTTTGTAACATTGGCAGTCCTGCATGAGAAAGCTATTTTTTTTTTTGAAAGATCTATTTTCGATGGTCATAAAATCTTAATTTCAAAGACAAAATGAACTTCAGTGAAATTGAAAAAAAAACACAAAACAAAACAGAGTTGAACAATTTTTCATCCAATTACCATGAGTGTAACTACTGACTTGGTAGCTTTGCTGTGACTACTATGACCATGATGGTAGCAAGTCATTTATATCTAAGTCCAGGCTCAGTGGTTTGGTGAGTGTCAATTTTGTATGATCATCAGTGTAATTTCTGGGAAGTAATTACCAACTAGTACGTCTTGAATTGCTGTCTTAGAAGCAAGAAAGTCTACAATTATCTTTGTTATTGTTGTTTTGGTTGTAGTAGTTGACTTGTGAACGGAAGAAAGGTCACTGGGTACACTTGGCACATAAACAAACAAATAAGATATAAATTCATAATGAAGTTGCCCACCCACTGTTTCCTCTGTTAGTGTGTGCATCTGTTTTTTGTATATACCCTTAAACGTACCTCTCTAAAAATAATCATATTACAAAAGAAAGAAAAATTAAAAGTAATTACCTGGATTGCTAAAACAAATCCTTGCACACCCGAAAATGGAAAAAAATTCCCTTTTCCTTTTAGTAAAAATCGAAGCTGCTTATTTCTTGAGTGGGTAAAACTTCTTGAATTGAAAAAGTCTTGACATGTGTCCCTGTTTAGTTCTAGTCAGATTGTTTCAAGTGATGGGCTGTAGAGCGAAGTCCTTTTATGTACCTTGTCTCCCAGCCAACCTACCTTGCTCCCCTAAGTAAACATAAACACACACACACACACACGTGTGTGTTTGTGGTTTGTCAAGATTTTAAAGTCAGTGGTTTGTACAGCTGAACATCTCTGGGCCTTTCTATCACTCTATGTCTACATTTTTTTCTGTATTTTATGTAAACTGTCCGTTTTGTGACCTGATCTTGTACTGATAACACTTTTATTCGTTTATGGGGTGATTTCATATTGATTCTCTGGTTCTTAAGGATAGAAAAGAACTCCCAATGGAAACCAACTTTTTCTTTTATTTTGATTTCGCATTGAATCCTTTACTGATATGACAGAGGTAAATATCCGCCCCTCACAGAAATGAATCACTGTAGCCCGCGCATATGCCATAACTATCTGAACATAATCTGAAAAGATAGATCTTCTATCTGAAAAAAAAAACCTGCACAAGATTCAAGCTTTGTTGGTCCAAAATGACCATAGAGACCAAAGAAGCACTTATTTTGCTTTTTTTTTTTTTTTTCAGAAAATTGTTTTTAGATGGCGCTTAGCGGTGTACTCATGCAAATTTTCAGGGTTTCAAATGTGATCATTAGAGCCTGGAAACACACAGACAAGTAAAGAGAGAAGAATCTGTAGCTCACTTAGCTGGCTGGTTGGTTGGGCAGCCATTTGGGGGGCTACAGGGATTTGATTTGTAAAGCATAGCAATCTTTGTAGCGAACATATCTCCTTCGTTCATTGACTATTGTATCAGATGTGACAATCTAACTTGGCTTTCCAACATGATGGATACCACTATGTTCAGATTACTCTACAGGGCCTTGGTCAGACCACGTATATAGAATATGCAAGCAATCTCTGGTCTCCACACACCAAAAAATACCATGAAATGCTTGAGAGGCTACAGAAAAGAGCTACCAAACTGGTGTCACAACTAGAAGACCTACCATATAAAGACAGACTCTGAATCCTACAGCTTTCCACTGTACAATACAGAAGGTTGAGAAATGACTTGATGCACATTTATAAAATAACACGCAGGATGGTAGAAATTAACACAGTTACACACTGCAAGATATGCAAACAGTAAACCTGTGCTACAAAGAACACTGAGAAGAACAGAGGTCACAGATATCCTGGTCTTGAAAGACATTTATGACAACAAGATCCCTTTCATACTGGAACTGCTTATCAAATGGAACAGTGAACTCTATTTCGATTAACATGTTCAAAAACAACCTCTCAAAAGAAATTAGCTTACCACGAAAGTATAAAAATTTGTGAAATACTCACTTTGCAAATGATAACCCTTATTACATCTGTTCAATGTATCTTCAGTTGGTAATCCTAATGATAACTCTATAATCAAGTTCTGGAAATTTCTCAAATTTGGGTATTCATTAATCACCGTTATCTACAACGGACTGGTCCACTGGGTTCAGGTTATTCATATGTTCTGATATTTACTTATGTCCGTGGGGACATTGCCTTGCTCTTACCATTCAATGTTGAGATTTGAAATTTCGCGTACACGCACTTCTCAATGAATGGAGAAATTTTTTTGTTCTTTGAAAATTCCCCTCTAAAATAGATTTCTGATTATGGTTCAGTATGCAGTGTAAATTTATACTAAATTGGTCACTAGTTTGCATCAGAAAATTCAGACTCTTTTCATCGATCATAGCCCAACAAAAAGCAAGAGAAGTAACTTATTCATTGATTACCCCTTTTCCCAACTTTTTAACCCGACATATTAGGGTGACATTGATTCTTAATTTCCTTCGAAATGCTAGTCATATCTTGTTTTGAGGTTAGTCCCAGAAATCCTTCCTATCTGACTGCTGTTCCAGACCAACATTAATCATAGCACTGAAACTTTTAGAATATGTCCCAACCTGTTAACCTACCTAATTTATCATGTGGGCACTCAGATGATCTATGATAGTGGTGCTCAACCTAGGGTGCGCTCAACCCCTAATTGGTATATAAGATACTTTGGGAAAGGTGAGCAGTGGGTGGCAAACTAACTTTTTTTATTATACATTTCAAAGTTGATTGAGAAAAGGCAACATCAACTATCACATTAAATGGTTTTATAAGCAATATCTTGATATAGACTTTAAATTTTGACATCTAATGAATTCTGATATTTTATTTACACTTTTTATTATTAACTTTGCCAATTCTGATTTTTTTAAATCTATTTTTCAGCCTTAAGATCTAGAGCTGTGAGAAATAATTTGAAATCTCAAAGGGGTGCAAACTTTGAGAAATGTTACGAACTACTGATCTGTTGAATAGGAGTGAGTCAAGAAAAAAGATTAGGCCTGGATATCTTTAATGTTTTACTTTATTTATTGAATACTTGTGCTGCCAAAAAATGAAGGCATATATGAAGTATATGGATACTTATATAATGGAGATTTTCATTGCAGTGAGCTTGAAGAATAGCATTCAATTGACCTCAAACAGATGTATATTATTTTTTGTTCTTGTTTTTATTACCATTTCTGTTTTTATATTATTCTTTAAATTGAGCATTTTGTTTATCTCATTAGAACATGAATGAAATTCAGTTTTACTATGTCAGTTGCACCCCCTTAACATGATAGAAGACATCTGCACATCGCTAATAATTATATAAGTGAATTTATTTATTCATTGTTGGATGTGTCTGTGGACCAAATTGTATTTGTCACCATAATGTAAATAACAGCAATCAAGCAACACCCATCTTTCCCGGTGTTATTTTGAAACACTCGAGATGTCTGTGGATATAAAACAACAGCTTGTTGTGTACTCATTGCCAAGACAAATATCCCTTTTTTTTATGGTTTTGAAGTCAGAGATTTTTTGGCTTTGGCTATGGTTATCGAGTTCTGCACTAGGGATTGAGCTGTAAACTTTATAGCTTCTAGTTTTAATGCTTTAACAACTTGACGAGCCTATTGCAAAACCTAACAAACACTCACACATTTCCTGCTGTTAGTTGACCAAACAATCTAAAAGCTGTGTTCATAGTTTGGTCATTATTTACATAGAAAAGTACCCATGCAAATTTAACTTGAAGAAAGAAATAAACATTCGGAATGTCAAATAGAAACTATATAGTAGAAATTCTATAGGTGTTGACTATTAAAGATATCATTACTCCAACATATATATTACTGCTGTTAAGATAGCTCACATCTCAACCCAAACAATATCTTCTGGGGAAGAAAGATCTTTATCTTTGGTGGGATTCAGAAAGTATTCTTTATTATGAACTGTTGAAACAAAAATATCACTGTACAACACTTAAGTGAGCAATTGGCTTGTTTAAATGACACATTGGATAAGAAAATGACAATCAAAATATCCATATTAATTATGATGATGTTCACAGGAAAATGAATGGTTACTTTTGCTGTTTATTGAAATTTCCATGATCTACTACTACTATAACTTGATTTTAGGGTTCAGACTTGTGAAGGCTGAGTAATGAATGAATCAGAGTTACAGTGGAAGTTGTATCTCTTCCATTCTTACCTTTGTTCATTACATTGCTAAGCTGGAGAGGGAGAAGCAGAAGGATGAAAGATATCAGAAGAGTTTGAATTTAATTTCTGCCAGATACTATGCTGCAGTTCCTGTGGATAACAATTGACTCCTCGTCTTTTTTACCCATTTTATAATTAGTGAAGAAATCAAAAGGAAAAGGAGTAATAAAACTCAAGGAAATGTAAAAATAAATAAATAAATCAATGAGTTTTGGTGTGAGAAAACACCTGAGAAGAAATAAATAATAATTAGAAATGGTCATGTAATTGTCTATGATTTTGAGAAGAGTCATCAATGTACCAACTTTGTTTTAGACTATTTGAACTCTTGTTTACATCTTTTATGTAATCACAACATTTCGGACAATTTACACGGACATCACAATTTACACTTGGAGAGGGCTGTAGAAATGAATCTGCTGAAACGTCAAAGATGAAAAGAAGAATTTCAATTGTCTAATACTAAGTTGGGAAGCCAAATGATGTATAAAATTTTTTAGCGAGATGAGCACGTTTATTGCAATGGATATCAAATTCCTCTGTAGCTTTTACTAGTAATAAGGATGTCCTTTATGGTTGATTGTACTCATTCTTGTTGTCAGCGCTAACCCTTTGTGATCAATTTTTCAGCAAAGCCTTGGAATTGCATTGGTTTATCACAATAGGGTCAGTGTTTTGTGTCTACATATAAAAACTGGCAACAAATATTAGTAACTAAATAGTAGATTTGTTGATGTAATCAATGAGATGAAAGCATTAAATGCATTACTAAGAAATTGTTTAATTGTATCGGGTACCTTATTCTCTGTATATATAGGTGTACACATTTTCCCCTGCTACCCAGTAAAGCTTTCGTATAAAAACAAAGCTTAACTGGTGAGAAGTGGAGAAGCATTTACCATTAATTTATATGGGAAAAATTTTTGAGTGTTCCCAGATCCCCAAAATGGGGATATTGAACAGAGATGAAGAGGGCATGTTCTGTCTCTTTGATGTCTGGTTGCAAAACAAATGCTGAGAGGTATTTTTGCTTTTTTTTTTTTTTTTTGGTGAAAATGAAATTGTGACGTAAAGAAAAGTGGGAATACCTGTTTCTTGTTGATATTGGCAAGCTGCTATCGAATCTGTTTCAGTTACTTTATTTTTTTTGCCTTCTTCCTCAAGATTCCCCATCTCTCCTTCACGTATAAAATTTCAAACATCTTCAGACCTAAATGTTTAGAAAAGGAAGTGTAGTTTGAAAGTTTCACATAATTCGTATAAATTCCCTTTTTTTGTTTGTGACTTACAGCAGTGCTTTCCAAACATTTTGCATTAGCGACATGTATCTAAAAAAATTTTGCTTTTTGCAACACAATACTTGAGTTTTGTTAGCCAAGCCAAATATTATAATGTCATCCCAACGTCTCAACTGACTCTGGAAAAGTATCTTTTGAAAGATTCACAAAATTATACTTAATTTCGTGACACTCCTAGAGATTATCAGTGACATACTAAAGTGTCTCAACACACAGTTTGGAAAGTTCTGACACTGAGGGTCAACAGACCACGCCTTTTTGAGCATTGGTAATTTTTAGAAAAATGAGTTTTCAGAATGTTGTGGAAAAGTGGCAGGTGATTTGATGAACTTTCTGTGATGTGATATAATATCTTATGGTACAATGGTTTTTGATGTTCATGTAATTTAAAGCCTAAGTGATGAAATAAATATTAATATTCATAAACAATTCTCCCCCCCAAAAGAGTGATTACATTGTTCAAAGACAAACTTGTTCTTAATGAACATGAGAAGGGAGACTCCATTTTTATCTGTGGGCAGTTGCTTTGTACTGCAGGCCTGGGACAAGAGGAGGAAGTTTCCTCCCATGCATAAGATAACCTCAACTGCCCATAGAACAGAACTGTTATAAGTATTGAAACTTGCTTCCTAGTTGAAATATAAGGTTCAATGCTTAAGAAGCTGGTGAGGAGTGTTAGACTCCAGAGCAAAAGCAGAGAACATCTTCTGTATAATTGCACTTCTGTTAAAATTCTTCCTGTTTTGTGTTTGTCCATTTGTTATTCCATTACAGACCATGAATTCGACACAATATAAGGAAATAAAGATGAGACCTCGGGTTCAGTTTGACATAAACTTTTGAAGATGATAAAACTAATATTCCACTTGACAAGATTTAAAAGGTGACCAAGAATATTCATCTAATGTTGTGCTGTCCTGTTGGTGACAACATGAAGGGAAGGGATATATTGGCATATTTGGTTATCTGTGACGCCAGTATATTCCTCATTTAACCTTTTCACTGAATTTTGGTAAATCAAATTAGCACAAACTCCACAAATGGCCTACCATGAACAACCAGCCAATGAGCTACAGATTCTTCTTTGCACATCTGTGTGTGTGTGTGTGTGTGTGTGTGTGTCCCTGAGCACTCCTGGTCACATTTTTGGGCTACAAATTTGCATGAGTATGCCACTAGGAACCATCTAAAACCTTTCGTATTTGTTTTTAAAAAAAAGTGCTTTTTTGGGTCTCTATGGTCATTTTTGACCAACAATGCCCAAATCTTGGTGATTCATATATGTGAGGTATAAATATTCAAATTTCTTTTTGATATCTAATTTGACCCTAATTTTTTCTGGGGGTAGTGAAAAGGAGTATTTATAAAAATAAAAAGTAAAATTGAAATACGCATTTCAAATACTTTTGGATTGAGCCTTTTAAGAACCAAGTTTATGCAAAATCCTCATAGGTCATTCATACATGGAATTGATTGTATGGGAATCATCTTTTTGTTGGCATACAATGTTGTCAATAATATTTGGACTAACATCATTATCTTTGTTGATTCGCTGACAATATGTAGACCAGTGCATTTCTTATACATAGTCAATCATATACTGTATCCTGTAATCTTCTAAGAGTTTCATCTTTATATCATAAGGCTAGAAAGTTACCATATTTTGTTGTGTATTTCTTAAGAGCCATACCAATCTTTCTACAAGGTTGTGTTTCCTCTCAGGACTTGCATATACCAGCAAACCAACAAGTTTACAGTTGATTGCCCATCTCAGGTATTGAACTCATGTCTTGATACAAACTGAAAGGAAGATCTATCAGTTTTGTTTAAATTTGAAATCAAAATGCCTTGTGCCACAAACTTATATATTAATATTAAGAAAAAACAAAAAAGAACAGCAAGAAAACTAGATCACTTGGTAATTTAAAAAATGCACTTGAGTTTTATTAACACTTACGCAATTGCTCATTCCTGTTATTAGATTTTTATTGCTATTTTTCCTTTATTATTTGTCATTGCCTTCAATGTACCATTTGACTTCATAAATCTTAGTCTACTTCAAACTTTGCAGTGTTATTTTTTGTACTGTGGCTTTTATTTCTTTACAAATCCACTTTTGATAGTTTGTCTATTGAAATATAAAATGATTCAAAATGTCTGCTACCAATCAGGCATAAAGTTTGAATTCATTTAGGAAGTCTAGTGGATTTTTAATTCTATGGCCAGTGTTATACAAACTGGTTTAGAAAAGAAGAGTGTACAACCCTCAAGTTTAAAGTTCTGTTTGCCCCACTCAGACTATAAGGGTGTGATAGTGCGCTTTAATTCTTACAGCCATTTTGAATATATAATGGATCACATGACCATCATTTTTGCCATAAATTACATCTATATTTCAGCCTTCAAAATGTCTATGACTTCCCAGTGTTTCTTAGAAAATGATGAAACTTAAATCCATCCATTATGTCCTTGCTTTGCAACCCTTGAAAAAACCCTGGCATGAATGAGTTGATAGAGAAGAGCAATATTGAACCAATGTTTTCAGAACACTTATGTTTCTATGCTGAAATTGAATGTGTATTCTGGATACTGGCTATTTAATCTATGCTTCCAGAAATATGTATATTATTTTTTGTTTGTTTTTTAGAGTATTTCCTTATTGCTAAATTGTTTAGTTATGCTGGAAAGTCCTTATCATCATCAGTCTTTTAACGTCCATCGTTGGACATACACCTTCCCCAGGATTCACCACAATTTTCTCTCATTGGCGTCGCATAGCAAGTATTTTCTGAATTTGTCTTGTTCATCTCTCCATCTCGTATTCTGTCAGCCTTGGTTTTGTGTGTGATTTCTGGGGATTATTTAGTCCTTTAATATTAATGAGAAAAAAAAATAACCAGAGAGACCTGAGTGATGTGATGTTTTATCAAAAAATCCTGCATGAGACCTGAAGAATGGGCTGTTTATTTTCTGATTGCAGGCACCATGAAATAAGAGTGCCGAGTGCTGGTCATACAGTAACTAAGCTCAATTAATGGCTTCTCATGCTGACTGAGTAACCCTACAGGAAAGTGTTCAATATGTGCAGTATGGTCCCCTCTAATTTGATGCCAAGTTGTGTCAAGGCCGTGCAACCAGTTCTCAAGGTATTAAAATTGGATGGATACTTTTTGAATGGACCTCATAATTTAGTTATTTGTTAAATTTGAATTGGCCATGATTGACAGATTATCTCATGCCTGGATTCATGTAAAATACCCATTTGTTCTGAACTGCAGAGATCTAATTAACTGTGATCAGTGGTTCCCGAATTTAATCGAATCATGGCACCTTTGGTGTATGAGGATATTTCACGGTGCCTTAAGTCAGAAAGTAAACGTCTAAATTTATATTATTAGCTTCCTTGTATTAAATGGACATAATTTTCATTTGAACTCTTGATTCGCTTCAATATCTTGATCACATTTTGTAGATTCAATCTGCCAAGTTTCTCTGGTTATTTATATGCAACTACCACCTACCAAGAATGTACAACACAAATCTGGAACAATCCAGAATGTAAACTTTGTTTATTGATGAGTGACATCTAGTGTTAAAATAGTGAAGTTTTATATAGGATTGACGGATTGATCAGAGATGTACCAGTTAGATGTTGCTTCCCTTCACTCTGACTGTGCATTGGTGCATTGAATTATGATTGCCTTGAATCATTAAAATTTTTGTATATCCTGTACCGCCCTCCAGAGCTAACCACGGCACCCTAGAGAACTGCGGCACACGTTTGGGGAATCGCTGAACTATTACTATTGACAAAGGACAAGAGAGGAAAAGGAGCCTAATTTAATTTCATTTTGAAAAAGATGTGTGAGACTTGGATGTTGGTCGACCGTCAGACAATTGAAAAAATGGTAAAAAGTTTAAGAACAATTGTGTAACCTTCTCTCAGCCTTTGATTGGAATAGGAAAAAGGATAAGGAAACACATAATGATTTAATGACTGTCATTCTGCCAGAAGCAACTACAAAATGAAGATAGGCAAGAAAATTGTAGTGTTATAAGCTTTATATATATTTAAAAAAATTTGATCCCTCACTTGTGGTTATAGTGTACTGGTTATCCATTGAGAATTATGATTGTCATCTTGACTTCAAAAATAAAAAAAAGGGAGGAGGGTGTATACTGGTTTCTGGGTCATAGTCAGCTATTGTCATTGATACAAGGGAATATCTAACTATAATTGATTGGTTTGTTTAAAGGCATACCAACCCTCAGTTGGTTGCTTTATGCCCTAATCAGTTCTGAACCGAGGAGTTTGTATGTTGAGAGATTTTTCATTTTTGATTTTCCTTTTCACAAAAAAATAAAATTGAGAATATAGTTTCTATGGGGTATTAAATGAGGTTTGGTCGAAATTCCTTTCCTTCGACCTGTCTGACTTGGTTGGACCTACAAGGAATTGAATTCCCGCCAGCATAGCTCTCTGGGTCATTGGAGTATGCAAACCACTCCATAAGGTACTTATTTGCTGAGTGGGACTCTAATTGAAGAAATGTGTGCATGTGTATATGAATGCATTGCGATTACTCAACAACCGGCCGATGTTTGGAAGTAGATATTTACCTGATATGTTAGTCTGCACACTCCTATTTTGATCCGTGGTTTTTGAGAAATCCAAGAAAAAAAAAAACTACGAATTATAGTTCTTTTATCTAAAATTATAAATCTGAATTCAGATCTAAATTGGCAACATTAAAGAAGTATTTCTAAGCCATAGTTTTGTACGACGAACAGAACATTATTTTATATGACAATTATGGCAGGCTACTCCATATATCGTGAAGTCCAGTCCCTTCCAAACATTTATCTTAAGAATGGTCACTGCCCTAATGTTGTAAATTCTAAGAATTTGGCCAGAGAGAGTTCTGCTTTTTATGGCATCTTATATGAATTTGATTTACTTGAAAGAAGTAGACGATATAAAGTGTTTTTTGGCTAGTGAAAGAAATCTGTACAATTTCCAGCCAAACTGCATTTAGTAAGCCAAGGGCAGGGTTAATTGCAGTTGGTGCTTCATGGCTGGTTAAGTCCTGTTGAATGGTTTTCTTTTATCACTTCCAGCTCTTTGTATTCTCAAATATTTTCCATTTGCTTTTTAGCTTTATGTACATCCAGGAGGCCAAGGGTTCATTTTCTGCTCTCTGCCTCTATTGTGCGGCTTGTATGCCTGACACATGCATATATACATAGTCAGCCAGCTGGATCAACCTGAAAACTGAAGAAACCTATGTTGATAGTTTTGGTTGATAATCCATGGAGGTGCGAGTGGCGTAGCGGTTAATAGCTCGGACTATGGACCGGGCTTGAATTCTGGCTGAGGCTGTTTGTGTTCACTAGACCCTAATGTCTTTCACAAAGGTATGAATCCATCTTTTTTCCCCCGAAGTTATGTGTAAAATAACTGGGCAGACTGGGTTCTCTAACCTTGAGCAGTAATCGGTCTAGGTGAAGAACAACCCTGAATTCAAAACCAGTGGTCCCAGAAAATAGTGGCAATGGATGAGCTCAGTTAGCTACTACCTTCCTAAAAAACCGATATGACTGGACAATCGTCCTGGGAGGGCTGGGTAAGGCTGTTTTTCAGCTTTGGCTCTAAAGTGGCTGCAGCTGATGAATGTAATCTGATAGGTTCACTCATACGTATCCATTTTATAAATATTTCAAGTTTTTGATGAGGGTGTAGAGCACCTCCCCCACCTATCTCATTTTTAATTAGGATGACATTCTAGTTGTATGCATGGGTCTTTTACAGAGCCACAGGTGATAGATTTTCACGGGCATCTGCTGCAGGGTGCAAATGGGACCTTTGCCCTTCTCTGTATCAGCAGGACTTCTCACTGAGGGCAAGGTAGGGAGATTGGAAGTTGAACCATATAGAAGCCAAGGACTCACTATGAACTGTGACAACTCGGGATTAACCACAGCTCAGACACTCCCTTAAATGACAACCCAATTTGGAAATATCTGCCCCCCTCCTCCCACCTTCCTGAATATATGGTTGAGCCCTTGGAAGATGGCTGCGGATACCCATGCATGTGCTTCTGGCATATCTAATCAAATAAAAATTTGCTACTCTGCAGTGATCTTTTGATTTAATTCTCCAGAGTCTTTGTTTTAAATCTTTTTTTTTTTTTTTTTTTGTCTTAGCGGAAAATTTTTTATAGCACCTGGAACAAACCTAGAGAGGAATTTTATCACAAGCTGAAATAAATCGAGCCCTTTTTGTTATTGTTATTGTTGCTATGACTTCTGTCGAGAAATCGTTTTCAGTTGGCAAGGGGTTGCCATGTATATAATAGTGATTAGTGATCTAGACTGTCGAGTCATTGTGAGTGAGTTCGATCTACACTGGGTGCTCCACGTTTGTGGTTTCATGCCAGATTGTGCTAGTTGGATGCATGCATATCTTTTACTTGCACGGACCAATCTAAGTATGATTCCCTTTTTTTAAAATTTTATATTTACTTCAAGTAACTTGTCTGTCAAATTCTAGATGTATATTTAGCTAGTTTTCATTAGATCAAATGGTCATTGTTATCAAAATCAGTCTGTCTCAAACACTAAAATGGATTAAAAAATTTTCAAATCGAAAAATAAGTTTCATATTAATTGTTCATAACGTGAAGTTGTTTATAACAATGACACTGAATTCATTACAATGAATGTAAATTATCTTTTTCGAAACCGTCAACCAAAACTGTCATCATAGGTTTTTTTCAGTTTTCAATTCAATCTGGCTGGTTGAAAATTTAAACATCTACTCCTTACTATGTCTACAGAAAACTTTTTTTATTTTTGTTCTTGGAAAAATCCCTCTCTTAAATAGGTTTTTAGTGTGGGGGTTCAATTTACTATATAAGTTTATACTAAATTGATCACTATTTTAGGCCTGCCTTTTTTTCTTTTTGAAAGTTCAGATTTTTTAGTGATCCCTTCCTGAACAAAAAGTGAGAGAGATAACTCATTCATTGATCACCCCTTTTTTTCAAATTTTTTAAATTTATCACACCAAACACTGCATACTGGTAAAAATCTTGGTCACATGACAGTTTCTATTTAGTGACTAACCAGGCCTGTTATTTTTTTTCATTGGAGGAAGTATTGCAAACCATTGTTATTATGATTTGAATGTAACTGAGAGCTTATTTCTTATCCGATTCATGTTGTTTACTCACTTCTATAGGTTGGATAGACTGGGTCAGGATGAAGGAAAATAGTAGTCGAAAATGAATAATAATGTATATAAAGTGTTTCAATCGAATCACTGTAGCCTCACAAATGGCCCACCTGACTGATCAGCCAAGTGGGTTACTAATTCTTTTCTCTCTGCTTGTCTGTGTGTGTTATAATAGAAGGCTACCACCTTGAAAATTTGCATGAGTACACCACTAGGCACCATCTTAAAACAAATTTTTTTTCAAAAAAAGAAGTGCTTTTTGGGGTCTCTATGGTCATTTGGGATCAACCAACCAACCAACGATGCCCTATTCATTTTTTTACATAATTAGTTCTATTACATGTGGAGGCTATGGTGATTCATTTATGCAAAGTACGGATATTGCAGGTCGTTATCACTATTTCTGGTTTATAATGTTGAATTCCAAGACTATTAGCAGGATTGAACCTTTATGGTAGGATTTGTTCTTCAGATTACCTAAGATTGTTTAGAACACTTGACACAATACTGTCTTCTTGTCTCATTTGTATACCTGTCACCCACCTTATTGCTGAAGATAAAGCCATCTGCTTCCAACTGTCCTTTGCTGTATGACCTCGCTCGTGACCTTTACCTTTATGGCTGCTGCTGCTTTTTAATAGTTGTCCTACTCCACCCATAAACAATGTTCTCGTCCACTTCCCCCTCGTTCTAGTCCTGCAGCTTTTTTTACTTTTTTTTTTTTCTCTCATTTGGACGCTTACTTCCCTATCTGCTGTGAGATGGGGCTTGAGTGAATTGGAGTAGACATTCATGATGCATATATACATAATACATATATGTTGAAAGCTTCCATAAATAATAAATAACTAGTTAATCGCCATGAAAAAAATCACGGGTATATTTGGATTCCTATTTTTTTTTTTTTTTTTCAATTTTTTTTTTCCAGCGAAGAAACTACTGAACTTGTTTCGGTGGAAGAGCTATTTGTTTCGAATAGTGGGTAGTAGAATTATTGCCTTTAAGTGAAAGAAAAAAGCTGTGGATAGTGAAGTGGGAAATAGATTCACATTGTAAATTTATTATATAAATAGATTTCATTTTCTATACCTCCAAGTGTTCCCAACTTTGGTCATATGTGGAATGTTTCTATTTAAAGATTTTCATGCGTGGGTGTGTGTATGTATAATCCACGGTTTATAAATATGTTTGTGTGGAAAAAAAGTATGTGTCAGGATGATATTTTTAATATATACTTCATTTTTTTCTCTCTCTATATTTTTCATAATTAGAAAAAAAAATTTTCTGACAAGAAAGTTTTTGGACTAATTAATAACGTATATGGTTATTTCTGTTTAAATAGAATGGAAAGGACTAATTTAAAATTATTTGCTCAGTAGTTTTATGAACGAAAATCATAGCCCAAAGATCTCTTGTAACTCAGTGAGATTTTATCCCATTACAAAATCAATGAAGTAATCTATAGAACTTTCTGTATATTTTGATCTTGGAAACCTGTTCTCATCAGAAAATCACTCGATACATGTGGTGTGAACCTTGACAAAAGTGCAGAAGATTTTCAATGGCTGCATAGTCATGTTAATAGGATGTGAAAATCACAGTCTTCGGACGGAATTTTTCTCTGACAAATGAATATTTAGCATTGCGAAAATCATTAAATTAGTGCGGGAGTGCTGATATATTTTGACCATTTTGGCCTTTTTTTTTTTTTTTGGGCTATTTAAAAATGATTAGTGCTCTTTCACTGTCAAACTTGCTTGAAAATGTTTTTTAAGTTTGCAACGTTGAGTTTAAGTTTGTGCAATTTCTTTCCTGCTTACACCCTTGCATTTGTGAATTGAAATTTGCAGCAGATTTGGTGAATTCAGACGGCAATGGAGTACATAGAACACGCCATGACACATAGTGCACCCTGGTTATCTTTTGCATCTCATTCTGTCTCCAGCCATTCTGACTGTGTCTTGTGACTGGACCCAAGCTGACAGAAATAAGAGAGTAAGATGGATGACATGTGTGACTCTCCCATTCTATTATGAGTCAGCAGTATTCAAACTCTGTTCTGCCGAACCTTTCCAGGGGTTTCACAAAAAAAAAGTGACACCTTCACAATATACTTGACGATTCTTCATTACATAAACGATTCCTTTATGACTTTCAATTGTCTTTATTTTATTTCTCTAATATGAACAGTACTTTTATTATTAAAAAAAAAATGATGGCAGATTGTTTTTTCAAATATCCTGCTTAAACAAAAGCTGGATAGGATAAAACAAGGCTTAAATCCTATAGTTATATACCTATGTAAATATGTAGTCAGGAAAGACGCTTTTTAAAGGGATTCTCTAGACTACTCAATTATTGAAAAGGGGTCCCTGAGTAGTTCAAGTTCGAAGACCACTGTTCTATGTGAAGCGCAAATCATGACTCCAGTCCCTGTTTACTCAGAACCAAAGCCATGAAAGATCAGTCATTAGTATCACCTTTTTAATCCTATATTTGATAACAAGTTCTTCTATATTACATGTTTGTTTCATTGTGACAGGTTTTTTTTGTTCTCTTTCCCACGCTTATGAAACTGATTTTTAGTAATTGTCTTTTGAAAGCTGGGGAAAAAAATATGATAAAATTTTTAAATGATGACAACTAAAATAGAGGATCAGATTGAGAAAAAGCTGCTGAACTAAATTTATCTACTTATTATACTTTATCAAATAATGTAGCTTTTATTTCTGTGATTATTGTTTGTGCATATGAAGAAGTTATTTCCCCTCCTCTTGTATATCTGTACATGCAGTTCTCTCCTGAAGTCTGGCATAAATTCCTGAGACATTTTTCTAAGGGTCATCTTCAGGTTGATATAGCTTTCTACAATTTTTGCAGGTGATTTAAAAAAAAATTTTTTTAGATGGACTATTCTTTTGCTGTTGTTACTTGTTAAACTATGCATAATATAGTATTCATATAATTGTATATACTCAAATCAGGTAATTTAATTACATTTTAGTTTACCTGTGCTGTCTGGAAATGACTGCAGCATTTGAATAATTTTATCATTGCATTGTAATTAAAGAATTTGAAAAATGTTATGATGCTCTGTATTTTCTTGTTTAAATTCAACCAGAATGAACCCAGGAGAGACTACTCTATGATAAGGGTTTAATAGTTATTACCCTTGATAAATGTTAGACAGAAATATAGATATACCTGTTGTATATTATATTAGTAGATTTAACGTTTATCTTATGAAAATAGTGAATAATACCACAGCAACTATTGAAAACCAAACATTTTTAGAAACTGTCCACCATAACTGTCAACATGAGTTTTGTCAGTTTTTGATTTGGTCTGGCTGGCTGACTATATCACATGTACAGGCGGCCCAGGTGGAGATAGAGGGCTGAAAATTTGGACATTTACTCCTTATCAAGTCTACTAAAGAAGACCGATTTCCTCTACTAAAAAAACCTTTTACTCTAATCCCCTCCTTTTTAGGGGTTTGATTTGCAGTTTAAATTGATGGTAAATTGCTCCCTAGCCTTGAAGCCTCATACATATTTTACTTCAGAACTTTTTTGCTAGGTCCATTGAGTATGCATACCAAATTTGGTTAGGCAAATTTGTTTTTTAGTATGTATGTAGAAATACCAAGATGGAAATCAAATCATCATCGAGCTGAGAGTGAATGCTGACTCCCCCTTTTCTTTTTTCTTCTGAATTTTGCACTTACACTTACACAGCTCAGTTGGGGCCTGCTGAGTCATTTTAGGCACTGGGTAGAATTAAAAGTTGAATTTAAGAAGTGGTTCATCCGAAACTCGACCATTATAATATAGTAATAGATTGAATTACTTGCCCCAAGTCTTTCATTACGGCAGAGGTAGAAAGATAGTTACATAGAACCTATAAAAAATGACTGGGTAATTTACACATGGATCAGAGTAACTGTGTTGTACCCCCAGCCTAGTATCAAATTATCCCTCCCCTGCAACACTGCCTAGTATCAGGGTGTAACATTTGTGCACTCACTGGAAAGTGTTACACACAAAATCGAATACGTGGAAGCACATTGCATTTTATATATGTAGATATATTGAATCACCGTAGCCACGATAATTGACCTGACAAAACAACAGAAGACGTATTTTTACTCATCTGCCCGCCCATCCCAGTATTTGTTTCTGTGCGTCTGGTCTCATTTTTTGGCACAGGGCCTTGAAAATTTCCATGTGTATTCCAGTAGCCACCTTCTAGAAATGCTTTTTTAATTATTTTGCAATTCATCATTTTCTCCTTTTTTAAGGGATGCTAGATTCGTAATAATGATACATTGTAAAATGGAAACTTCTATTTCACCACAGTGTGACGTAGCATTATAATGTTGAGGCATTCGTAGAAAAGCTTGGTTAGAATGGAAAAGATAGAAAATATGAGAGAGTAATTTTAGATAGAAAAATTACATCCGTTTTTTTGTCCTACTGGCTTTACACCTGCTCCTTTGAAACTGACAACTACAGTCGGCCGGTGCATTTGATCTTGTTGAGTCATGCACTACCTTATGTAACTTAGTATCACTGTCCAAAGAGTTCAGATGGAATAAGTGGGTTAGTCAAGTCTTGGGTGACAGAAAGATGAGATTTTCTAGAGGGAGGAGGTATTGTGAGGAAAATGAAATAACTTGGATACAATGTTTCATTTTTAGGCAGAATTGGCTATATTTCTCATCTCTTTCATCTGTTTTCATGCATTTTACTCTAATCTGACTAGCAATAATAATGATAATGATAAATAATTTTACTAATGATTATCATTAACAGGAAAAAAAGCCCTCAAAAGTTAACCATTGAATAACCTTGTTGGAACTTCTTAGTTATTACTTGATAGTTAACGAGTTAGGAAACGTAGCTGAAAATTTGTTGTGCATCCTGCTAAATATTCAGCACATGGGTAATATCAATTCTACATTTTAAATAAATGAAGGCTGCTGCACAGTTGATGTAAAAAGTGCTCATCTAGAATAATAAATGTGACCTTTATTTATTTTTATGTTTGTTTGTGTCTCTTTCACGCTAAAACTTTGAGGCCCATTGATATAATATTTGATAAAGGCTGTATGAAGTTGACCTCAGAGGTCACAAGAGGTTATTTCTTGTCCTTTCTAGCCAATTTTCAAAGTTGCTGGCACTTTGGAAACTGAAATCTGGCATAGGAGTACATATTTCCAAGGTGTTGGTAATAGGAAATCTGAGGTTGACTTCTGAGATCATTTGAGGTCACCGCAGGTCATTTCTAGCCACTTTTCAAAGTTGTTGGCCATAATTCTGTATCAAATATGCCGAAATTTGACATATGGGTACATCTTCTCACATTGAATGTCACACAAAATGTAAAGTTGACTTTGGACATCATTTGAGGTCACCAGAGATCATTTCTGTTCAATTTTCAAAGTTCTTGGCTACAATTTAGCACCTATGAAACTGAGATTTGGCATAGAAATAGGTCTCTAGTTTGTGCCTGTTTGTTTTTTGTTTTGTTTTTTCTCAATAGAAATTCCAGACTTTTTATTGATTACTGCCCAACAAAAGAAGAGAGTAGTAACTTATTCATTGATCACCACCAACATGGCCTGCTTCCGAAAGATGTTGGTCCTGTGATCGTTTCTATTGAGTGACTAACCAGATTTGTCTTGGCTTTATTTTTTTTTTTATTAATTTTTTTATTCAGAGGTGATTGGAAAATTTGATGCCAAAAGGGCAAAAGATCACCTTTCATTTATTTTTTTATCTGACACAAAACCTCAAATACTCTTTCGCAATAAGAGACCAGGTTTTCTCCTCCATCTTAACATTTTTGATCTTTTCTGTGCCTGGGAAGACTAGAAAGGATAAATGTATCCCTTATCTTGCTCCCTGAAAGGTAAGCCTATTTTTATTGTGTCATTCCATGGCCTGTTGACCTTATCTGTCATTTGACTCTCTTTGCTACAGCGACTTAATCTCCCAAAGAGAAGATAGCTACAGCTGAAAAGGGAAGGTCACCCTTGTTGATCTTTTATAATCTGTGAGAGAGGGTTCAATGATCCTCGTACCTTATGCAATTCTCGCTGACCCCAAGGCGAGATATGGCACCTCTTGGCCTAAGTATAAGGACCTTCAGCGATGAATCCAAACCCTAGAGATATTGGCTGTGAAAGGAGATTCCAACTGTGCTTATTTCCTTCCATTCTTTATAAATCTCCATTTGTGTAAATATCTATCTAACCAATGGCCAGTGTGATTTTTCTTTGTTTGTGGACTCATCCATTTGAAGGTAACAATTTTGTAAATAAAAGATATCTACCCATAACTGGAAAAAGATAGAATTTTCCACTTGAGTACTGTGGATTCATTTCTTAGAAAAAAAAAAAGAAGAGGAATTGAAATATAACTATGACTAAATTTTTTTATAGGTAATAACTAGTTACATTATAAAGCAGACTTTACTGTGTGAGTTCTGCAAAGTAAAAATGATAGACTAGCAGTCATTCTCAATAGGGGCAAAATCGCTCCAAAGGGGGCGAAAGTTAGGTTGGGGGAGGGATAGGGGCAGCTATTCCCATTTCGTGAAAGATAAAATGTGTATTTCAAAAAAATTGTTTTTATTATTAATTTCCATTTCTGATGTAATGTTTTGTTATATGTGTGGGTTGTTCTGAAGCTCCAAATATCTGATGTAAACAATTTGGTATAAGATTGACTTAGCTTGGGCAAAATAAGACAGTACATCTTCTTTTTGGGAGATGTACAGTGAAACGAAACGATGTGAGTATTTATTTGGCTAAAGGCATTAGACATCATAGAGCAATCATTGTCAATGGGGGTGGGGGCAATATCACCCACATAGGGGCAGTGGGGGTGTGTGAAACCCTTGACTAGAGTGATTGATTCTTTTTTCTCTCTTTTTTTTTGTCTTTTTATCTTTATTTTTGTATTCAAGTTCATATTTGGCATTTTTTCCCATTCAATGTTGAGGTGCAACGATATTTTGGATATTTGCATTGCAATCCTCATATTTGTGGCACCTGGCAGTCCAGCAGGTGGGTTGAAAGTGAGAAAGGTGTGTATCCCAAGACTGATTGAATCCTCAGACGATGTTGAATATTTCTCACATTAGATTGTTATTATAATCATCCTATAACTTTAATGTCCATTTGTTGTTTTGAAACAGTGATTACCAAGCTGGCTGATACTGCCCACTAGTGGGCGATTAAGGCTTTTAAGTGGGTGACCAATTACTGGGTTACAATGTAATGTCTGTATTCGTGGCAATAGAGTATTTTAAATTTGGAATGTGCTATTCTTTTTTGTTTTTCTTCATTATGGCTAACAGTGCATAATTACTTAGATTGCCACCAAAACAGTAGTTTTATTCTCATGATACATATGATAAATACACTGTATATTTACTTTTTGGGGCCTTCATACAAGTTTTTTGAGTGTGTGCAATTACCCAGTTATCTGGAAATTAAATCTATGCAATTCTAGCCACTTTTAGCCGTTTAAAATTGCTGTTGAATGACTAACTGGATTTAAAATAACAGTGGGCAGTGTAGAAATTTTGATCTCAGAAAAGTCTGAAAAGTGGGTGCTAGGCATAAAAGGGTTGGTGTCCATTGTTCTGCACACTTGAACTGAGTTTTGATTTATCTTTTTGTGCTGATCTGTGTTTTGAGGTCATAGTGCCCTTATTTGAAGCTCATGGGATGAATGGTTCTATTTAAATTAGGATTGATCAAGATTCTGGTAATATGCATTTTGCTAAATAGCTCCTTTGGTCAGTTGCTTGCTTTTATACTACACTACTGGCTTAATTTCCTCACATTTCTTCTTTGCCAATTGATGAGACATGATAACTGGACTATTACTAACCATTACTGATTTGTTGACTGATATGATCATCATCATCTTTTTGTCTGTGTAAGGAGTAAATTTTCGACTAAAAAATAAAGTTAGTATCATAGAACCAGAATTGGTATATGTCTCAGAAAATCATTTCATTTTCATACAATGTGATTTCACATGATACTATCAAATTATAGCAACCAGAAAAACAGCTTTATTTTCCAAACCTCATTCCTGGGAATTTAAATCAAAATTGAGTGGATTGGATTCTCTAGCTTCGGGAAGGCAACCAGTCTAGGAGAAGGAAAACTGATCCCAAACCAGGGAGTAAAGCCTCCTTAAGGCAGTTTGGCATTCTTCTGGCAGCTCCTACAGTTAAGCTGATGCCATGTATTAATCTCTGTTTTCCTCTGGAGTACATCAGCAAGGCTGAGAGAGGGATTCTGATGACTAGGCATTCCAGGATCTCCATGGACTCTTCCCAGGGGACGTTCCATTATCTGTATAGGCAGAATGGAGTCCATTCATTGTGAGACAAAAGAAATTTCTTTTATCCAATTTGTAGATTCATAAGATGCAACACAGTAGGTATGTGTAAGATCTCGGGTATTTGAATGTTCATGCCTGGTACAGTTTGAGGCCACCCTGGGGCAATGAGCAGTATCTGTCTGCCTCTTACTTGTATATCAAGAGTTGTAATTTGAAACTAGATCTTTATTAAAGAGATTGCAACCAAGAATAAGATTCTGGAGCATGTTGGAGTAGGTGTGCCTTAAAACAAGAATGTCATTATCTTTTAAATCATCATTAGATATCATAACTAATCAAACTGTCAGTAAAATTATCAACATAGGTTTCTCCAGTTTTTAAGCTAGTTTGGCTGGCTATGTTTGTATCAGGTGTACTGGTTGCACCAATGGAGCTAGAAGGCTGAAATTTTTTAACATTGACTCTTTATCATGTCTAGGAAAAACCAATTAACTTGACTGCTAAATTGATACATTAGCTTGTGTCTGATGTTTTTTTGAAAAATTCAGACTTTTTATAGTGATCTCTGCCCATCAAAAGGTGAGAGAATGAACTTATTCATTGATCACTCATTTTTCCAATTTTTGCATTGATCACCCCCAAACATGGCATGCTGCCAAAAGATGTTCATGTGACAGTTCCTTCTGAGTTCCAACCAGACCTGTCTTATTAATGTTGGTTTCAACTATGTTCTGCTCAATCTGTTCTCCAACCTTCATCAGGTTATGCAGTGCAGCTGATTTTACCCAGCCAGACACATCCGGATGGAAAATGACATTCAGAATTATTTCTGTCCTCTAAGGGAAAAGGAGGAAATTGAAATTGTCACAGATACTGCACACAGTAGAAAGAAGTCTTGCTTTTGCATATCTCTTTGTGTGTGTGTGTGTGTATGGGAATAAAAGTTGACAAATAGTCTATGAATATTTTAGTAAACTATCAAACTATCATTCCTTGATTACTGAATTCTTGTGGTAGAAAAATTTAAATTTCATACTTTTTTTTTGTTGTTTTTTTTGATTGACATGTTTTTTCATATGTCTTGGATTGAAGACTTTCTCTGCTTATCTTTATTGTTCTGTTCATTTGTTCTTGATAAGTAATATATATTTCTAAATTGTGTTGTGTGTGTAGGTGGATAAAGTGACCTTGAGATAAAATGAGACCGTGATTTGAGACTGAATTTCAGGGTTTCAGCACAATGCTGCTTAGTCACTGTTTTTGCATCTGATATATAGGACGATCCTGGTTTTTTTTAATGCTATAAGTGCTTTCCTATCTGCCAAAATATATACTGAATGTATGTGTGTATATATATATATATAATATATATATATATATATATATACAAAGTATATATGGTACAAATCAGGCTAGCAGTATAACATAATATAATGATATATCAATAATATAAAGCCACTTCTGAAACGTAATGGATTTATTTCATAGAGTGCTCGATACATACAACTTTTTACTTAGTTGAGTTGTTTTAGAGTAGAGCTGGGAATAAATAGTAGAATCTGGATTCGCTACACAAGGCCTGAACAGGGCAGAAACATGAGCTAGTTTGTGTAGCAAATCCACATTCTACTATTATATATATATATATATATATATATATATATATATATATATATATATATATATATATATATATATATATATATATATATATATAAGATAGCTGGAGTTGAGCGGTGTCAAGCCTGATCCTTACACGGATAGGTGACTGAATAACAGGTGCTCTATGTAGCCACAAAATTGTTCTGAGATTGTTTTAGCCCTTTTCTGCTGCAGATTAATAAAGCCTCTTGCCATGTGTGGACTGGAGTGTGAACCCAGTCTCTTTCTCAAGCATCAGCTGCTCCTTGGAGTGCACATGACAATATGCTGTCCTCAGAGCCGCCATACTTGTATTCAAGTGGCTGCAATCATTTTATTCACATATATATATATATATATATATATATATATATATATATATATATCTCCATTTATAGTACTACATGAAACAAATCAAACAGTATTTTCTGTTAAATGTAAAATTGAATAAACATATTGATTGAACTTTATTTTTCTGTTAAACAATTGTCTTAGTTTTTAAATTTTGATAAAAAAAAACCCCAACAAAAGCTCATTCTTGTGTTCTATGCATTGCTCTTTCCATCAGGATAAAGATTTAGCAAAATGTCAGATTAGTTTAGACAAATGACACGACTAAGTATGAGATTCTTTTACGGTTTACTCCAAACTGTAATATTCTTGCTTGAAATCCAGATACAAAAGTAGAAAAGAGAAAAATAATAATGATTTATAATACTTCATCTAATAAAAATAAAAAGCAGAAAAATGTATTGAATACTGTAACTACCAGAATGTAAACAAAAGAATGATCAGGAAGAGGGATGGGTTTAAGGAGGTGTTATTGATACTCCCAGTTGAAGTCTGGGTGACTTAATTGGTAAAGCAGGCTGGGCTAAACAGTGCTTCCCCTTGGCTTGGGGATGTGGGTTTGAATCCCACCTGAGACTTATTCTTCATTTTCTGATCAATGCTATTCATTCACTGCTGGAGATTAATTGGTCTGAACAAAAAGTTGCGATAAAAGCAATTAATAGTATTAAGATGAAGTAGTAACAACTTTAAAAATAATGATTTTATATTACTTCATCTAATGAGAATAAAAAATGAAAAAATGTTATTGTTTGCCTGAAATAAAATCATTGATTATCATGAGCAATAAAACTAGGTATTTTACTTTTGATTAAAAAAAACATTACAGTTGAAAAATATCTTATTTTTAGAAGTAAGTAATTTCATGACGTGGTTATTTTAATTTACTCTAATATCAAAGATGAAAGGAAAACTATTCCAAGTTGATAATGAATATGCTTCCTCTAAGAAATTCAGACAACCTTGGACTATTACATTTACAACTATCTGTAAGTGCCAACTGGGATAGTTGTAAGATAAAGTGGAATGACCCTTAGTAGGAAACAGCTGGCTACATGACTTGACCCAGTGATGTACAAGTCTGACTGACATTAGCATCTGCTCTAACCTTGGTGACAAGGCAATCTATAACCTTGAGTCCAACGCTTGGTATAAATATCTATCACCACTCTTGTTGGCGCATGCATAATTCTTGCCACCGCCCATGGTGCATGTGAGAACAGGTGGGGTATGGCGAGATAGTAAAAAACAATATGTTGTTTAGAAAATCAGATAAGGAAGAATGTACTTAAACAGCTAAAATTGGAATTTCACCTGCTTATGGGCCTCCCTGGCCAAATCATTGAAGCATCATCTATTCTAGACAGGCTTTCAAGTGTACGGGATTTGAAATCAAGTCTTGTTGGATTTCGTTTATTCATTTTCAAATCCATGATGTTCATGTAAAGTTTGTAGAATCTATTCATAAGTGTTACTTGAAAAAAAAAACAAACAATAAATGAGTTGAAGTTGTTAATATCAAATTTGTCAGTGAAAAACCAACTGAAATGCTCATTACTACCGAAGAAACCTAGAACAGAATGATAACTACCGTGTAGAATGAAACTTATTGACTGTAATATATTTCATGTGGTTATCATTGTACATTAACCACTAAAACTTAGACTGACATTTGTTTAATAATACAGTTTTGTTATCCTGTGACAATTTCACTTGAGAAAATCTGTATCCAATTAAATTCACTCTCTCTTTTTGAACAGACTTCATCAATAGAGCCGCAAATTGCTCGTCATCAGCCGATTTCCGGTCATGAACACCAATTTTTCTACTTCTGTCTTTGCATTGGGAAAATCTTGCTTGTTTCTATTTTCATTGTTTTTCATTATTTCGACTGCAATTTTGCACAGTTTAGGACAGCCATTTTATACTGAATAAGTAGTTTTGACTAGTTTTGGTCATTTTATCGATTTCTTTCTTTTCAATCGTTTTTCCCCCTGAAAATTTGGTAATCAGCTCTAGTGACTCTCTTGGACTTTTCTCAAAAGAGTAACATGTGTCGATGAAAATGCTTGAAAGTCGTAACCTGTCAGTTTTACTTTAATAGTCATTGTGTTATCAATAAGAAGAAAGATTGCAGAAAATTTGTCTAAAAACTGTTTACGTAAAACAATATAAGCTTTGAGATATCTGTGTTTTAAAACTTATGTTTACACTTGAAAAAAAAGGACTAAATGTAAATTTACATCAGAAAAAAAATTAACCTTTGTTTTTCAAAAAAAGATGTATTCATTAAGAAAGCACACAGAACTATAAAAAAATTAGACCCATTTAGAATTATTCTTATTACGTATTATCAACATATTATCAGGTGGTTTGAATTTCATTTGTACTGAAAATCCTGAACATCGATAGGTCATCAGAGACACTCAGTATTCTACTGGATTAAGGGACTAGAAAAATATCTATAATGAGACAATAAGTTACTGAGAATTCTTGACAGTATGATATTTATTCTTAATTCAGGCTTTTGTTTTCTTTGGCTTGCATTATATGCATTTTAGAATAATCATTATGAAGAAGTAATTTTTTTTTTAAAGTTGGGAAAGTGTTACTTTTTTCGAAATAGTTTTTTTTTCGAAATAGTTATGATAACAAACTTCCATTCTTCTGTAATCTTTAGATTTTCATGCTTGCCCCCACTCTCCATTTTACTCTGTTCTGGGCAGTACTATCAATTTAGTGCCTTAGCTGTGTGAAAAAGTGCTAAATTGGAGCAGACGTGCTTAAATATTTCGGCCATTTTGGGGGGTGATTTTGACCATTGTAAGTATCTTTTTGGCATTCTGGGGCAAAAAAATTTAGCCCTTTTTGGCTGTCAAACTAGTGCAAAAATATTTTCTGAGTTGGCAGTGCCGTTTTCTCTGCTGTCGTTTGTAAATGTATATATTTTTTTCTTTTTTTCTTGTCATATTGCAAGATAGGTTTTAATGATAGACACGTGCATACTGAGCAAGCGAGACTCCCCAACACCAATCCCATTCATCCACTACTGATGCCTAAGTTGTTATTAAAGCCACTGCTACTGGCTGCTGCTAGAGCACCTGCCCACTTGACAAGGTCATGAACTCTATTGATCTGACCTCCCCCCAACAACATCCACTCTTCCTCTCTTTATAACTCGGCTGTTTTCCAACCCGTTCTTCATTCTCTGACAGACTTTTGCAATGGAACCTACACCAACGTTTCTCATTGTCTATCAATTTTCTTTTATCTCTGTGGAATTGATGTTTTATCTCTTCCATACGACTACAATAGCTGTCAATGAAGGAGACAGGAGACAGCCACTTTCTAGTCTTGGGATTCTGTTGGTTGTCGACTGTCAATGTCATTATTGCCTTGTCCGCTTTTAGACGCACACTTTACGGAGAGAAGGGTAATAAGTTGGAAATCCTTGTTATTGGCTAAGTTGGAATTGATCTCTGATTTAGAGGCTGACATTTGTGATTGATTGGCTTCCTCTAATGGATTCACTAGTCACATTTGATCTTTTATAGTTTTTGTCCTCGCCCTTTCTTCTATGGAAAGACTATCTCATTTGTAATGTCTGGTGTATGTTGCAGATACACCTTTTCTATGCTGGGATTATTGGGAAATCTCACACAGATTATACCATGTACGCACATGGCATCTTGTACATATTTTGGATAATTATAGATTCGAGATAAGTCTGCTCTAGTTGATATAATATAGTGTGCTAATTGTGTCATAATGTGTATTCTAGCCATCTTCACTTATGTATATCACCTAACTTTCTATTTCTTATTTATTTTATTAGTTGTATTGTAAATCACTATTATAATTATTATTATTTTTTTTTCTGCTACTATTTACCTTCATCTTGAAAAACCAAAAATTGTCAGAAGACACCTGGAATGGCTAAAAACAAGCTCAGCTTAATTGGGAAATTGGAATTAAGTTTCTATTGGGAAAGTAGTGAGAATGCTGAGTGACACCCCGTTTACTTAGTATACATTTTATTAAATTTATTACAGTTCATACTATGTAGTGTATATTTTATGCTGAATCGATGAAATTGCCTTCTTGATGAAATGTGTTTAGTAATTGGGAAAAAAAAGAAGTTTGTTCTCACTTAGATTACATGAAGTTTTGATCTTTAAAAAAAGAAATGTTTTATATCCTTATTTTGATTAAATTAAAACTGTATCTATCTATTTTCTCTAAAGAAAAGTTTAAACTTTAATATTTTCATGGGGAGCGTTCATAAGAAAAAGATGTTTATCATCTTAGTTATACGTGTCTTCATGAAACATTGTTGAGAGACTACCTACTGCTCTACGTACACAGCAATCTTATAACTTTAGTGCTGTGGTCCTCAAACTTTAGCTATTCGGAAACCCCTTTCAGTAATTAAATTATTTAGGGATCCCTTTCAAATATACTTTCCCTTCTGCACATATATATATATGTAATTACGTATGGTTTGGCCTTGTTTATGAAATTATCTGAACGTGTATTAACTAAATAAATAGACAATACATCTGTTGAATGGGAAAGAAAGAATAAAGCTTACTGAAGGAAAATAGATGTATAAATGACTACTGACTGAACAGTATCTGCGTCATGTGAAAGACCAGGATGTTTTTATAAAAGAGTCAAAATGTTATTAATTCTGTCTTGTATAAAATGTATTGTTCATGTTTAAGAAATATAGATGTGTAAAAGCTGCAAAGAAATTGTTTTTGTAGTAAAGAATTATCAAATATATTATGAAAAAAAATGTCATTTTTTTTTGTGACCCCTGGAAACATTGCACGGAACCTTGGGGCTTTGCGGAGCTCAGTTTGAATATTGCTACTTGAGTATGTACACGCCTTGGACATATGGCAAGTTACATAGTGTGTACCAAGTTTTGCACTCTTTCAAACCGTTTGTGCACATAATTGGTGAATGTTTGAACCTGGATTGAATTCTAAACAAAGAAAAGCGAGCAAAACATATCTCATAGCAACCCCTGGTGTGGAACAATGGACATCTGCTTAGCGAGTGCCCCACTTTTAATAACAATGTTATTCAGTTGTCATTGTGTGTAGGAGGTTCCTATTAGGTTGAATGTCAACTGGTTGCCTACAGAATTAATAGAAGCTACATTGTTAGTGGATTTTTGTTGCAGATATTAACGCCACTGAGCATTTTAATACCGGACATATATACAGGTTGTCCTCAATTTACGATAATCTGAAATTGCGATCATATTTTTTACGCAAACTTGTAAATAACACTAAACAAACAGCATTCACACGTATAATAATTAGCAATGTGCAGATGTCTTCTGTCATGCTACGGTATATGACTAACTTAGCAAAACAGAACCATGTGTGTGTAACTGACATAGCAAACAGGATTTTGGTGGTGTAACCTTCATTTATATTCTAATGATATGATGAAAAATGCTGGATTTAAAAATTACTATAAGTTTTAAAAAAAAATTGTTTGTGGTCAACAGAATGCGATTTCTCCAAGCTCACCTCAATGCAAATCACTATTATCCAGATATATAAAGGTTAATGTACGTCCATTTATTTCATATATGCTGTTGTTTTTGATGGCATCGGTTGAGTTGTTTTTCAATAAGTATCTGTCATATGACAACTCATGATGCCAACCAGTGTGTGCGCAATGAAACTGAAGTAATTCAATATCGTTTTTTGAATTGCTAATTTTGGTTGTAATTATGAGAAAATATGGGTGTCAATGATGATGATGATGTTGCAGACTTGAGGCTCAGGAGCTTTCAACATGGATGTTGAATCCATCTTCAGACAGAATTCCATTGTTAGCAAATAAAATATGAGTTCCTTAGATTGATGCAAAAATAGCACGGAAGTGTTTAAATATTTCAGCCACTTTTTTTGTTAATTTTGCGCTTTTTGGCAATCAAACTAGAGCAAAAATGTTTTCTGAGTTGGCAACCCTGAGTTTGGAATTTTCTGTTTTCTGAGTTGGAGTTTTTGGAATTTTTTCTTCTAACCCCCATGTTCCAAATGATGAGTTGCCCCTGCATTGCAAAATAACAACACTGAAAAAATGAAGAGGATTGAGATGAACGAGAAATAAAACGGATTGGCAGAAGCCTTTTCCACACTTGACTAAGCAATGCAAATGTTTGATGCTATGGACCCAAATTAGGAGAACATTTTGCGAAAGTGGAGAGAATGGTAAATGAACTTATAAAATCTACCACCAAAAACAAAAATAAAAATATCCAGACAATGTTCTTTTTTTGTTTCTCTAAGAATTGGCACCCAATCTTTTTGTACATCTGACAGCGATTATTGATTTGTTTATGCCATTATATGAACGGTAATCGAATGATTTAATTTAATCAAATACTGTGAACTATATTTTTTTTTATACATAACCTACAGCTATCTAGTTATATCTGGCAATAGTTTGTAACTCGCTTGATGGGTTAGATGGATAAGTGTTTCCCCACTGTTGCCTGAGGTCAGTGTTTGAACCCAGTTGAAAGAAAAAGTACACAAGCTAATTCACGATAGACAGGCCTTCTCGACAGAAGTTTGTTGCAGCTCAATCTTCCTACTCTATTTACCACTGTTCTGTACTGAATTAACCTTAGACTATTGTAATGTTTTTTTTTTTTACATCTGTAGAGAATAAATTGAGATAGGGATTCCCCCATATAATGATTATCATAAAACTGATTTACTGACAAAAATGGTCATATTGACCTGATTAAATCCATGAATGTCATTATCACCACCACTTTTTCTTATCTATGATTGAATGAATTCATAATGGAGTCAAAATGGTCTTTGCAAAAGCTTCCAGCAAAAAAATGTTTTCCATCGAACTCCAATATCAAGTCAGTAGTTGACTTTGTTTTCCTATCGTAACAAGAACAGTCCTCACCAAAATGAGGGGTGTGAACCGTCATGTAAAATCCACATTCCTTTACCGTGATTTGAACTCATGACCAACTGATTGAACCCCGGAGGCTGTATTACTGATTGAGCTAAATTGACAAGTCTTAGGCATTGATGAAAATTTATCATAGAAACACACATAGGCTTATTTCATTCTAATTAATAGATAGATTTATACAAAAAAATATACAGTTTTATTATTTTTTATTATATATACATACACACACACACACACACACACTCACACACACAATACAAAAGATGCAGTAATCATCTTCAGTTGGGATAAAATTTGGAGTAGAGTTTGACCCTGATGCTACCATTCTTGTTATATGTGAATTCAGTCTCAAGTTTTCAGAAAAGATGGCACTGGTAGTTTTTGCACACCCCTAATAGATAATGAGAAGAGTATATGAATAGCAAGTATGGTCTCCTATATTGAGTAATATAAAAAAAAACAAAAAACAGACCTATGTGTTAATTTCAATTTTCAAATCCCCGCCTAATAGCCTTTTGTTTCTTGTTCTTTGGAAATGTCATGTAATCTTTGTGGGGATTCCCCCTCCCCAGACTGTTCTTTTTTTTTTTTTTTTTTTGAAGGGCAATGAGAATTCTTCGTAAATGTCAGTAGTATGAGTATCTCTAACTTCATGTGTTACTGAAGCCATTATCGTCCATATCAATTTATTGTTTTGCCAAATTTTCTCTCCCCACCCATGGACTTTGGATATATTTGTGGTAAAAGAGTTGATTAGGATCCTCTGCTGTTACACCTTTAGCAAAAGGAGAAAGCAATGAATAAAAAGTTATCATCTTATAAGTTGAAGCTCAATTTTTCAGGTTTGCTAATATTCACCCATTCAATGATGGCCAAGCACAATGTTGCTGTTAGTATACTGCAGACCTGTTATAACTAGGTTTGATGTAACGCAGAATTGCTTGGAATATTGTTTGAGCATTAACCCTAATTTTCAAAATTTTGAAATTGCCTCTCACAATAATAGATGAAAATAGAAAGTCCCTTAGGAAATGTTATGTGCCTGGCTTATCAATGTTAAGTACAGCTGTTAGTAGCACAGACTCCATAATGATACAAAAACTCTTTTTTAACCCTCCCCCACACACCAAGTTTCTAGTAGGGAGGGAGTCAAATTACAATGTAAGTAAGTTTATGCTGAATTGATCACTATTTTATGGCTACTTATTTTTTGAAAAACAAAAGGTGAGAGAAGTAACTCATTCAGTGATACCCCTATTTCAATTCATCATGTCCAACATGACATGCTGTTAAAAGAAGTTGGTCACTTAACAATTTCTATTGGGGATGAATCAAACCTGTTTGTTCAGTTTACAATGTAAGTTTATGCTAAATTGATCACTATTTTGTGCCCGCCTATTTTTAAAAAAATACCGACTTTGTAGTGATCATAGTCCAAACAAGAGAGAGAAGTAACTTATTCATTGATCACCCCTTTTTTCCAATTTCTTGAATTCATCTTGTCTAACACAGCATGCTGCTAAAAGATGTTTGTTACATGATGGTTTTTATTTAGTAACCTGTTTGTATATTGTCCACGGAGTTACATTAGGAAACAGTTATGTTTATTGTCCTATCTAAGTAATATCAAACACCAATTTTTCTCTGTCTCCATGTCTTTTTGAATTGGGAATATCTGAAGGAGAGAGAATGAAAAAAAAAATGTTTGGTGCTGCACGATTATATTATGGGAGTTAGTATTCTTTTATTCATTGTTCTGTAACTATTTTCTGACATTTTCTCGTTTTAAAATTTTTATTAGGTCTAGCATTATAAATCAATATTATTTTCAAATTTTTATGTCTACAATTAGGTGCTCAATTGCCAATGGGGTCGGAATGAGTGGGAGGATAGGATAATCTGTGACGATTTGATAAGTGGGCTGGAGGTGGAATAAGCTGGGTTTTGGAAACTATGGCTAGTGACACGATTTAGTAGGATCTCAACAAAACAAAGTCATTAGAGAAAAAGTTATTGTAGGTGTAGTGTAGGCACATGGAAATTAAAAACGTACAGTACTGACGGGAACAAAAAATTTTTGTTTTCAAAGAAAAACTGAATTATTAGTTTAACCAAATTTCCTTTTGTATAGTCTATTACAGTTGTCCCTTGATGGGAAAATTTGACAAATTTGTGGTTGTCCAACCCCCCCCCTGACCCCCATTTGCTAACTATAAGAAAATAGAAGTAGATTCTCAAAAAATAATTAATGGAGGGGTCCTAATAAGAGCAGGAGGGGTTGGATTTTTTTTCCCAAACTAACAGGCAAAGTGGAAGGGCGCAGTTTGTCACCTAAGAGTACTTTTTACCTTCATCTTGACTATCAAAATCTAAACAAACATGGCTGCCAATCAGAAATGAAGGATTGGTTTAAGGCTGTCATTTGGACTTCTGTTTCCAGTTAAGTCTTTGTGACTAAATTGATTGAGCAGGCCAGACTGAAAGGTGCTTCCACCCAAGGATGTGGGTTCAAATCCCACCTAAGGCTCATTATTTACTTTTCTATGAATGCTTTTTGCTCACTGCCTCAGGGTAATTGGTCTAAGCAAGAATTTGGATCAAAAGCAACTATCGAATTTAGGATGAAAATAGAAAGTACTCGTAAAAATTTTAAAATGATCATTTTTTTTTTCTAACGTATTATGAAGGCTTATCAGTTTTGAAGCAATACTTTTCTTTGGATTTGGATGCCTGGTAGAGTTTAGTGTAGAGTTGGATGACCAAGCATCCCATGGGGTAAAGGATCATGTTTCATGGCAAAAAATTTGCCTACCCCTATCCTGCTTATAAAATTACTCATTGTTTTCCTATTGATTTCCATATTGATTGAAAGAGTAAATACGACCACACTTGAGGCTCCTTGGATCGTTGCTACTTGGTTTTGTTGAATGGTTGATGGTTTTAACTTTAACCATTCTCTTTCAGGAATCTGGAAATAGCAAATAAGTTTGGTTTATCTTCGCACTACATTCTTCCCATATTTCATTTTAGAATAAACTTCCTGTCACAGTCAATAATTGAACAACTGTGGCATTAAAATTTGAAGTCATGTAAGAAAAAAAATATCATCATTGAAGATAAATATGGTCAGAATAAATTCTATTGATGACATCACTGCTGTTTTCCATGAGAAAATATCTGAGATAGAGAAAAAAAAACATCTAGATTCTGTAGAAACTAGATGTTTTTATTTTTATTTTTATTTTCAACCGATCAGAATATGACCCAAAAAGGTCAAATAATAATATTTTTTTCCAAAAATTAAAGAAAAAATTTTTTTGAGGGGGTTTACTGGAGTGCTGATACCAGTTTTCAGGTCTGTAGATAAATTGGTATGGCCGTGGTATATAATCTAGTCAGAAACTGCTGGAATCATGGCTGGTAAAAATATTTTTTCAGTGCTAAATTTTCTTTTTACCCTGTAATGTTTTAGGGGAAAATTTCATGTTTATTATGTACTAGAAAATAATGGAGATTTTTTTCTTCATCATCATCATTTATTGTCATAAAAAAAAGAATCCAGATATGAATGAGAGATGTAAAACGCTTTTATTTCCCAACTCTGAATGTCTTTTGCTTTACTTTGTGCAGCACTAAGGTGGCTTATCAGAGGTGAACTGAATGATCTGGGCCTCTGGGCAAAAGAGGTTATTTGCCCCTCAACCCTTATGCTAATTTGGCTTCTTCGTGCTTTACCTGATCGCTCTGTCTTGGAGATGAGTGGAGAGATGAGGCAAAATTTCACCCTCTTGCATTTGTTCTAGGAGTGGTTCATTTGATCTACCAATCTCAGTGTGGTGCTTGAGAGGGGTTCTTATAGAGAAAGAAAAAGGGTAACAGAGGAGCTCTCACTAACACGAGTATTCATATGTCATATGATGTTGGGCTGACCTGAGGAAAATATCTGGTGAGATTATGTCAGTTGCAATAAAAAATGTTGATTTTTAAAGAGTTCACTTTCTTCAGATAGAAATCTAGAGGAATTATTTGTGTGTATCTTGGATTTTTAATGGCATTATTTATTGTTAGTTTTTATTTTTTATTTTAGTATAACTTTCGGATCTCTTCAGTATAACCCCCACCCAATTCTGAGTTGTAGTAAGACAGTTGATTAGAATTTAATGTGGTTGGCACATGATTTTATAGCCATTACTCACTTTTTTCTGATTTCCCCACCACAAGTTGCTATTTATGTAGAGACTAGAATAGTATCCATCAAAAATGACTGGATTTCTCATGTTTTCTGTGGATATATGTTAGAATATTTCTATTTTTAAACATTGTTTTCTGTCACATGTCTCACTCTCTTTTAAAGAGGGAGAGAGAGTGAAACTTATGCGTTCCTGCCGAATTTAGACTCACTCAGCTACCATAAGTAAATGTTAGTTTGCTCTATCTTAGTGTCAGCTACAGCAGTCAGTCACACTGTAGCTGCTGGCAACATTCAGTCACATTAGTCTTCCTCTCTTTTTTTAGCTTTAAAGAGAGTTAAACTTATGTTTTCATCATGTCATGAACAAACAAACAAAAAAACGAAGTTGATGACAATGGTTTTTATATGTATAGATGATAGAAATTACCATCTAATTCAATTTCTTTTATGGGAATTGCTGTCAGTGCAAATGTATACTTAACTATTGGGTAGTCCTGTTGTTTATTTGTTGTCTTTGCACTCAAAAATCCTAGTGCCCAGTGACAGCCCTACCTAGATTTTAAATCAAGCCTCTCATTTTGTGACATGTTGATGATAACTGGAAGAGGAGGTATTTGGGATTCATCTGGCAAGAAGGCTTTAGTTAGTAAATGTTATAAAAATATATCCATACCTTGCACAAATGAATCACCGTTTCTCATGCATATACCAGAACTAATTATTCCCCCAAAATTATCAAAAAAATAATAGATCTTTCATCTAAAATCAAAAAAATACCAGCACAAGTTTTGGGTGTTGTTGGTTGTTCCAAAATGTCTAGAGATCCCCCAAAGCACTATTTTGGGAAAAAAAACCCTCCAAAAAACCTTTTTCGATGGTGCTTAGTGGTGTACTCATACCACTTTTCAGGGTTGTAGCCTGTGACCAGGTGTGTCTGGAGACGAATACAGACGCAGAGATGAGAGAAAAATCTATATCCCACTTGGCTGGTTGGTCGACAGGCCATTGGTAGGGCTACGGTGAATCGATTGATCCTTTGAGAATCAGCCTCTGCTTCCTGGTAGAGAAGATTGATTTTTCTGGAATTTGCTGTCCTGATTAGTTAAACAAAGAGAACTTTCTAAAATTCAAGTCTGTAAGTTGCAGTCAGACAACTTCTGGTATTGCAGTACGTCTTCTCTCTCATTCTTTCTTATCTTGCAGGGTACCACAGCACACACAAAATTCCTGGATCATGTAAGCACTTAAAAACAGTAGACCAACCAAAACCGTCAACATGGGTTGGGGGGGGGGTCAAGTTAGTTTGGCTATGTATGTATCACATATATAGAATACAACGATGCAGCTAGTGGAATTGAAATTCAAACATTTACTCTTTATTATGCCAAGAAAAAACATTTTTTTCCCTCTTTAGGAAATGTTTGAATTGATCCCCATTTGTGTCATGCTTTTTTTTAAAAATTTCTGACTTTTTATTGATCACTGCCCAACACAGGGTGAGAGAAATAACTTATTCATTGATCGTCCCTTTTTCCTATTTTTTAATTGATTGCCCAACTGCACTTGAGTCATGTGACAATTTCTATTGAGTGTCTAAATAGACCTGTTCTTTGTATCATATGTATCATAAAACATTTCTATGACCTTACACATTTCTGATCATGAGAACAGAATTATAAGCTTTATGGAAGGACATGGCTTGTGGGCCAAATCTGACCTATGGCAAGATTTTTTGTGGCCTATGTTCTACGTATTCCTTTAAAATCTTGTATAATTTTTCTTACTCAATTTTATAATTTATTTTGTATCAAGAAATGAATACATAATCCGATAAAATAATTATGAATGTGTTATGTTATTTGAATTTGAAATGACCTCCTATTATTACATGGAGAATGTGTCAATTTCTTTAATTGTTTATTTTATTCATACTGTCTACGCCAAATGACACATTCTCTGTATAATAACAGGAGGTCATTTCAAATAGTTTCAAATAATACAATGCATTCATAATTAATTTATATTGTAAAATAACTATTGTTTTGGTTTTAGAAATCTATAATATAATAGTTGTAATTCATATTTTTGCCTAGGATAGAAATTAAGCATTCTTTCTTTAGTACAATTGATACTTCTGAAGTGAACGTGTGGCCTGAATGAAGATGGATATCTCATTTAGCCGCTAGATAAACAAAGTTGCCCATAACTGTTCCAAAAAGAACTGTTGATATGTGATGTGTATGGTTATATATATGTATACATTTCAGCTATCATTACGTAGTTAAGAGATGGTTAAATTATCCTGAATATCCAGATCAAAATTTTTCAATCGGTTGTTGACTGTTGGCCTCTTGTCGGTTCCAATAAAGAATTTGAAAAAAAAAAATCTGTATCCATCTTCATTATTACCCAGGAGAAGGGATGGGATGGATGTCGAAAACCACACTATGATTGGAGAAAGGCTATGGGGGGAGTGGGTTGGGCTTCTTCAAGCTGAACCTTCCTAATCTGAATTCATTAGTGTCATTCCCATTTGACCTTAGCCTTCATTAGGTATTCATTAGTCGGCCTGACCTCAGCGGAGTCAATGGAAGTTATTGTGTGAAGAAGCCAGTGTTAGGACCAGTGAACACTTTCTGTTCTGTTGACCTGTGCGTATCCACGTCTCTCTCACCTTCCGTAGTTGCTGCCGCTGCTGCTACTATTGTAGATAGCTGTTTTCATTCTCCCTCCCGCCCTCCCTTTTGGTTTTTCTCTTGGTTAGTTATCGATTTATCCTTTTATTTTTGTTTTCACCGTCTCGTATACATGTTTCTCCCTTTCTTTTCATGTATACTCATACTTTTATGTATATAGATTTACATGTGTTTCATTCGGTGTGTGTTATCTTACCCATCATATTACTGTATTTTATTACTTGGAGTATACTTATAAAATTTGGATAATATCAAGTTTTCTCTTTTCTGAGCAACCATATTTAGCTGTCCCATAAAAGCTTGTAAATTGAAGCGGGCTTTCATCGCTTATGGGTAAGGAAAATTGACTTAACTTTGGCTTTACAATTGAATGGATTCTAACGGACACATGCTATTAACCAATGTATTTTTCACTATTTCTGGTGAAAAGAAAGAAATTTTTTTTTTTTTAAAATCAAGTTAAGTAATTATTAAATTGACTGATTTTCATTGAATCCTAATTACATAAATGCTGCTTTATTTTGGAAGATTTTTAATGATAGTGTTTAGATTTTTCTCTCAGCGAACATTATCAAAAACAGACATGGCATGTTTTGAGCATTGCAAAGACACAGACCTTGGCCATTATATATTTTAGAAAAATGGATATAGATCTGACAAGATGGTGTGAAGAAAGTTGACAATTTGGAAACAAGAAGACTTGAGGCTGATTAGTTCATCTCAAATTCTTTATTGGTAGCTCATGTGTTGTCTGGAATTAGGACTTCTTCAGAGCCCCTAGTGAAGAATTGTATGAGAAAACAATGGTAAGTTTACATCAAGCAAATCATAGTTGTAATGTGCTGGTAATGGATTTTTTGTTTGCCAGAAGCTCTGAAGAAGTTAAAATTTCTGACTAAACATCAGCTACCAATCAACCTCAAGTCCTTTCTTTTCCAATATATCAACTTTCTTCACATTTCATATATATATATATATATATATATATATATATATATATATATATATATATATATATATGTGTGTGTGTGTGTATAAAATTGTCTGAAGCTTGCTAGCATATTTGAATTTATTTTGTATGTGTATATTTTCTTTAAAATTAATTATAGGTGCTAGAAATTGAATTTATGCAAATCATTGGAATCTGCCATTCTGATTTTAATGGAACTGTAGGTAAGTGTTTTGTTGAAATGAGTAATTGTGAATAAGACCTGTTGAAAGAGGATAGGATGGTGTTAATTTTAAGTAAGCTAAAATATATTTTTTCCCCATGCCATTTCATTCAGACATAATTTGGGGTTTTATAGAGTATGGAATGTGCATCTGGTCAACAGAGTTATTACTTGAAGCAATAGATATGCATATATTGATCATGGGGTGTTGGGATGAGTGTATCACGAAATGCCAATAAAAAAAACTCTCCTAATGTTAAAGAACATCTTATGATGTGATGTAATAATCATGGAGGGATCAGTTTATTACTTCAAAACAATAGAAAACCAATCCCCAACTTTCTGTACAGAGACTTTAAAAAGCTTTATGAATGCAAATCTCTTTCTTTTTTTTATCAATATCATTATATTCGAACATATGTTGGGGCAATATATATGAAATATATAGCTGGCCTATACACTTGAATATGAACATAAATTTTGTGTTTCAAAGCCACAGGCAGTGGGGTTTATAGGTATGTGTGTGTGTATGTATGCATGCATATATATATATATATATATATATATATATATATATATATAAAACTTTACAGCTTTAAACACTAAATGTTAACAAAAACTTTTTTTTGTGTCACTTCAGTGACTTATTTCCCAATATCTATCAATGCAATTTATATAATTTTCTTCAGTGTTTTCTTTCCCTGCTTTACGTATACTTTGATATTAAGGTACTATTAGAATACGGTAAATTTTTACTTGTTGGGATCATCAGTTGTTTACCATGTAACCGTTTGGGGGATTTAAAAAAGAAAACAATTAAATTAACATGGCACCCCAGCAGTGTTGATCAAACGTCATCTCCCTTTCAGCTATGTTTTAATATATAGCTTTTGTCATACATGTAGTTGGTTGATATATATATATATATATAATGTGTTGATAGTGATGCCTTTCAGACACAGTCTTTTAAATAACAAGAACCGGCTGTTAACATTAAACAGAGGATATATTAGATGTTTATAACTACTGCTGCATAAGGTCATATTTAAATCTATAAGTTTGTAGTTTGTGCATATTTATAATTGTTTTTTTTTTGTTTTTTTTTTCAATTTTTATCAGAGATCTCTTTGTTATAAATGTATGTGTATATGAGGGTGCATCAATAAGTCTGCAGCCTGACACAGTTATTAGTTGAATTTTGATCTGAAATTTCTACATGTTTGATCTTGGGGAAGTGTCCAATTACATCAACAAGGAAGGAGACTATGTTGAAAAATATTGGATATTTGTTGTGTGAAGTAAATGCTCTTTTTTTTTTTTTCATCATTAGGCTATTATCCACTTATTGTATATATGTAGACACATCAATGAATTTGATGTATGCTCAGTTGCAGATCTACTATGAAACTAATGAAGTTTAAGCTTCACAGTCCCTGATCCCATTATAGCCCCTGAAGCTATGTTTTTTTAATGAGTGAATTTTTCAACCAAATCGATACAGTTTTTTGTACAGATCAAACAGAGATAAGTGATCGATCGCTAAGTGAACTGATATCTAAGCCAATGTGCTTCTTGGCGGTAGTAATGTTCCATTTAGGAGTGCTTATGACCACCGTAAGCTTCAGGGCCTCGAAAATATAAGTCCACTGCTACGTACATGTCATTTCTATAGCAATAACTATATGAAATTCACGGGCTCTACAGTCATTTTGTGTGTATGAGAAATCAAAGTGGTGTTGATATTAAGTCACCATAACCCTACGAATGACCTGCCCGATCAACCAACCATGTGGGCTACAGATTCTTCTCTCTTGGCTTGTCTGTCTGTATGTATGTTTCTGGGCTCCTCTGATCACATTTTTTAGGCTACAACCTCTGAAATTTTCCTGAGTCCACCAGTGAGCCCTACCTGAAAATGCTTTTTTGAATCTCTATGGTCATTTTTGATCAACAAATAATACCCAAATAGAAGATTTTTTCAAGGTAATTTTAGATAAAAGATTTACCTTTTCAAGATAATTCTAGGTAAATGATCGATTTTCTAAAGATAATTTTAGATAGAAGATCAACATCTTTTACTGATTATTTAAGATAATCTTTTGGGGTACATGTGTAGATGATTCATTTCTGCAGGTACGGATATTGGTTTTATCTACTTCTCTTTTCAGCTAAGTTGACCTCTGCCATTGACCTGAAGTTGTCAGCAGAGGACAGCCATTCATAATGTAATTGACACTGAACTTCTCCACAGTTCAAATCCTTTTGTTTTCTGAGACAAGGAAGCTTGAGATATAAGAGCTAGAGGAAGTGTTTGGAGAAGGGAGACTAATGCTACTGGCTTCTAGCTATTGATTTCTGAGCCCTCGTTCCTCCTCTTCCCTACTATTCTCTTGTGATCATTATTTCTGCTTTTGCCTTGTGGGGGGAGAAGGGTGCTTAGTGCTTGATTGTTATCAGGTTGTTCAGCTTTTTTGCCTTCTTATTCTAACGCACCCACACAGAAAAATAATGGGGGCTAAACCAACCAAGCTGTAACGTTTTGATAATTATATATCCTCGGGGGCACACCCATTATTCATGTACACTTTTCATCCTCATCTTGGTTGCTATAGTCACAACGTTTCGGATGTTGAACCTTCCAGCCTTCTTCAGGTGTCTATCGTAATTGCTAACCTTGAGGGAATTTTGAACCAAACCCTTTATTTAATCCAGGAGGACTGAAAGGATACTGATATATGATATCTACTGACGTTGACATCTTAATGAGAACGATCTTCACCCTAGGATTGAATAAAGAGTTTGGTGTGGAACTACCCGAAGGCTACATAGTATGACATGCAATGGAAGTAAAAAGGTACAACAGCTGAAATACTGACTATAACAACTGTGATGACCCTATCCCGAGTAAATCGGTGTATACTAATGTGAAAGCAGTATCTAATACAACAAAGATGAAAAATGTTGGTGGGTTTATTTGTTTGCTTCTAACTTTGTTTTATACACTCTTAGAAAGCTTGTATACGAGGGTAATAAACTCAAGATGAACATATAATTGGTTGGGTTGAACTCTAGTGACCTTGAAAGGTCAATTTAGGGCCCTAGTCAATTTAGGCATTATCGAATTTAAGAGAATTCTGCATCCTACAGGCTGCAAATTAGTGTACATAGGTTACTCCCTTTCACAATGGCGTTGGCAGAGGTTTGTGTACTCTGAGTTCTTTCCAGTTACCCCTGCCAATGAAGTTGGGGAAGTATATATTTTTGGTCGTGTCCAATTTTCCATCTGTCTGTCCACACGATATCTCCAAAAATTCCCTCTGCGGATGAATATCAAATGTTTGTCAGTGTGTGTGTGTGTGTATATATATATATATATAATATATATATATATATATATATATTTGACTAAACTTAGTCTCACACAACAGGATGACCCTAGCAAATGAGATCCCATTTTTTGCTCACAAAACAAAGTTCCTGATGGTGGACTTATGTTCCAGAGCAAACTTATAACCCTTGAAGGTACACACAAACACACAGCATACACTACTGTTGATGGGAATGCCTCTCGATACATGTCTAAACCATCAATGAAAACATTTATGGATAAATAAACCTAACCTCCATACACTTTCACTCCTGAGTCTGTCTCACTCTTTCTGCTTCCTCTTTTCCTTCTTAGTGAGATTGGCTTATCTCTCTCTCCTTTTTACTTCAAGTTGCTTTACATAATGCTCTATTTAATAACAGGCCTTCCATTACATATTTTTCACTCATATTGCCACTGAGACTTGAATATTGACATCTATACAAAAGTGTGGTCCTGTGTTGTTGAACTATCTATACATTAATAACATATATATCCAGATATTAATATGAAGTTGTGTTTATAATAGAAGTGTTCAATATAGCAGATGAGTATGAAACAAATTTGTAGTCAGGATTCCATAAGTATCTATTCTCTCCCTATCTATCTATCTATCTATCTATATGAATATAAATATAATTATATTTATATATATATATTTGGGAGAGAGAGAGAGATGCACACACTCATAAATATTTACTTATCTTAGCCTGACACAAGTTCAAGACTGTGAGAGACACCCCCTCCAGTGAGGATCGAAATCACTAGGAATGGTTTGTGAGACTAGCTAATCAGTACTCTACAGCAGGTGTTCCGTGCGCAAATGTCTACTGGAAGAAAATATTGCAAGTTGGTGATAATTTTATTGTTAGTCATGCAAAGCAACCACACCTCTTTATGTGACATACCAATTGAAAATGCTTTCCCAATAGACATGATTAATCAATATGCAGCTACTGAATTAATAACATCTATATAAGATACTGAAGCAAGGTAAAAAATCCTATCTACCTGGTCTCTTGAGTGAAGATATAAAAAAAAAAAACATCGAAGGGAAATAACTTCTGTGAACATGTAGCCTGCTAATTTTTTTAAAATCCTAGCCTGCGCTTCTAAATGCATCAGCTAAAAATGATGTTCGTGTCACACATTCTGCGGCTCCGTTTACGTGTACTATCCAAATAGGGGTGGGGGACTCCCCCCCCCAAAAAAAAATTTCAAATAAATTTTTCCTTCTTTTTTGGATAGTGCATCTAAAGAAGGTCATAGAATGGATTGGCCCGTGGCTGGATGTTTGCAGAAAATCTACTCCTGGTCATGATCTTGAGTTCAATTCCTTTGTAAGTCACCATATTTGATAGCTTGCGAGACATTTTTTACGAGGAGGTTCATTGTACTGCTGCTTGACACCACTCCGCCCAAAATCACCTGATAGTACCGCCCAGCCCTTCTATCCCTGGTTTCCTGGCTTATTTACCTGTGCATTGAATAATATGAAATATTTGGATATCTTTTTAAGAGTTGTGTGTGTGATGTAAGTAAGCCCTATTGAATTGAATGATGTGTAGTATAAAATAATATCCATGTACAATACATAATGATAATAGTCTATATAAAATAACAAACTACATGTGGTATGACATAAGCTATGTATTAAAATCATGGCTGAAAGCGGGGTGGTATTTGATCAACACTTATGGAGAGCTATGTTAATATAACTGTCTTGTTTTTAAAATCCCCTGAACAGTTACATGGTAAACAACTGATTATCCCAACAAGAGAAAATTTATGTATAGTATCATAATGACTAAGTATATGTAAAACATAAAAAAACACTGGATAAAAATTACATAAATTGCCTTGACAGATATTGGGAAATAAGTGACTGAAGTGGCACAAAAAATTTTGAAAAAGTTTTTTAACATATAGTGTTTAAAGCTGTAAAACTTTCTAGATATATATATATATATATATATATATATATATATATATATATATATATATATATATATATATATATATATATATATATATAATATATATAATGTGAGAGAGAGAGTGGCTGTGCATAAGTGTTCACTGAACCATTTTTAAAGAGTTGACATTTTCATTATTTTCAGAGCTACAATGCTGGGATTTTTAAAAAAGTTATTTTGAAGCTTGAACACTGTATGAATCACAATGCAGAGTGTTCAAACTTCAAAAAAATTGCAGCTCTAAAAATAACAAAACAATCAACTTTTACAAATGGTTCATTCGGCACTTATCATGCATGACTACACATATATATTGTATATCCTATATGTAGAATGTAAGCATATAAACTGATATCTTTCATAGATTTTCCTTGACTATCATCATCGTCAGCCTTTTAGTGTCCGTCAGTGAATATAGACTTTCCAAGATTCACCAGACCTCTCTATCATTGGTATCATTGAGCCAATACTTTCCAAACTTGTCTAGTTCATCATACCATCTTTTATTTTGTTGGTCATGGTTTTGCATATGATCTCTGGGGATCTACATGTGAGTTATGTCCAGTGGTTGTCTGCTATTCTTGCAACCTGACCAGCCCATTGCCATTTGATTTTTCTGATGGATTCTATATGTCAGACTCCTATTTTTCCTTCAATATATTGTGCTGTCTTGTGATCTCTCCGTATGATATTGAACACGATTCTCTCATGTGCGTGTTGCATGGTTCTCAGTTTGAGGGTTAGATTCTATGTTTCAGCTCCATAGGTGACTATCAGAATGATGCATCAGTTGTATACCCTTCCTTTTAGGACTAGTAGGATTCTAAGCTTGAGTGATTCTTTGCTTGATTTCTTCTTTTGAGGATTTCATGGAGATTCGTTGTCCTTGGTAGTGGTCTACTTTTTCCAATTGTCTATCTGTGAACTTGTAGTTATATTAGTAGTGCTGATACAGAATTTTATAATTTTATAGAATCTAAAAGCACATTCTGAGATTTTTGGACAATCAAACTCATTCTTTAGGTTTCATTTGTTGGATGGACTGAAACATAGTCAGAATAACAAAAACAAATAGTATGAGTTAGATTGACCAAAAAACTCTTCGAATGTCAATAACTTTTCTCAAAGTTATAGACAATATATGGGAACTTATATAAAATAATCACCATAGACATAATTATGTGAAAAAATCAACTAAAATTATCTAAAAAAAAAAACCCCAAACTTTTATTTAGAATTATCAGCACAAGATTTGGGCATCGTTGGTCCAAAATGGTGCTGAAAATGTTCTCAGATGGTTTCCTGTGGTGTAAACACAAATTTTCAAGGTATCTCCCCCAAAATGACCAGGAATGCCAAGAAACAAACACAAAGAGAGGAGAATTTGTATCCCACTTGGATGGTTGGTCAGCAGGCCATATTTGGAGTTGTAGTGATTTGATATCTAGGTGCACGTTGTCAGAGATTTTTTCAATCATGTTACATTCCTAGTGTGCCATATTTGTTTCTATTATATGAAATAGATTTGCAATTACCCGAAACTCTCTGTGCATATTTCAGTTGCATAGTAACAGCTAAAAGAATCCTATCGGTTGATTGATTAGATTGGTGAACTTTGAATTTGGCTGCTTAATTCAAATTTTAAAAAAAATATTTCTTTTATTCAACTGACAGAATTATTTTTCTAAAGATAGTATTAAGATATATTTGAAACTGGCTGTCAGGCTTACTAAAATACCCTGAGCCATACATTCCCCTGGTGACCAATTTTTTTTTTTTGAGATAATGACTCATTTTTTGTTTGAGCAGCTGCTGCTAATTTTGTGTCAGACTTGACCTTTATCAGTGACCTGTGTTGGTCACAGCTGAACTGTTATTTCTTCTAGAGAGTTAGTGGAAAGGAATATTGTCTTTAATATTTTTAGATTTCAATCCATATCCATTTGCTTTGCTGATAAACAGAACCATTTAACCATATTTTTTTCCAGATTGTCAAGGCTTATTATCTTTAATTGATCGCCAGAGAAAGAATGATTATCCATTGAGGTAGTGGAAACTAATCTGTTCTTAGGGACTGTGACTCAGACAAAGTTTAGGGAACTTTGGTTATTGCCTTCCTTGAAACCAAATATCAACCCCCACGCATTATTAGTGGTCGCAGGTATATAGTAATTATCATGAATTTTTCAACTGGTATTTCTTTCAGCTTGATTTCTGTTTATTTTTATTGCAAAATTGTAAAGTAATATATAGTACATTGTATTTTATGATAAGTCCATTGTATTTTGTGTCACTTCGGTCTCTAATTTTCCAATATCTGACAATGAAATTTTTGTAATTTTCTTCAGTGTTAACTTTCCCGGTTTTACACATACTTAGATATGGTACAATGCGTAAATTTTCTCTTGTTGGGATCATCAGCTGTTTACCATGTAACCGTTTTATACACACTCACACACTGTAATGTCCCTTTCACTCGGGGTGAGCAGATTTTATTATAACAATTCACTGTCTAATGATATTGACTTGATCATGTTTCGAAGCATGAAAATAAGACAAAGCTAAGTATTACTTTCAGATGTTATCAAAAACCTTAGCCTAAATGATTGAAATACTACAAAACTTAGAACTTAGGACAAAAGTATTGAATGTCCTTTTTGATAAATGTGAGGCTTTCAATATCAGTTATTGCTGGTAATAATGCACTACTATGACCTACCTTGGCTGGCAAGAGACTGAGTTATACACAGTGATTAAGACATGAATGTGTATTCTGCTCTTTTGTGGAAGTGCAAGAACCATAAGTACGACAATATGTCCACCATTTGTGGTAATAATAGCAGAGAAAGGCTGAGTAATATTCATATAGATGAATAGATCAATAAATGTCAGAACACATGAATTACCTAAACTCAGCAACAGTGTTTAAACCAATCTGTTGTGGGTAGCAGTTATTGGAAATGGATAAACTAAGAGTATCAGGTTGGCCCATATGAAATGGCTGTTCATGAGAGGAAAAATATGCTTAGTGACCCCCGACAGTTGTTTTTGTGATTTGTACATTTTGAGCAAGAGTTTGAATAGTTGTCCGTGTGCCAGTTTTCACAACAGCCCTTAAATTCTCATCAACAACTGATTGAGGCTATCCTCAAGATTCATTATCCACGCTAATATCCGCGGAACAAAATCTGTGGATCCAACTTCACACTGAGCAAGTTTATATTCCAAACGCGAAATTGATTTTTTTTGAGAACATGAACAATATTTTTACCGACTCTGAACTCATACAAAAACAACGATTTCCTTTGATGACAGCATCTGCAAGAGTGAGGGATTATCTTGGAACTGATATGATGAATCATAAGTTGCAAATTCAAAAGAAAGCTATAATCAGTCAAATGTGAATAAGTACATTTTCTGCTTCAGAATTAGTCAAAATCACTATCCTGTAGACAAAAAAAATGGGCATTTCATGTGGCACGACCTGATATTTGAAAATAGAACTGTGAGGAAAACAGATGTTGAAGAAAGTTGATTGATTTATTATTGGTTAAGCTTAAAAGTCTGTACCTTCTTTGTTCGGTATGTCAATAATAGGAAACTTACAAATATGCATTGATCTATGAAGGGAAAACTTTCCTCTAAATTCTCATTGTATGTTGAAAGGAAGCAAAGACAAGTGAATCAATTTCTATTGTTATGTTTTTTTGTCTCCACTTTTGACTTGCATTATTTTGTATATAATTAAAAAATAATTCATATGATGTGATACCCAGAATTTTGGGGAACTTAAGACTTGATAGGGCTCCCTTGAAGAAAGAAGAAAATTGATACAGGATTTGTTTTTTCATTTTCTGGAGGTGTGGTTTTGAGAGATGTGTGAAATATCCTGTGAGACATGGGAAATGCTGTTTTAGTGATTGATCTGTTCAAATTCCCCAAACTTTCGGGTGAACCTTCTCTACCAGTATTATGAAGTTTCTGAACACCATTATTGACATTTCCAACCTCCAAAGTAATTAATTTATGTGTGTGTGTGTGTGTTCTCCTACTTCTTATATATATATATATATATATATATATATATATATATATATATATATATATATATATATGACGGACAGACAGACAAACAGAACAAAGTCCCAAACATCATGATTACCCAAAACAAATCCTCTTCCTTCATTCCAATTTTTGCTTCCAAAGTAAAACATCTGATATCACGGAAACCTTTTAACCACTGAAAGGTACACGCACTCCACATGCTACTAGAGATGGGAACCCCTCCTGAAACATGTAGCATACTATTTGATTTATTTATGGATTAATTAATTAATAAACAAAGTCTTCATATGCTTTTACTTCTGAGTTTGTCTCATTCCTTATTGTTCACACACACACACATATATATATATATATATACATACATATATATATATATATATATATATATATATATATATATATATATATATGTCTGATTGGCATAGTAAGTAATGATTTGGACAATGGAACTGGTGACCTGAGTTCACTCTGGTTGGGGCTAGTTATGTTAATTTCACACTGATTTGCTTGGTAAAGGCATGAATCTATTTCTTCTCCCCCCTATTCTTTGGGTAAAATAGCTGTGCAGATTGGTTTAGAGAGCCCAGTTTAGGAGAAGGACAATTCTGATTCCAAACCAGGGAATAGAGCCCACGAGATGGTTTAATGTCTTGGCAAACTGATGATGGATGTATCGCTCTCAGCCTTCCTCTGGGGTATATTAGCGAGGTCAAGAGGTGGATTCTGATGGTTGAGCATCCTAGGATCTCCATATACTTTGCCCAGCATATGCCCCTTAGACATGGGACATTCCATTGTTTGTACAGACTGAATAAGGCATGTCAAGTATATATACATGTATAAATATGCACACATATACACACACTCAGCAATACCTTAATTAGTGTGGCTCTTGCTGTAGTACGGTTGGAGTAATGCTGTATATATTAATGTATATGACCAAGTGCAAGCTAAAAATAAAAACATTGAATTGTAATGAAACTTTGAATGTGTGGTTTTTAACAGTACAGAAAATTAACTTCACTAATCGAGGTATTCCTTTTCAATGTATTAATTATTCATAAGTTTAATTTTTGACTTTTCTTTTGAGTAGAGGAGACTTAGTTTTTATTAAGGACAATAATCATACTATCATGAGATTTTTGTTTGTTTTGATGAAAACTGTATTAAGTGATCTTGGCTTCAAATTTTAAAAAAAGCTCCAGTGAAGATCTCATTAGAAATGATTGTTATACCATATTGACCTAGTAAGAACACTTGAAGTATTGTAATTTCTGTTATTGGGGTGAGGGCAAGCTTGATATGATATCATGCTTACTGCAGGACAGTCAAGAGTTGAAATGTGTCTCACTTTTTTTCACTGATTTTAACAATGAAACAGAAAAAAACATTCTTGTACATTTTACTTATTCAGGCAATTTTTCTCATAATTTGTCATTGAAGGAATTTTGGTGATCCATACATTGTACATGAGTTGGTGCCTTCGCCTTCTTTTTGTCCTCACCGAAAGCTAACATCCATAATTTTAATGTGAGGTAGCCTAAAAAAAAAAAAAAATTTGTTGCATTTTCTTTTTCTCACCCACTAGAAACTCAATTCGTGGTGTTAGTTTGGGGTCAAGTTTCAACAGCAATTTGATCTTGGAGGATCAAAATATTTTAACTTTTCTCACAAATGGTCAGCCTTGTGTATCTTTTTTGTAGTTGTTCCAAATCGGTCAATTAGTCTGATTTCCACAGCTTTGCTTCAAGAGGCCAAGGATTTTGAAAGTTTGAGATGAGAATGAATTAACAGTATAGGACATAGCATTTTGGGTCTTTTTTGTTTATCCTCAGTGGGATAAAATTTCAGAATCAGTGAAATGTTGAGTTCATTTTGTTAACCCTTCTTCCCCAGTGTTATTTAAGGTAAAAGACTTTTGGGTCTCCTTTTTGGCAAGAAGAAGGAAAAGAAAATTAACCTTTTTTTTCCTTCTTAATAATAATGATATATGCATTTATAGAAAGTGCCCTTTCTTGGGAATCTCAATACTCAATACACCCCCCCCCCGACAAAAGCACTTGAAAACCTGTGTAATCATTGCTGTAAAAATGTAACGCCTGTTAAAAAAGAGCAAGAAGGGAATGCAATTTATCAATAAAGTTATTTATGTAACAGGGCAGCAGTACTGTTACGATGTCTTCCATACTTTAAAATTATGGACTGTTTGGTCAAGATTGATGCGGGCATCTCAGAAACGCATCGCTGAAATGCTTGATACATTTTGATGAGTATAAATGATTTAAGAAACAACATTTTGATTTTTTTGCAGGAGGTTAAGAGCAACTGATGTCCTCGTTGGACGAGGTCCAGCTGCAGTCTCGCACCAGGACTGCCCGTGTATCCTCAACAACGACCAGTACCAACACTGACAGTGATACTGACGACGATAACAACTTCAGAGTTGCCTCAGAGCAAGCAGGCTCAGCTGATGGTGACAACGACACCACTGGCAGCAGCAGCCAAAGAGGTCAAACTATTGTTGCTATGGAAACAGGCAGCAGTCTTGCAGAAAATGTCATTCATGTGATTAGCCCTGCAGTTGTGGCAACAGCAGCAACACCAGTTGGGTCAGCCTCTAGCAGTGCAGTGACGGTCACCCCAAATGTGCATACCATCACGATTTCAGGAAACAACTTGTCCATACCATTTAGCTCGTCTTTGGTAAGTTGAAATCTGCACATGTGCAGAGATTTATATTCAGAGCTCTTACCCTCTCCACCACTGCCACCCAAACGCTGGCACGTGTATCCAGTAGATATTTACACTTACCACGTTATTACTTATGTTGTAATATCTCTACAGCTGCTTTTAGGAAACTTTGAAAACTCAAGGACCCTTTCGGTGAAGGAAATATTCTGGTGAACCCCTTATTTTAAACATTTAGTTTTCTAGACTGTAATCAGTGAATTACAATAGTGAACCATCTTTGACCTTTGAAAGTCATATCTATTTTAAATGGATTACATTTTAAAAAAATTCTAGTAGGTTTAGAGGTAATTCTGCTGCGGACCTCGAGCATTATTTGTCGGACCCCAGTTTCAAAAACACCACTCAACAGGATTTGTTTCAGTGGTAGTTTGCCACAGTTTTCCTACTCTTCATCTTAGGCTTGAACCTGTGAGAGCTGATTCAAAAATATCAGTTTAATGAGAAAAGCCCAGAACCCTTCCTTTCTTTTTCTTTTTTCTAAAATGGTACCATTCTCTCAATCTATACAGAACATACATGTTAAGAAAGAAAAATATGAGGAAAGTAGTAAGGAAATACAATTGGTATATCTAGTATGTGACTATAGGAATATCATTTATTAATAACAGCAGAATCTGAAATAACAAACTTCTGGTTCCACCTGGGATCCTATCCATTCTAGAATAGTACTAGGAGAATCTTTCGCATTTCTTTTTTTCTTTTTCTTTTTCATTATTTTGACTTCAATGTCGTACAGTTTATCTTTATGGGACAACTAGTTTGTACTTGATAAAAAATTTTGATAACTTTTAGTGATATTTTTATCGATTTTCACAGCAAGATTCTCCTAGTGCTAATTTAATATAAATTGAATCCCAGCTGGAACCGGAAATTTGGTCGTAATGTCATGACTGCCATTTTATTATGAATGCCTAATTTGTAATTTGATGTCATGGCTTCCCTTCTCAGTTGGTTTGTTCTGGTTAATTTCTTTTTATTATCAAGTTATTAAATCAACTGATGCAAAACATTGAGAATATCAAGTTATGTAACTATATAAATACCATTGTCACTTTTTGTGTGCAGATGTCTGTCTATCTGTCATGCTGTTCCAAACCAATATATAAGGCCCACTACCATGGCAGTGATTCGATCCTCTAATGTTGACCTTATTTAATTTATTGGTTTTGATTTGTTGACATAATACAGCAAAAATGTTACTTGTCATCATCAATGAGTTCTATGCTGGTACTATATAATCAATGTATGCAATTCTCATCAGTGGCTGATCAACTTTGAAATGTTTTTGTGCTTATCAGAGTCAAGTGAAAACAAGGGATAAAATCCAATATTTGATGGCTTAACCCTTTCAAGACTCCTGGGAAATGTTTATCTCGAGGTTCCTATGACTGCTGGAATATATATATATATATATATATATATATATATATATCCTGTTAGTCAACTGGAACATTTCAATCTGGGCTTCAAGTATCCTGATAGGTTAGTCTTTGAAGGGTTAGAGCAGAAATTTTTGTGAAATAAACTGAAGCACCATAAAATTAGAGACTGCAGTACCCTGGATTATCCCCAACCTCACTTGATGAAATGGACTCAACCGATGACTTTGTAAGTGAAGAGGTAGTGTATCTGTAGCAGCAATGGCACATGGATGGAATGTGACACTATTTAACCATGGAATGATTGTAGGGGGTCAGAAAGATGGGGTCCTCTATCTCCAAGGTTGCAACTGCTCCAGGTTTTTGTCAGGTGATAGTAGCAAAGGTATATCAGGAGTTTGTGAATTCTGAACAGACATCAGTGTTGAGTGAAAACAGTTGACGCCCACAGGTGATGCTACAACAGGACTGCCAGTGACTGACAAGGGTGGTTACCACCCAATAAATTTGAACATTACATTAAATCTCATCCCCATTCAATGCTGGTGCCACTCAGTTTCCCAATCTACGCATTGTCTAGCGTACACTGCAGTCCATGGAGTTCTAGTTATCAACTAACAAGAGTACCATCCATTATTGAAACCATAACTTTAATTACTGTGTTCCGCCTGGACCGGAGAACTTGGCTATTGAACCGTGTAAGCCTGGTATCATGTCGCCTGGTCAGAGAAGTCATGTTTCTTTTGGGCTGATGGTCAAGTTTCTGTATGGGAGACTGCAGGAAGCTATAGATCTAGCCTATCTGCAGGATGTTGTACAAACTGGTGGTGTGCGGAGTCGTTCTGTTTGAGCCTATTTTGCCAGGTGTGACATACACTGATTCTGTTGCAGGCCATTTATGCTCGTCCTATTTCTTGATGGTGATGGTTCTACTTGGCTAGATAATGCAAGCCTCTTGTCAAGCGATTGACATAAAACTTGTTCCATGGTCGCTCAACTGAATCCATTGGCCCCCCATTTTTGCCAGATTCAAATGCCATTGAACATGTATGGGACGTGTTGCAGACCTGACGAAATTCCTTGCTACCACACCCAACTAACACAGTTCTGTTATGGACAGCCCTGGAACGTGTCTGGATAGATATACCCATGCTAAGACTTAAGCACTTTGTGGACTCCATGTCATGTCACATAGCAGCTGCTATTCAGGCAAAAGGGCTCCACATTATTAGGGAGCAGCTAATTTTTTGACCCTTCAGTACATAGGGATTATTGAAAATATCAACACTAATGAAAGGAATAAAGAGGTGGGAGAAAATTACTCTAAAGTCATTGAAATGTCCCTTCAATTCAAATTAGGCATTCTCTGTAAGGAAATGAAGGACCAAAATTTGCTGGCCTATGAAACACGCCTATTTAAAATAAAGAACCCCCTCCCCAGAGCGGACTGACCATGATCTGGGCCCCTGGGTTAGTTATTGAGCCTCCTCAACCTTTGCTGATTGTGTCCTCAGGCGTAGCATAATTGCCTGGCTGCTCAGTCCACTCCTGATTCACCCGATGTTGAACTTTGTCTAATGCACAGGCTATGGCTGTGAAAGCTTCAGTCGTACAAAGATTGGAAATCAGGAGTTGAAAAATGCCCTTATGAAACAAGTGTATCTCATATGTACAAACATCTTATATATATATATATATATGTGTGTGTGTATATATATATATATATATATATATATATATGTATATGTATATATATATATATATGTATATATATATATATGTATATGTATATATATATATATATGTATATGTATATATATATATATATGTATATATATATATGTATATATATATATATATATATATATGTATATGTATATATATATATATATGTATATATATATATATATATATATGTATATGTATATATATATATATATGTATATATATATATGTATATATATATATATGTATATATATATATATATGTATATGTATATATATATATATATGTATATATATATATGTATATATATATATATGTATATATATATATATATGTATATATATATGTATATATATATATATATATATATATATATATATGGAGTCGAAGAAACAATCATCATAACATTTTTTTTCTTCTTTTTTTTTTTTTTTTCAGAAGAAATTCAAATAGAATGAATGAATTAAGATATGTTTGACTTGAAAGAATATAACGTTGATGAGAAAAAAGATTTCAGATATTTGGTCTGTTGAGCAGCAAAATAAAAAATAAAAAAAAAATAATGGAGGTTATTTATCGATGGCCCTGAAAGTGCAACAAAGCAGTGAGATTACTACTACTACTGCTGTTAATTATGTGCACAGGTTGACAAAGAACATAAAATAAGGCTTATGTCTACACAAAACACCTGTGTAACTTAGTATTGACAAAAGATATAAATAAATCATTTGTAGAATATCCTTATATTTTTTTAAAAACACTCTCGCATGATAATCTCAAACAAGAATATATGCAGATGATGGAATAGGCAAAACAAAATGAGAATATTTTTCAAATTGCACAAAAATATCACATCTTTTTCCATTAAACAACTCTGTTTGTTGCTGTGTCCCCCATCCACTTTATACATTGGCACAGCTCTACCAAAGTTTTGAAAAATTCAGAATGCATACTCAGTGGACCTAGTGGAATGGTTTCAAGTAAAAGTTTTAAGAGTTTTTAAAAAATTTTTCAAAGGTTTTTAAATGCGGGATTCTGTTTACAAAGTAACTATAATGCCAAACTGAACTTTTATCATCTGTTTTTAAAATACGTATCAGCTGGAAATCACCCAATAGTTTATATGGGTAAATCAAGAAGTTTTTAGCCAGACTCAGTTAATAGCTGAGTTTTGATCTAAAATTTTCAGTGAACATTATACAACCTATGTGACTAATGAAAAAGAGTTGTGATAAGTCTATGAGTAAGGAGTGGGGTTTCGTTGGAAAATGAATGTTTGGTATGATATTGTGTCCAATTGAAAGTTGTGATAAAAAAGCCCCTGATAGATAGGATGAAGGATAGACAAAATTAATAATAATGTTGCAATACTTTATCCAAAAATTGAAAAAAAATATCAACATTTTCTATAATCTTTCTCTCTCTATCTCTCTTACACACAAACTCCCGCTCAAATTATAAATATTGCCATCTATCACTCCTGCATGTACGAAGTAGCCTCTGCTGCTTATGTCTCTCCAGTGTACAAAGACCCACTTTTAGGGCAGCACCACCCCCACTCCAAAAAAAAAAAAAGTAGCCTCTACAGGTGAACATTTTTCACCTCTCAGCTTTGTCTTCCATTTCTGGTTCATTCCCACCCTGCTGACTGCCGTGACTCTGCTCCACCTACAGCACCAGCAGCAGCAGCTGTACTTATACACTTACCACTTGGCCAACAGTCTACCTTTATTCTCTGCCCAGTCATTTACCTTTTCCCCATTGTTCCCTTGTGTTCCAGGGGATCATTTTCTTTTACCTTTTATGGTTAAGCCTGTATTTCTGATTTCCTACCTTTTGTCCGCTACCCAAAATTTCAACCATCACAGGAAAGAAAACCATTTGAAGTTTGTGACTAGAACTTGGTAGGCACTCTTTAAGCCTTTGTCTATAACATTTTCAATAGATCTACAAGGTTGGAGAATTACATAATAGCACAAAGACGTTCAATTCTTTGGATTATTTATATTAATCATGCAACCAATCAAATTTTTGAATATTTATCCTTTTTAGAATGAGTCTACAGGATTTTAATCTACCTTCCCCAAATTTTATCATTTGGTATCCTTATATTCAGTATAAGCATGGGAGAATACAAAACAGTTTCAAAACAAGATTATTCTCAAGAGCCTCTCAGCTGTAAACATCAGAGTGTATTTAGTTTAGATTTGGTGATGGAGAGCGTGATAAAAGTCAGCTGAAATTTTTTGTTTTGTTATTATTCATTGTGCCTCTTGTTAGACCTTTTAGCATTTTTCATTATTTAGCAGTTTCGTTTCATATAATTACAAGGTTACAGACTAGATAGAAGGATTGAGAAAAATGTTAACAAAGACACTTGTCAACATATATTTCTAATGATTTGACATCTTGTCAAAAAACTAGAAACATATTCATATAACTCGCCATCACAGTCAATAATTGTATAACCATAGCAACAAAATTTGAAGCCATACAAAAAAAATCCTATGAAGAATATATATGGTCAGATTATCTTATATTTATGACATTACTGGTGTTTTCCACTGGAAAATGTCTAAAAAGTTTTTAAAAAAACATCTAGAAACATCTAGATTCTAGAAAAGCTTTTGAGAGCTTTTTACCAAAAAATCAAAGAAAACATTTTTTAGAATGGCCAAACACTGATGGAATGGTGGAACATACTAACACATGCAATTGTAAAAAAAGGATAGAACCTTTCACCATCTTCGATGACTATGGTTCTTCAATAAATAGAATTATGTTCAGATAAATGGTGCTGATTATAATCCCGGAAAAACAATCTAAAACACTTTGGATGTTGAAAATTCAACAGATCAAATTCTACCTCCTTGATTTTATTGTATAAATGACAAAAAAAAAACCTTAAAAAAACAAGTTAAATTCAAGAAAAAAACCTTCGGTATTTATAATTTTTTCGATTTTTGTGAATATCTTCCTTTAAAGAATTTAAATTTAATTGATTTAAGAAGATATCTCTAAAATCTTTTTTTTTTTTTTCTTTGAACTCGTGTTAATCCGTACATCTAAATTATATATTTTATTCAGTTTTTATATAATAAATTCATTTAAATATCGTAAATTGACAAAAGATTCATTTTTTTATGAATGTAAATCCACAGTATATTTTAACAAAAAAAAAAACTAGGAAATAGTCTAACAACACAGTATTGTCAAACTAATAGTCTGGATTTGACTTTATTTTCCCCTCATTAAAACAATGACCGTCACCTGAATTAAAATTCTACATAGATAGCAAGAAGGTTGAAATTGGGAATATAACCTCATTTCAACCCCACTAGGAGATTTATAAAGAAAAATTAGTGCTTTTTTCCATTTAATCTTGGAATTGCTTCAAATTATATCAAGAATTATCTAGATTTTCATGCCATTTACCTAGAAAAATATCTAGATACTATTTTATCCAGTCACATCCACGGCCCAAAGGTCTTTCTTAGTTAAAGAAAAACTGTTATCACAAAGCTGAAATATTTCCAGAACTTATGAGCCAAGTCATTTGAGTTTCTGTCACAGTTGAGTTTGACTCTGAAGCAACCAGTCTTCTTTTAGTTTATATTGCTGTTTTAAATTTTTTCAGGTTTAGACATTGATTTACCCTATTGCACTAATTTGAGAATAAAATAAAATAAGGTGGTTTCTTTTGTGTGAAATATTTTCTCTAATTTTTTAATAAAGTAATGTTTTCATAAATAAGTTCTGTAATCAAGGAATAAATTCTGAAAGTCTATTGAGTTCTACTTGAACAATTGCTTTGATCTCTTCAAATATATTATTGGGAATATAGTCCAGCAAAGAATGTTCATTTGGGATTCGGAGTTGTCTACCTTTTGTTTTACAGTTTGAGAAATGTAATATTTTAGTCATAGGAGTCTTTTGATGGAATTTTCTTTGATTTGCTGTTTTCTAGACAAGTGGGTAATAATTGTAAGGTGACAAATGAGTGTGGGTACGATTGTTTCATGCGAGACAATTGTGTGAATCTACACCTTCTGTCAGTGATGTGTTGGTTTATGTGCTAGAAGTATTAATAAAGTGATTATCTTATTTATCTTTTTGTATATAAATGTTTTTGGACTGTTGTCCTCATCTTGGTTATCTTCTGAACACAATGTTTCGGCTATTGTACCCTGCATCTTTCTTCAGTTTCCAATGTTTGACCACTGCAGGTCTGTGCCAGTTTGATAATTTCTGTGTAATTTCTTTTCTAGATAAGGGATTATTATTATGTATGAATGTTTTTGTTTTTTGTCCTCATCTTGGTACAATGCCCGAAATGTTGTGTTCAGAAGATGAACCAAAATGAGGGCAACAGTCTGAAAACATTGTACATAACAATGATTCCCCCATCTCATGAATTCAAACAGATATTTTTTTTTATTAGATCAAGTATTGTAAACCATTTTTTATAAATTTTTGTGTATTTATCTAACTTCATCTTTAGTTGTTTTTTAATCATAATTCAACTCGGGTCTGCAGGATTTGTTTTGGTTTTAGTAAAGTGTTTTTTTTTTCCTTCTATCAGATGAAATATTGTGAACCATTTTCATCAATTTGTAACTTCTATTTTTACTTTTTGCAGATCGGTATGTTCTCGTTCTTTGTTTCATTTTTTTATTTTTGGTGTACTTGTAGTATTTATGAAACAATTATTCAGTTATTCATTTTTGGTAAAAGTGGAGAAAATAGGCGCAATTTCTCAACCGATCATCAACAATATAGTCTATTTAGGTATTTTATATTTGCAGGTTCTACACCTGTAACTCTGCATAATAATTGTAATCCTGAAGGTATTATTTTTCTAAACAATTTCCATGAAAACAAAGGTTTGTATTTATGGAATAAAACTAATGTACATTATATTGCGTGATTCTGTTGGATTTAGTGTTATGCTAATTTAGGATTAATAATACTTAAGGCATTGAACAGTAGCTATGGTGTGATATTTAGCATGCTCATTTCACCAGCTATTAATTGTGAGTTTGATTCTCACAGGGTGCTCCATGAATTAGGTTTTGTTTCTTAATCAGCTTGGTTAGACAAATATTAAACTGATTAACAACTAGCATTCCAAGGAAAATTATGAATCACCTCCAGCCTTTTATGTTGCTTTTTACCTCATGAACTAAGCAGTGGTGGTGGTGGTAAAATTAAGTTATTTTGATGAAAATACTACTAGTATGGCTTGAATTGTAAATTTATGAATTGAAAAGAAAACAGGTCTTGAAAAGGGGGTGATTAATGGATGAGTAACTTTCCTTGCTTTTTTGGGGCTGTGATCACTAAAAAGTACAAATCTTTAAAAAAAAGTAGAAATGCTGCTGGACACAAACTAAGGGACCAATTCGAGTTGGTTGGATGCAAAATTTCATTTTTTGCCATGAACAGATAGTGTTGGGCACAGTCCAGATAGATAGAAATGTCAGAACTCAAGAATAACCTAGACCCTGTGGCAGTGATTAAACCAGTCTGTTGTGGATAGCAGTAATTAATATATAACACATAAAATTGATTTTGAATGTCTTGGGAGGAGTTCAGTTCTGTTCTGATGTATTTGGTTTGAAACAAGACCACAGTAATGGGTTACCCAATAGAGATCTAACATATTATACTGCCCTCCTTGATCCAGGAAGTTTGGGACCAAGCCATTGCCAGGCTACAGAAAATTGACCTCTCAAGATTAATTTCTTTTTTTTTTTTTTTTTCTACAAAAACTTCAAAATTTGCTACTTTTGTTTCTTCAAATTACGCACAGTAAACCTGAATCTCATTGCATACACCCGGGGTGGGGGGGGCAATTTACATTGCCATCACTGTGGAGCCGATGTCTAAGTGACAGTCAATGATCGCAAGGGTCTTTTGAGAGATCCAAGGCTGTTTAGGGAGAGGTTGGTGTCAATGATGCATTGGTTTGTAAATCTTCAAAGGTTGAGTGGGTGGTTGCCATTTTCATTGCTGGATGTATCAACAAAAACAGGGCCACTTGTGGATTGTAGAGGGTTGTTGCTGCAGCAGGCAGAGAGGGTTGAGTTAGTCTGTGAGAACAATGATAATATTACGAGATGGTGTGTTCTGAATAAGTTGTTTGGATAAGCTGGTTGGAGAACAAGTTCTTAGCTGCTTCATTGGCTTTGTCTGTTTGTATGACCCGGCAATGCCTCTGCGTCTCAGAAGACCACTCATCAGCTGAACCTGCCGCCATTAGTTCTTGGATCTCCCTCTACCGTTCTTTGAATCAGTTTCAAACCACCATTAGTAGATTATAAACTGACTTATTGAACCAAATGTGTGAAAACCCAGCCCCTTTTAAAATCAAATCGAAAAACTCGAAATTCAATTATGTTCTATGTTTATTTTAGTGTAAAATCAGATGCATTTATTATTTTTCTCAATAGCAAACGTAAATAATATCTGTTTATTATGATTTATATCATTCTATTTTCCACTCTGTTAGAAAAATCATTTGCTAAAATCATTGCATTATGATACAGCTGGGTGATATGGATGATCTCAGTATTGTCAGACTGAATACCGATGTACAATATATATCCCAGTACTTTTTTATGTTCGATTGCAAATCAAAGCTACGTGAGATTTCACAAAAACTTTCATTGGAGCAAACTGAAATCAAAATTATAATAAACAAAAAATAGGTATATCGCTGAGAATGCTGCTTCTTCAACTATGAGAAGAATATGGAATACTCTCACAATAAGAAACTTGAGATAGAAAAATGAAAATTATATAAAAATAGTTTTTTTAGCAAGTTAAAAAGTTGAAGAAACTGAAATTTGGCAAGCACCTGCTGAGGGAACAGTATTGCGCAAACAACTCGGGATGAGGACAGATGAACCCAAGAAAAAAAAAGGAGCTAGATCTAACTTCAAAATAGCTAAATTGGCATCATTGCAGCTCAATCTTATACCTTCTTTGAAAAAATACTGGTATATTATACAGAGTCAATAAACCACCCAGCCCTATAGTATAAAAAGAAAGATACAGATGAATATTTCTGTATTTCGGCATTTTCTGTGGTGCGGCAATGGTTGCTAAACTAAATGTTGTGACTTAACCTCTACTACAATTCCTCATTGTTGAGGTACCTTTTCATCATTACTGTTGCATGCTGTGAGCTGTTTTGTAGAATTTTCTGTCCCAAGACTATCCAGGATAGTATATCTCAGTTTTCTGAATAAAAATTGTGTGGGTGTTTCTTCAATGGCACATTTATTTTTATTGCTTTCCGACCCACTTGCTTGCTTAGTTGCTTCAAAACTGCACATGCGACAAAAAATATTTTAACAGCTGGATTGTTTATTTATTTGTTTATTTATTTAATGTTGGATTTCTTTTTCAATGGTCTCCATTGTTTATGAGAAAATTGGGTTTGACAAACAGGATGCTGGGTTTGTACTTCTTCCCATAACTTCTATTTTTGGTGGTGGGTGGGTATCCTCATCATCAAACATTTACCATCTGTCGTTGTACATAGACCTTCCACAAGATTCACTAGAACTCCCTGTCATGAGTATTGCGGAGATATTATTTCTGAACTTGTTTTGTTCATAACGCCATCTTATTTTTTGCTGGCCATAGTTTTGCATATGATCCATGTAAGTCGTGATGTCCAACGGTTGTCTGACATTCTAGCAACGTGACCGACCCATTGCCATTTGAGTTTTCAAATGGATTCTATGATATCTCTGACTTCTGTTTGTTTTCTAATACAACATGCTGTCTTATTATTTTTCAATATGATGTTGAGCATGATTCTCTCCTTTGCACGGTTCTCAATTTGAAGGTCAATCTTTTGGTTCAGTTCCATGTGTGAATATCGGGAGGATACATTGATTGCATTCAAGACATTCAGGCATTTGTGGAAAAGCTAGATAGGAAGGATTTAGAGAGAGAGAGAGAGAGAGAGAGAGAGAGAGAGGGAGGGAGGGACGGATGGACGGATGGATGGATGGTTGGTTGGTTAATTTTTAATTTAAAAAAAAAAATGGAATTAATATTCTTTTTATCCTATTGGTTACATACATTTGTTCATTTGAAACTGACAACTCTAATCAGTTGGTAACTTTGGTTTCATGGAGTCATGTATTGGTCTATGTAATTTTGTATCACTGTCCAAAGAGTTGGGATGGGCTAGTAAAGTCTTGGGTGACAAGTGATAAGAACTTGAAGAGAAGGGGAATTGTGAGAAAAATGAAGCAACTTGGCTATGGTAATTCATTTTTAGACAGAGGTGGCAATATTTTGAAATCGTCCCATTATTTGTTGAGTAATTTTTAAGACATCTGATCAAGGGATAAAATAGTAATTATTTGAAGGCTTGTGGAAAAATCAAATTAAATCTACTTTGTCTTATATATAATTAACTTGTTGAGAAACAATTATTTATATATCAAGGGTTGCTAGATTTGGGTATGAGGGAAAATAATCCAGACTTCATCTCTGTGACTTGACCAACACAAGCATTGGAATAATGTCAAATTTGTAAATTGAATGAGTTTGGAGGAAGGGATTCCATACCAGCCCTCTGGTAATACAAGACTTGAGACTGTTATTGAACCTCTGTCTCTGGACTCGCTTGATTTCCAAATTTGATGCTATTCCAATGTCTGTGTTGGGTAAATCAGTGAAATAAAGCTTGGATTGGATTTTTTGGCCCAATCTGGCAACTCTGCATATATCTTACTATAATTAGTTCACCAAATGTCTGTCCATTATCTCAACTCAAGGACAGCTAGAGCTATGGCCATCAATTTTTATAATTTCTTCTAATGGACCTGAGAGCTTGTTTTAGTGTATTAAGACAAATAAATTTTTTAGGTATGGTATGGTCTGATTTACAATGTAAGTTTAAAGCAAAACTGAACCTTCACTCTGTGTCTGTCAGGTTAACTAAACTGAATGTTTATCTTTTTGTTTAACTGAATAGATAACTAGCTGAAAACTAGCCCATAGTACAGGTTTTCAGCTAGTATTTATTAATTCTTTTTTGGGAGAGAAGACAAATTCAACTTCAAATTTCTTATATCAAAAAGATTATCCTCGCTCTTGATTAAATCCTGCCCCCCCCACTCAAGTTTAACCTTTTTTGTTGATTTTGACGAATGACTTGAAATGAATTTTTAATCATAAATTTTGACTGAAGACTTAATGACATATTTTGAATGGTCAAAAGTCACATGAGTGACACATACTCTTGATGTAAGCTAAGTAGAAATTCCTATCTAAATATTTGGCATTATTTATGAGCAGCAATAATAAAGTGAATTTTCCGTTAACATATCCACAATGAATAGGTTACATTTTTCTGTCTCGTTTAGATTTTGAAAGATTGAATTATTTTATATATGTTATATCTCTTAGATTGAATAATCCCAAGATAACCCCTAAAAAAAATTGCTTGGAGATATTTCTCATCCTTCCCCACCGTAAGTAATTGGGTTGTTGAAAAAAAGTCATAATGTATGCTAGGAAAAAATCATCCAATCAAATCAGTATCCTTTCAATTTAGTTAAGTTATACCATAAAATGAGTAATATTTTAGTTTAATTTCTAGTAATAAAACATTATAAATTTTGACAATAAAAAATATTAGAAATATATCATTGGTTTATTACTATAAATTAAATGAATTCATGAATTACTCATTTTATTACTATAAAGTGAAACATTATTTATTATTTTTCTCTCTCCTGAAACTTGGCACTTTTTTTTTTCTATCATACATTGAAGTACATTATGACTTTTTCGTGGCCATCAGTAATTGTCTTCTTTGCTTTTAGAAGAAATAAGAATGTGTATTGTAAAGTTAATGATGAGCACTTGTTTCAATGGAGTAGATGTTGAATTATTATCTTCTATATTAGTCATTGAAAGGTTAGAACACAAATACCTTTTTGTTGAACAAGTTCCATTGTTTTGCATTAACAAAATGACATAACATGGTATGGCTTACATGATCACCACCTATGTTATCCGTTGTAGAATGCTTGTACATGTTCATTAGGATTCAATTTTATAAAATGTATAATACAAAGAAAGCCATTTATTATTATCCTGAATGATATTATAAAACGGTTATTGTTATCAAAATCAGTTAGTCCAAAACACTTACTTCTGCCAACAAGATTGGACAAGTTATGTGAATTCACTCATGTCTTTTAATCTGTTTGACTGTCCACACAATATCTCCATGAGTTCTCAACTAATTTCAATGAAATTGTGTGGTCAGGTGGGTCATAGGCCAAGGAAGGATTGATTAGATAAATCTTGGGGGTAGATCCTGAAATTCTTTCTCACTTGAGGAATTTTTTTCATTTTTTTCATCATATATATATATATATATATATATATATATATACATATATTCACTCATGTTTGTCCTCACAATATCTTCAAATGTTCCCAATGACAGTTTGCGAAAGGTTAGGCTCAGGAAGAATTGATTGAATATTGGGGCAGATCCAGAAATATTTTTTCGATTGAGATTTATTTTTTCATGTATTTAGACAATAGTCTGAAGTATAAAAAATCAAATCTGATACAGTTAGCACCCCTGCATCGTAGCTATGTATGATCTGACTTTTTCACGCAGTTCGCAGTTAATGCATGTGCTCTTTGAGTGCTTTCTAGTTTGAAATGAATTGAACATTTAAATATTTTAACAATTTAAACTTGAATAAAACAATGAATTTATAATAATGAATGCAAATTGATAACAATGAATGTAAATTGTTTGAATCCTTATATCTTTTGCCTATTGCTTTCAGCTGGTTATTGTTACCTGAAAGATCCCATCCCAAAATAATCGCAATAGGCAGCTTCATCTGTATTGGTATCAAATATGCAGAAAATGATTTGCTGAAATTCATCTGGTAATTAACTCACCACATTAAGGATGGGAAAAAAAAATCAACTTTATAATTGGTGATTAGGGATAGAATCAAATGAATTGATCATTACAGGAAGGGATGACCTGTTAAGTTTGTTTTAGGATTTTTAAGATTATAAAGCAAAAGCCTTTTTTTATAGTTTTTTTGCCTCAGATTAACGCAAAATACCTGTTCTCTTTCGTTCAATTAACACACATTTTTGTGCAAGTTTAAATCTTCAATTGAAATCTCTCAAGTCCCATGAAAAAATTGTTGATTTGGGATCACATTCTGTGGATTCTTTGTTAATTCCCTAGTTTGAAAATTATCATTTTAGAATTTGATCCAAACAAAGAAGGCTTTTTATATGGTTGAGTTACAACTCAATATCAAAGAAAAACTCCTGAAGAAACAGGATTTTAAGTTCTAATAATGTAGCCAGAGCTCAAGCCCCAAACATTTTGTTTTTTTGTAATTCTAAAATTCCTTTGACCATCAAGAAAAATACTCCTTATTTCGTTGCTTCCCAATTATTCCAACTTGGTGTGCGATAATGTAGTCTTTGCTACAGTCCCACTAGTAGCTGCTGACCTAAAACTATTTCCTTGTGTCTTGCAGACTTCCTCCTCCCCCAACGGTACCCAGATGGTCATGTCCCAAGAACTGGCTGCTAAATTGAAAGATAGCTCTATCCCAGCTACCCAGATTGTACAGGTCCCTGCAGATGCCCTGGCTGGGGTAGATTGGGCTAACAAACTCAAGGTGGGTCTAAATTTTTTCAACTTACACTTAACAGTCATTAAATGCTCTGACCTTGGCCCCACCCAGACTTAGCTGCTGCTCTCACTAAGTTTCTTAAATAATATTCGGGTTTATCTTTTGATTCAACTTGGTTAGGAGTTTGTCCTTAATAAATTTGTCTAGATAATACTTAGGTGTTTAAAATAATCTTTTTACATAGATTTTACTGTATCATAGCACAAGTATTTATGCATACTGTTGATAGTACCAAATATGTGATTGAATCAAAGAAAACCTTGATTAACAAATAGTTAATATAATACAATGATATATACATACCCAGTATGCTGAGTCATTGTATCCAGTGGAAAATTCCAGTAATAGATTAGGACCAAGGTTGGAAATGATAAAATGACAAGTTTAAAACTCAACAGGAACAAAATATTGATTTTCAGCCTGTATGTTCCCATAAAAGGTCTGTCATCAGAGATTGTCAGAAGATCAGGGTTCAGTTGTAAGATTTTAGTGGAGAGAGCATCTCAAAATAGTTTTTGGCATATAATCAAGGAACTTTTTTTCTCCAAGGTATTTTATATGTATATGCGTAGGACTTACAGGAAGTGATGAAATATTTTTTTTTTCTAATGAAACGGATGTAAAACAGGAAAGACATCGAAACAATGATCTGCCTATCATTAAGATTTCTTCCTTTCATTTCATGACCATATGCCTATTTTGCTTTTATCTCCCCCTATTATCTATTTTCAAACCCATTGAAAATCCCAGTGTATATTGTAAATCATAAACTTATATGATGGAAACAAGGGTTTTAAAAGAAGTTAGTTCTTACAAAAAAACTAGGGTGGTTGGGTAAAATTGGGTCTTAATTTTTCTGAAAATCATGATTTTACAATAATGTAGAACTGGGTGTAACTCCTGTTTGTTTTTTGTTTCAGTGTCCACAAAGTTACAACAATGCTTAATGATAGAGAATTTACTTGGAAAGGTACTATAATATAATTCCAGGAAATCATGTTTATAGGATTAATTTTAAATTCATAGTTGAGCATATTTAAGCAAAATACTTTTTTTTCTCCATCCATGTAGAACATTATGAAATGAATTAATGAAAGGCTTTCAAGTTTTGATTGCTGGCTACTAGGTTTAACACCTTTAGAATTAGCCAATATTGAATTACTATAGCCCTCCCAAATGGCCTGCCCGACCAATCAGCCAAGTGGGCTATAGATTCTTCTTTCTTTGAGTGTCCATACGTTTGTGGCTCTGTGTGTGTGTGTTTGTCTCCGTCTCTGGTTGCTCCTAGTCACATTTCTGGGGCTATGATCTTGAAGGTTTGCATGAGTACACTACTAAACACCATCTAAAAGTGCTTTTTGGGGGGTCTCTATGGTCATTTTGGGCCAACAATGCCTGAATCTTGTGCTGGTATTTTTTAGGTAATTTTAGATGAAAGATCTATTTTTTTTAGATAATTAGTTCTGGTACATGCATGAGCTATGGTGATTCATTTATGTAAGGTAAGGATTTTTTTTTTTTATAAACATATCTGAAAATGACTTGTTCCTCATTGTCAACACGATGACTTGTCTGGTGGATTTTGCATCGAGTTATTTTCAATACTTTGTTGAAGTATGTTGTAGTGTTCACAAAATATAGAATTTCTTAATATTTTTTTCCTGAACATTTTAACATCACTGTTTTGAATATGTAAGGCTATACAAAATTCAGGAGATGGATGTTGAAGAGCTGACTGGCCGAGTGTTTGTGTTGAAAAAACTGTAAGGTGAATATGATAGTCCTAATGAACCAAATAATGATGATACCCCATCCTAGAACATTTGACAATTGTAAAATCCAAGGATCTTTGTACTATTGTTTTTATGTCATAGCAAGTTACATCTCTCTATAATTTGAGAAATCTGTCTCTGTACATGTATGCATTTGGATAACTTGACAACTGGCCATTGTACGAGGTTTATATTCACCAGATATGTTGGTTTTTGCATGGGACATTGCAGTGTCAATTTTGAAGTCATTTGGATTTGAGATGGGCGTGGTGCTCGATTTTCAATCAAAATATATCTTTGAATGAATATATAGTGTTTTTTATTGGATTACTATGATACCAATATTCACAAGCGTGGATGTATAGATAGGTGATAACAGGATTTTTAAAAATCTGTGTTTTGAGAGAGAAAGTTAGAGAGAGAGAGATATTCAGGGTTTTTTCCTGACCAATTTTTCTATAGAACAAGAATAAATCAAATTTTATATTAGATGACATAACAGCTTTTGAAAAAAATTGTATTGATTGTTATTACTATCAACAATGATATTTCAGCTCTGATCATTGCTATTAACATCACAATAAACAAAGAACAACATTATTTACTTGGCAGACTGCTCCACACACTATGGTTAACAATCATTTCCAAACATTCACCTTTTGAACGGGTATGCCTTGGTTGATACTAATTTATGGAAACTGTTTTCTCCAAGAAATTGTAAATAACAAAACTAACTCTTTGAATGAATAGTTCTTTTAAAAAGAACATTTTTTGATAATTATTTTCTTTTTCCTGATTTATACTTGGATTGTTATTTTGTTCCAGTGTTTTGCCTTTCCTTTTGCTAGTATAAAAATATTTCTCTGCAATGTAATACATATGAATTTCAAGTATCCTATTAAAATTCACAATGCTATCAATCAATATTCCCCTCTCCTAAAAAAAAAAAAAATCCCCAAAAAACAAAGCCCAACTATATATTTTTGGAAAAAAAAAAATGTAATTATTAAAAATAGATCAACAATCTGGTATTTAGCTCGGCAGTAAAATAATTTCTCTTCTTTTTTTTCAAGGAGCTTCTCCAACTTTGGGTTTGAATTGGAAGAGGAATTGTTATGGCAACATATAGTAATAAGAAAATGAGGGACAGAAATTAAAGCAGAAAGAAACTGATAATATACAAGTGAAAAAACAGAATAAGTAGGATTTCGGGTTACAAGAATTTAAAGTATTCCACTCCACAAAAACGAAAGAAAATGGTAAGCGCCAAGAAGAAGAAAACATACAGTTGAACAGTTCATGTAAAATTCACATTATTCATTGTATTTTTCAATGTATAAAACACATTTTCCCCAAAGAAAAAAAAAGGCTCAAAATTCTCCTGTACCTTACATACCAAAGGTAAAACAGAATGAGCACAAAGTCTTCCCCTGATTTTCAAGCATATTATACATACATTTTTCTTCCTATTATGAACTTTGACGTGTGCTCCTTTAGTTGCCTGCAGAACATCTAAGCGTTCTACATCTCTCCAGTCACTGTCGCTAAAGCATCCAATACTCACGCCTTCAAAGTTTCATTGATTCATTGCAGAATCTCCGTAGCAAAAGCAGCATGTCGGGAGTGAGGGAGTAATAGAAAAAAAATTCTCCTAATTGATCTACGTAATGCCACAATATCCATGTTCTTATCTAAGATATCTTTGAAGATTGTGCATAATCAGGGAAGGACTTGATGCTCACCCTGTAAATGCTTGGCATCTTGTGACTCGTATGGCAGGATCAAGGAGCAAGTGCAGTTACCTTTTATATCTCCGGGGGGTTTGTTTTCTCTCTGAAAATAACAGTGGTGTCTTATACACTGAAAAATACATTTTCCGATGTATTGATCTTCCCCACCCCCATTCTTATCATCTCTTCTCTTCATTGTTGTCTTTTTATATGCCAGTGTTTATTTTATGCCATGTGTGAACGCTTTGAATTTGTACTTGGTGTTCTGAAAAATATGAACAATAAATATTTTGAATAATTTTTCATTGCTTGAGATTTTGAACTGAAATTTTAAGCATAGAGACTGGGAATGTGTTGTTTGATTCTTACTTGTGGTGATTGGATGTGATGTACGTTGGTCATACAGTTAGTGTGGATTGGTGCCTGCTTAATCACTGGCTCTGGTTCCTTCCTAGCAGAAACCAAGGTTTATCAAATCATTTGTGTGTCTACACAACTGAAATGTGAGAACTCGAATCTTGTGGAAAAGTTTTAGCTCATCTGTAGTTTCTGCAGTAAGAATGTCAGTCCAAAATCTCAATGCAATAAAAAGTTATATTAAATTTTCATTTAGCGTATCCTTTTGGAACAGTATCTAATAATTTTGTCATGATTTACCTGTAGATTTACCTTTTCACGTCTGTTGATTGGCAAATTTAAACATCAGTAGATGAATCAGTTCAGTACTTGATATCCTCTGGGCTGAAGAACCTTTGATATATTGATAAATTTTATATTTATTCAAAGTTGATTTTTAATCCTGGGTTAACTTTGAAGCATTACGTAGGTTCATCAATAAGCCCGTTGCCAAATGATGAAGAAAAAAATTCATTTTGCACAATGAATATTCATTTTTCTAAATTATCTCCTTCTTTGTCAATGCATTTAACCTAATACTCCTCTGTAGTTTACACACTACACAGTGGAAATTTCAGATTGAAATTCAGCAAAAAACTGTCAGGTTTAAAGATCCACCCTTGATTACTGATTTCTTTTGTGACCACTTGATAAGAATCCAAAGTGTCCAGCAGGATTTTGGACATAGCATGGATTTGTAAGAGCCAACAAAAGAACAGTATTGTTTGTTATGTATTTTGAATGATGTCTGAGATAATCACGTGTTGCTGTGCTGGTAAATTGAACTTCCTCTGTGTGAGAAATCCAAGGCTTTCTTTGGATACCTAAATGATTTCAGAGTTCAAAAGTGGTGAAGAAAGTCTTTTGTCTTTTGTTTAAAAGAGGCCAATGTAGTTTTTATTAAATATATATATATATTTTTTTCTTTATGGTGATATACTATTTATTTGTTTTTTATGTGTAATATTTCAACATCGGTAGTCAACGCCGTTGAATGGAATGGTTCAAATTTTTTGTCCTAAATTTGTTGTCATATCTGTGACAATGTTTTGGTCTTTTTTTTATATGGGGGAGTCATGATTGTTTTATTAAAAAATTTTCTGTCATCATGATTCATGAGTGTGTGATTCTTTGTTTCTGAAACGTGTATCTTGAGTGCCTCTCTTTCATATCTCTTTTGGTGATTTGATCGTAGGCTCAGTGTCTTTGGATGTAGCCATCCAGTTACGGTTTTTAATATGTTCTGCTGGCCCTGGGCTTGACCAATCTACTTCCATACTCTTTGATATTTGCTTTTTGGTTTCCCCAATGTAAATTCCTTTAAAAGGACAGAATAGTTGATAAACACCAGGATGGCTGTTTGGTTCAAGTTTTGATTTGTTGTTTCATATCATTACATATCACTATCACTAAAATAGTCATCATTTGTGTCTATTTTTTTGGACTTCAGAATCTCTTCTTTCTCTTCTGTAGGAATTACAACATAGCCAGAGGCTGGAGCGTCTACGAGAGGAGCAACAAGCTGTCAGGGACAAATTGACTCAGAAACAACAGTTTGAACAAAGTTTCAAACCATGTATTGTTTGTGGTGACAAAGCTTCTGGTAAGTGGATAAAAAGGAAAAAATAACAGGCCGGGCTAGTCACTTAACAGAAATTGTCATGTGACCAACATCTTTTTGGCAGCTTGTTATGTTGGAGTGATCAATTAAAAAATTGGAAAAAGTGATAGCAAACTATTAGCTACCTTTTTGTTGGAACAGTAAAAATTTTTGAAAAATAAGTGTGAACACTGTCGGACATAGACTAAGGAACCTGTTTTGCAAAAATTCACATTGTAAACTGATCCCCCTCGAAAAGTTTTAAAATGGGGGGGGGGGCATATTTTTTAAAAAAATGAAAGACATTTTTGCTAGACATAATATGGAGTAAATGTTTACATTTTCAGCTCCCTAGCTCTGTTGGTGTGGCCTGCACCCATGACACATACATACATAGCCAGCAAGCCAGAATCACATAAAATCTAAAGAAACCTATGTTGACACATTTGGCCGACATTTTCTGAAAAAAAAAAAAAGAGAAAATATGCTTCAGACTGGATTATTATTCAGTAGCAATTCTTTTATAATCATTAAACAAAATATCTCTGCACTTTTAGTTTTTGATATTATTACAAATTTTTTTGCCCGAACATTTGTTAGATGAGGTTTTCTAAGCATTGCTAATTGGTTAATTCAGACTGATTTTCTCATCTTTGTTGTTTTTTCAACACAGCATTTAATCTGAGCTTTCCTTGGATGACATGTATTTTGGAATGTTGAGCTTTCTTGGATGACTTGATTTGCATGCTATGCTCAAATCATAGATATCAATAGGATGAGGGAGCCACTGATAAAAGAAAACTGGATGATAGTTTGAAGTTCTAAAAACCACCACCACCCAAGTGTTGTTTGGAACAAGATGCCAGAAAATAGGAGTGCTGGTGAAACTTACCTACTTCTCTGGAAGGTCATGGATTCAAAACAAATGTCAAATGAGAATAGTTCTGAGAAAAGCCAAAATTTGACTTTTTGAAATAAAAAAAAAAAACTGAGGGAAGACTATTGGCTGAAACATGATAGAAAAAACAGAGGCAACCTGAATGAAACAATACACAATATTTATGAAGTTTTTCTTAATCATTAGATTAATAGATTATAGCAAACAACTCTTTGTGTTCCTTATTCGTCTCCCTTTTAATCTTCGATGCTTCTTTAATAAATCTGTTCTGCAATCGCACAAATTCCTTCCTTTGTATTGATTGGCCAAAATAGGGAATTAGAAAATTACAGGACTTGTTGCTTCAGGGTCAAACACCACTATAACTTTTATTCTGACTGAAGATGTTTACTACAACTTTAGTATTGTACATATATCAAAATAGAAAAATCATAAGAGTTTTATTTTTTTTTTATACTAAAAAATCTATTTATTAGAGTTAAATAAGCCTTTGTATATCTATGATAAATTTTTGTTAATATCTAAGACTTGTGAGACAGCATCCTGGCAATCAGTTGGTCAAGACTTCAAATCACGGTAGAGGAGTGTGACTTTTTTGTATCAGTTTACATCCCTAATTTTGTGAGGATTGTTGTTGTTGTTTGTTATGGTCGGAAAATGAAGTCAAGTCCAGACATTGCACTGGAGTTTCACAAAATATTTTTTATTTTTCAACATTAACTTCATTGATCCACACATTTACCATTTAGTTTCACTAGCTTCTGCCATCGTGCAAGCAAATAGTTATATCATCCTAGTAATTTTTATCTTTCTCAGCAAACAACTGCTCTTGGTGCATTTTTCGATCGTCCAAGGAATTGAGATTTTTTTTCTAATAAGAGAATTCTGCAAAGATTGAAATAAATGGTAATCCAAGTGTGCAATGTCTAGTGACTATGGCCAACAAGTGAGAATCTTCCTGACAAGCTGTAACTATCTTTGTCTGATCACCAAAGAAATGTGGTGTCTTGTTTGTTATTTGTGAATTGCACACAAAAATAGATTCCAGTAGTTTTTTTGTTTGTGTCCTCTACATATGTGGAAGCTGCATATCATAGTGATTAAATTCCAATTATCTTGTCTAGCGCGTGGGGCCCAAGCCTTTACACAATACTCCAAATGAGGTCGTATCATTGCTTTATGAATTTTTAGCATAACATGGATCACTTGATGAAATATTTCTGCTAAGGTTTCAGATTGCTATCAACTTCAACTATTCTACCTGACTGGAATATCATTTTGTGAGAAACCTCCCACACTTAGGAAACCACTTTTGACAAGTTGGCTTATTTAGTGTACCTTCTCCATTAACTGCATCAATCTTTTTTGCATTTGAGTTGTCTTTTTACTTTTCTCGAAATGTAAAAAAGCACAATATGCTAAAAGTTTTGCTTATTTCCTTCCATCTTTTATGTCAGAATCAATCAACAAAAATACACCTATTCGATAAATGTTTTTAAAAACTTCTTGTTGATATGATTGCTGTCAAAGTACAATCAAACATGGTCTTTAATGGAGTTAGTTGAAAGTAAACACTCCTAATGCCATCTAGTGATATAACAGAACAAACTTTTTGGTCAACCTAACTCCTTATGATTATACCCATCCATAAGTTTTCTTACATTCATCTGTCATGAAGTACAGCATTTAAACAGTAAATGTTATTGAACTACTAGAGTTTATTGTTTTCTATAAAGAATGTTTTAGTTTCTATCTTCAAAATGAATCTTTTTAATTTTACTATATATTTTTCAGGTAGACTGATTTTGAATTTGATTGTTCTAATTCCTCATTAACTCATGGTAAATGACTTTTTGAGATAATGGAGAATTTATTTCATCACGTCTCACCCCCCTCCAAAAGAAAATTCCTTAACGTAATCTAGTGGTTGGGGAGTAAGATATGGCTCTTCTAGGTATGCCCTTGTTGAAAGGTTAAACTTAATTCAAAATATTGGAGATTTAGTTATTTGATTAAAAACTTAGAATCATTAAATAACAACCATAAGTTCAACGATGTGTCCGTTATCCGTGGTTTTAGTAGTAGTAGTAGGAGGAAGAGGAAGAGCAAGTAGTCTTTCTTTGAGTCAGTTTTCTCATACTTGTAAAAATCATTTTATTTTTTCTTTTAATAGGTAAACTTTATTATGACAGCAGCAGCTGGTAGAAAAAATTGGAATAGTGATCTTTTAATGACATCACACCTCTCCTCTCCTGTTTCTGTTGTCTAAGATAGCTGGGATTGACTGACAGACCAACCAAAAGGTGTCCGATAGAGATGTGAAGACACATCTAAAAAAAAAAAATCGTCTTCCAGTTATTGTAGATGTAAAGTTACATTGAGAGGATTATCTAGTATAATTTTTCGTTTCATTACTCTGTAATCAGATTCTCAGTGTTTTTGACATGTTTGTCATTTGGTATATTTCTTTTGCAGGCCGTCACTATGGAGCAATTAGTTGCGAAGGCTGTAAAGGTTTTTTCAAGCGAAGTATCCGTAAACAACTGGGTTATGCATGTAGAGGCAATAAGGACTGCCCTGTTACCAAAATACATCGTAATCGATGCCAGTTTTGTCGCCTACAGAAGTGTCTTGCAGTTGGCATGCGATCTGAATGTAAGTTTCTATTTTACATTTTCCAACCATTTTGTTGTTCTTTGTGTATGAACCCGGGAGAATGGCTGTTTGCGTAACTGTTCACTAAGTCTTGCCTACAGACATTTAGCTCAATTTATATACATCCAAATTAATCCTCCCTATCCCTGTCAATCAAGAAATAAGTAAAAATGCTAAATGGAACAAGGACAAACTCATTGGCCCTTAAGTAAACTCTTTCCAAACCAGTTGTTTCAATTCATTTAATTTTCGCAATATTATATCCCGTTCCGAATAAATGCACAGATTGAAAATGTAGAATAACCATTTATTGTATTGGGATTTTTGAATTGAAATTTTCAACTGTAGAAACTACAGTTTTATTAAAACCTTTCCACATAATTTGAGTTCTGACACTTGAGTTGTGTGAACACTCAAACAATTTGATGAAGCTTTGTTTCTGCTGGGAAGGAACCAGAGTCAGTTATTGAGTAGGCACCACCCACTCTGTTCTGATGCTTCAGTTGTGTGACCACACAAATGATTTGAAAAAGCTTGTTGGATGTGGCATTTGATTTCATTTTGACCGATTGCAGACCCTCAAAGAGTTGCTCCATATACTTGCGGTTCTTTGTCTTGGAATCAAACTTTTTCTAATCATCTATGTAGATACAATTTAAGTGTAAGATGTCAAATCTTGTGGAGAAGTTTTAGCACATCTGAAGTTCCTACAGTTGAAATTTTAGTTTGAAATTTCAATGCAATAAAGAGTTAGTCAAAATTTTCATAGCACTTATTCGGAACACAGTATTATTCAATTATTGTACGTTTACCAATTATATCAGAACAGATTTATTGTCAAAAGCAGCTTTCAGATTGAAAAATATAACTGTTAAGGATTCTTTAATTACATTTATCAGTTACTGAAACTGAAAGATATGAAAAACTGGTGTAGTTGGTCACTCATAAGAAACTGTCACATGACCAACATCTTTTGGTATCATGCCATGTTGTGGGTGATCAATGAATAATTTACTCCTCTTGTCCCTTGTTGGGCAGTGATCAGTAAAGTCTGATTTTTCAAATAACAAGCGTGAATACAGCCGAACACAAACTTAGGGATCAATTTAGCATGAACTTACTTTGCAAATTGAACACCACCACTTAAAAACTTAATAAATCTATGTTAACAGTTTTGGTTGAAAGTTGGTAATTATTTTAGAATTTAAGAAGTATTTAAGAAGAAGCTGTTATGGATTTTGTTATCATTTGTCCTAATCTCCAGAACAACATTCCACTTTCGTGAGGAAACAATTATACTAACTATGAAAAAAAAATCAGAATAAGAAAGAGGCGTGTTTTAATCGATATGAGTAGTAATGATCAATTTTGGAACAAAAATTCTTGGGAGGGTGATGAATGTTCACAATAATTTATAAAATAACAATAATTTATTATTAGAGTTTTTCAACACCTGAGTTACCTGCTCCGAAGATAGTATTCACTAAGCTAATCTTTTCGTGGTTCACTTGGCTCAGGTTGCTTGTGGTAACTGCTGTTCCTAAATTGTTGCTCATCTAAGTACTGAGCGGGCTTATTGTTGCTTAAATTCAGTGATATGATCTGAACTGATACTTTCAGCAAGACTTGACCGTAAACTTCCATGTTCGAAAGATGATGCTAATAGATATTGTACTAAGGAAAAAAATGACCCTATTTTCTTATCAGTTAATTAAATATTGATTACCAACAAATATGTTTTTCAGAATTATTTTCATCCTCTGTGCTTTGAATATTCTGATGGATATATTTTGAACTAATATTTTAGGGCTAGAAGAAAACACAACTTAATGATTGTATGAATATCTGAATAGGTGTGGGTAATGTAGCCTTTTGAGTAAAAGAGCCATCCTTTTTCACTATCAGGTAGAAGACATCAGCTCTGAGACAGGTCTGGTTAGTTACTCAATAGATACCGTCACATCACCAACATCTTTTGGCAGCATACAGTGTTTGGGATGATCAATAAAAAAGGGGGGGGGTTATATATGAATAAGATACTGCTCTTGCTTTTATTGGGCAGTGATCACTAAAAAGTCGTAATTTTCAAAAGACAAACTTGATCACTGCTGGATACAAACTAAGGGACCGATTTAGCATAAACTCACATTGCTAATTGAACCTACCACCAGAAACCCATTTAGTGGAAGAATTTTGAAAATTGTTTTTTCTAGTTATAATAAGGAGTGAATTTTGAAAATTTCAGCCCTCTAGCTCCATTGATACAACCTGATATAGATAGACTTCATAGAAATGTTGATGGTTTTGATTTATGGTGGAAAGTCCATATTATTTATGTAATAACTAAAATATTGATGTTTTATATAAGTCAGAACAAAATCAATAGGAGTATCGCAAATTTGCCAATGTTCTTTCAATATTAGGTACAGATTCATATGATCAACCTCCTGTGCAGTAAAAGTAGATATATTTAAGAAAAAAAAAAAAATCATTTGGTTGCAATTTCCTATAAACTTTACTTCTTACATTTTAAATACATGTATACTTGGTATTTCAATGTAATGTAATCGAGTGTTTGGAAAGTAATTACATATTTCCGTGTTCGGTAAGTAAATACGTATTTCATTGCTATGAGTTATAAGCCAACCAACTAAGGCAAGACCAGAGTTAAATGGTACGAAACAATGTCTGAATTCAGTTCATCATCTCTTCTCTCCAGCAGTGTGTCGTTGATAGTGTATTTTAAAGTTAAGCCCCATGGAAGACTGTGATTTTGAAGAGCAATATATTCACCATTACTTACTGTATGAAATTCTGAAAGGTCAGTACTGCTTCATAGGCAATGAAAAACATTAGTGAAGTGTATCCTGATGCAGTGAAGGCTCTTAAATGCTAGCTGTCGTTTAAAAGCTTTAAAAACGGCTATTGGGATTTGAAAATACGTAATTATGTTCCAAACACCCTAATATTTACCTATTTTTGTCCAAATCAAGCTTTTTTTTTCTTTCGTTTTTTTTTTTCTTGGTAACAATGTTAGGCTTCATATTTCTCCTCTTCATTTCCCCTCCACCACAGAACTGGTTACTTCATTAATGAAGCCAATTATTTTAAGCCCTTTATCAAGACATAAGAGAAAATTGGTGAAGCTGATCTCCTTACAGAAGAAATGGCTATAGATTTGGAAAAAAAAACATTTATTTGCATTTCTTATTTGAGTTTTATAAAAAAGAATTCTGCTATTTAATTGGAATTTTTTAAAATTCTTGTAAATATCTATTCCAAATGATGTATTGATCTTATTAGCATAAGACTGGCTGTAACAGTGAGAGTAATAATCAAGTAGAGACTAAATTCTCTTCTAGAAGTTGAAAAAAGAAAACTTAATAGAGGGTGGTACAAAAGTCACAAAGGCATTCAAAACATTCATATCTTTTCAGTTATAATAATTTTTTAAAATTGTTATTAATAAATATATAAACAAAGGGGATTTAAGTAACCTCTGTACAAAGAATTATTTCTTTCAAATGCCTACCATTTTCAACTTCACAAATTCTTGCTCTTTCAAAAACATTGCATGATATTTCAAAGGATATCTGCTTCTCTGCACATGTATAAGATTTTCTACATATTGGGCAGAATGTGGTCTTCCTGTTTGTAGGTGATCACTAACATAGCCCAATTCTTGAAAAAGCGTAAACAAGCAATGAATCATTCACTCAAATGGTAGTGTCCGCTTGTTCAAATAATGAGAATATGCTCCCTGGGTTTACCTTAAATATATTCAAAGTAAATTTGTATTATTTTAGTTTGTGCCTCAGTTGTGTAATTTTCTAAAATGAATTTTCTGGGGTTCCTTTATATGTCTGCGGAGAGGGAAAACAAAAAATATCAAAATAGAAAAAGTAATGATTGTTTTAAATCCCTTTGCGACACCTTGTACTTGATCCTGCTGACTAGGTGTTCTTAGCAAATAGAAAAGTCAGAAAGTTTTGAAATGCTGAGCCATTCTTATTCTTAATCCATGACCAGTGTTCCCTCTAAGTTGCAGGGCAGTGCATACGAAAAAATTGTGCCATGCAGTAAGTACAGTGTATGCTAACAGAATTAGATAATAATGAATTAATAATAAAGGAAATTCGATACCTTGAATAAATCCTGTTTTTATTATTATTATTGACATTTGTTTCATAAGCTTTAAACAAACTTTGGACAAAAAAATGGATGACCATCTCAAAAGTAGAATCATTTTCTGTAGACTCCACTTCTTCCATTCCACTTCTTCTCACAGGCGTCTTGGCCCCACATAAACCATGAAAAAAGGTGAGGGAACATTGTCCGTACCTAACAAAGACAATCAGCTCTCTTACATGGAACATAACTTTAGAATCATGAATGAAGCAATTTTGTTATGGATGCTACGAAGAATGCTACAATTCTGACCCTACGTAACTGGAGTAACTGATATCCAAAAGCAACTCAGGAGATCATTGTAAACAAAGTAAAGGTTGAACAACCCAACCTAAAGGGTTGGTTTCTTCAGTAAGTAAATGTGCTCCACGTCACTACCTACCATCAATCTCAGTAGACTCGTTCAGTGTTGCACCATCCAGGCAGCATGGGGCGTAGACTCCATTAAGGGGTTTTAAAATGGGGCACTCTTACAGAATGTGACGGACACTCTGCATAGGACCCCGACCATGTCTTGGGTACCAATCTTTTCCAAGAATGCCTCAGTTGTGGCCCAAAGGATCTACAGCTTGTTCAACAGAACAAGTGATTTACAGTCCAGGTTATTGCCTGCTGACTGAGCTGAGGGCTTGATGATCTGATGGAAGTTTGTGTTCATAATGGACCACTCCTAAGTCCATCTGTTAAGCAGGCTATTTTTTGACAGGGGATAGTTTAGTGTTTCTTTTGCTTCATAGCTTGGGAGGCAAAGCATTCTCTGTTTAGTCAGGATGGGGCATTGCAAAAACTGTGCTAATCATTGAACCATCCAACTTTCAAATCTAATTTAATTGTTTAACCTTTATATATATATATATATATATATATCCCTATATTTGTATGATAGCTGGGATATATATGTGCCATAGATCTCTTTTAGAAGTCTATTGAATCATTTAAATTCAAGCATTAAGCACTTTAATTGGTTAGTCTTGAAAGTAACAACTTAATGTTAACAACTATTCTAGTCAAGCAAGTTTCTAGAAGTAAATTACAGGAAGTAAGCTGGTCCTTGTGAATTATGGGAAATAAATCAGTTGAAGTTACTGAAAGGAAATAGTGTGAAATTACAGATTTTTGGTGTTTGAAGGTAAAAGGATGTTTAGATAACAGGGTCCACTTATACATACATCAAACTTTTGTACAAAATCAGCTAAATTCAAATTGTAACATTATGTTATTTTTTGAATTTTGATTAGATGCAGTATGTAATTCAACTTTCCTACATAAGAAACTTTGATACTATGATATACTTTCATGGCTTTTTGTAAGTTCCAAGTATGATAAAGGAATAGGTAGTTTGTATATACAATTTAATGAAAGAAAGGCTTTCAGTGTACTTATTTACACACACATACATGCACAAACACAAATCCCACAGTTTGTTTTGTATTACTAAAAGTATAGCAGTCTTATGTACTATTAGACTAATGCCTATTACTTTATACCCTTCCACTCTTGATCAGATCATTCATATATATATATATATATATATATATATATATATATATATATATATATATATATATATATATATATATATATATATATCATACAGATATTGTTTATCTATGTGTTTTGCTTATACTTATTCCCTTTTTATTTGTCATGTATCTTTTTGTTTTGTTGCTCTCCTCATATAAGCTTGTGTAACTCTTTTAGTTATGACTTAGTATCAGAAAAAATCTATAATTAATTGGTAGAAATTTCTTGATGAACAAGCTTGCTAACTCTGAACTCAAAATCTGGCTTGAACTGATGGAAGCCATTTTCTTGTTCATTTCCCATCACCAAATGTTTCAATCTTGTTGCTTTCCTGCCATTTTGATAGACATAGAGGAATGAATGAGGGTGATGCTGTGCAGGTATCCTTCATCGTGATCTAATACGTATGCAAACTCCAATTCACAGAAAATGAAGACTTGCTATTAGGGTAGGGCAGTATAGCGAAAAATTCATATCCTGTTACTGTCACGCTGAGTATTGGTGTACGATAAATAAGCTAGTCGGAGCCACATGAGATTTCACAAAAACTTTTATTGAAAGAAACTGAAATCGAAATTATGACAAATGAAATGAATGAAAAATAGGCATATCTCAGAATATTCCCACTCGAACTATAACAAAAACTCTAGAAACCCTGATCAAAAAGAAATAAAAATCTAAATAGAACAAAAAATGATTTTTTTTTGTTAGGTAGAAAGTTGAAGTAAATGTGAAAGAGCGAAAGTGGGTTTGCCATGCTCACACACGCGCAGGAACATTTGGGCTGGGATTATGTGGACAATTGGGGTTGAGGACAGGCAAGTTTGATCTAGCTCCAAAATAGCTAAATTGGCATCATTGTGGCTGTGTTTAGATATATACTGGTATATCGTTTGAAGTTGATATACTGCTGAGCACTATATATAGACATCTTGGGGAAATCTTCAAGTAGAAAATCTGGAATCTTCGAATGGCTCTAATGATTTTAGCAACTCATGTAAAGAGTGCACCAAATATTATACAATCTAGATATCTCTGCTTCTTTTCAATTAATTATTACAACCTTTTCCTATTGATACCGTTTACCATGAAAGGGTGAAGTAAGTGGGACATCTTCCAGGAGTTATTCAAGATACAGAAATGGTCATTCCTCTGTTGTATCCCATAAGTTCGTATTGCAGTGTTATCCATATCATTTTCCTATAATCAAATGGGATGAGATTGAATGCCTGAAAATTTACCTGTAAAAAAAAAATGCAAGGAGATTGCTTCTTTGCAAACAAAACTGGATCAGTGGGACAACTTCTCATGCAGCCAACTGAGTTGGTTGTTCATTAAGAGGTGATATGGTACACATTACCACTTTGGGACCTGCGTGTTATCCATGTGCCTATTTTCTTTAGATGGATACTATACTTAACTAAATATACTCATTCTCCTCGATTTAAGTCACAGACTTCTTGTTCTTGATATTAGATTATTCTTATCAATTTAACACCAGGGTGAAACCTTTTATCTTATAACTTCCACTCCTATGTCCCAACTATTCAGTTACCTCATGATAACTAAATTATTGAAAAGACTTCTAGTGGCACAAATTTTTTGAATTCCCATGATTAGCAGATACTTATTACGTAGAAACAAGTTTATATGCCCATATATATTTACAACATATATATATATATTTATATATATATATATATATATATATATATATATATATATATATATAATGACACCAAATAAGATTCTTTCCAAATAGCATTTTGCAAGGATGAAACTTCAGAAAGTAATACAGATTTGAAAAAAGTATTGTTTAAAAGATTTGAAATTATGTCACAACATTGTCTTGAAGCATGACGCCTTGATTGTTGTTCTGAAATGCGCTCGAGAGTCAATTGAATAGTTTTAGCAAAAATATATGTATATATATGGGTCATATTTAGCTGCTTCTGTTCAATATGTATCAGCTAATCGTGAGAATCAATAATAAATTAATGGCCAGCTATAATTTCTATTGTACTTCTGAGTAGTTGACCTATGAATGTGTTAATGAGTTTGGGATCATTGTGTCTTGATCTGTTGTTATTGTAACTTGAAAGTACATCTTTCTGCTTGTTCATGTTGCATTGGTAACCCGTATGTGTCCATGTATGTTGTGCATGTATATATATATAAATGTGTGTGTACGTACACATACACTTACTCATGTTTATTGTGTACATCTGAATGTATATTTATATATTGTAACTTATACACACAGTGCGGGTGTGTGAGTGTATGTCTGTTTGTTCTTTTGAGATAACATGTTTGCTCTAACCTTGAAGATTTTACTAGTATACTGAACTCAATGGGTTTATGGTGTGGAAACTCTATCTTAAACTGCAGGGCTTTGTCTGAGAATTATAGATATAGTCAAGGGAATTCCCACATCTGTTGTCTTTCTAATATCTCTTAGAACTTGAAGATTTTAGAACTACATAAATGTTAAAGGCATGAACAAATTATTCAAGTTCTAGATAGAAACTTGATGATGGAAACCTAACTTAGAGTGTGTCTGCGAGAGGGAATTTTTGAAGATGGATGTTGCGTGTTTGGCATTGATATGGTAGAATAAGAGCTTGTGGCAAGATTATATGCATGAAAATTGAACAATATCTCTTGTGGTCACTAGGAAGATAATACTGTTTAAGAAACTATAATTCCATGTGCCCTCCTCTCACAGGATCTTTCCTTTGTGTGTTTGTATATTAACATCTCGTGTTTTATTTCCTATAATTTATAGACAGATTTTTTAATTAAAGTCAATAAAAACAATGCACTAGCTTAGTTCACTTCAAGCTGTGCACGTGTGCATATATATTTTAAAAGAATTGTACAGTATAAGATTTTGTGTCCACCCACTACTAAAGATTAGAGGGAAAATCATGCCCCGGCCATCAAGTAAATCACTGTAGTATTTCTGGTAATGCTGACACAGTTATACAAGAATTCAAAAAGACAGTAAAAAAATTCTTAGCAAAAAAAAAAAAAAAAAAAAAAAAAAAGCAAATATTCTCTGTATCTTCATGGGACCCCCTTAGAGGTGTCCTGGTTTATAATAGTTTATTTAAGAATAAAAATATAAAATAAAAGAAAATTAGTCTACTTCTTGGCCTGATTTTGCCTGCAGGAAAATAAGGAAGGGGTGAAAGGCTTTCACTATCGGACAATGCTTGTATGTATGTATGTATGTATGTATGTATGTATGTATGTGTCTCTCTCTCTGCTACTACTTCTACTATTTTACTCGAAGACGCTATGATTGTACCTCCCCCCCCCTCTGCATTTTTCCTCATAATCAGAAGAAAAAACTTATTTAGAAAGAGTGGCACTGACACAAGATTAAAAGAGTTCTAAAATATAAGAAAAAACGTGGAAAAAAGATTTCCAATCTCCTGAAAAAGAAAAAGAATGTTTTAAAAAGATGTGTAGTGGGGTACTCGTGCGATTTTGCAGGGTTTTAGGCTAAAAATCTTGTGTCTATGTCACTGGACCCAAAGTTATAAGAGTCAAAAGAGACCTTGAAAAAATGCGTAAAAAATGAATTCTAAGAATTGAAAAAAATATTTTTAGAAGATGTTTAGCAGATTGTTAATAAGCATTCACCAAGTTCTTGGCCAAGTCGTTTATTTGCAATGAACAGAAATAATACCTTGCTACTTTGCTGGTCATTTGGTCGGGTTAGTGATCAGGGCTAAGGTGATTCAATAATTAAAGTTCTGAAGTTGTCCTTTGATTGTAGCATTCTAAGCAGTATGACCTGTTAGAGCTTTCTTGAACGATACAACCTTTTCCTCCTGAAGGATCAAACTTTGTAAATGAGTAAACCACCTATTATCAAAAGAACAAAGGAATTCTACCGATTACCAAAAAATCACTAGTTTTTAAATTCAAGTGTTTATCATGAAAACAAAAATGAATTTTCGATTTTTCCTAAAACTAACATTAATGACTCATCACATTTAATGGAAATAAAACATTGTCTCTCCTTAAAACCTAATGTCTAATCCTCATAGCATTTACCTTTGTCACCTTCAGCTCTTTGAACCCTTCATGTTTCTTTTTTCTTTTTTTTTTTTTAAATTAATTTTAAGTTTTTCAAATCTGTTACTTACATAGTAAACCGTTATTATTGATGTTTTGCTAGTATTTACCTTCATCTTGATATTCATTGCTTTTTGTCAGGCTGGTTAGGCTTCCGCAGTGAGTAAATAAAATAAATTTAAAATGCGAATCGAAATAACGAATAAGGTCCTGGTGAGAATCACACTCACAACCCTCTATGCCAAAGAGTGGCTTGCTTAATGTGTGACTGTTCTTACTACTCAACTACAAATGACAGGTACCAGTCTGAATCAAACCCTGTAACTCATTCCTCATCCACAATCTCTTCAGTTCCATATTTGCACAATCTCTTCTGCTCCATATTAACTGGTACTTCGGTTCAATCCTATCTTATCTTATTTTATTTTTATTTCTTTCATTAGATAAAGTATTGTAAATCATAATTATTAATTTCTTGCTACTGTTTACCTTCATGTTACTTTTAACTTCCTTTTTTTTTTCCCTGATGTAGAAATGAGGAAGTATAGATGTCAGTGGTATTGATGAGTTGTTTTAACAACCCATCTTCAATTTTCCATTTGTAGTTGCATTCTGTATTTTGTGGTTTAAAGTTCATGGGTTTATAGTTGGCAATGTTTCAATGATTTTGTTACTTAGCTTAAGTTAGTCTGGTACAAGGCCACAATAGTGGGACACCAAGTGAAGACTAAACTCCCTTGCAAGTCAAATGTGCACCCTTTGGCAGGCACCTAGTACGAATATTATTAAACTTAACTTGAGACTAGATCAGAATTGCAGAGTGCCTATTGGAGATTCAACTCACTATGTGCATGTGTGTGTGTGTCTTTAGATGTGTGTAAATGGAAGGAATGAGTAATGTAATTACTCTATTCTAGCACTTTGGGTATGCATGTATGTGTTTGGATGTATGTAAATGGAGATGGTCAGTAATGTACTTGGACATCTTCTGTGTGTACGTGTATTTAGATAAATCTAAGTTTTGGGACAGTCAGTGATTTACTCAACTCTGTATGTGTAAAATAATATATCAAGTGACATGTAAATATCTTGAGGATAAAGAGAACTTTCCTGAAAGAAACTTTCAAAGAAATTCTGTAAAGATTGAATCAGACCCCCAAAGAATTCCTTCTATGTTTTAATTCCTTTTTGTTGTTTGTGTTTTTACCACAACGTTTTGGGCAATCCATTCTACGGCCTTCTTCAGTTGTACTATCTAAATGCAATGATGGTAAACAGAATTATTGTTCAATGGCGGCAATGCTTATTATGTTGGATTCAGGTGATATCTTTCCCTTTCTGGTTTGGGTTTCCATACCTCATCTCTGTTGAGTTTGCAGGAGCCACATCAGATTGAACTCTGCATTTGTGTGACGTACACTTAATCGACATTTTGATGTGTGCTGCTGCTTTGGTTTTTCTCAGTTTCAAAAATCATTCCCTGTCTATAATCTGGACTTCTTCCCTGAAAGGGTAGTGTTCCTCTCTACAAATATGATCAGCCTTTCTGAAGAAGCCTGTAGAATGGAGAGGCTGAAATGTTGTGTTAACAAGACTAGGAGCAAGGAGTTCAATCATCTGAAAAAAAACTCCCTCACTGTCAATGACCCTTCTCAAAACTATAGACAGTATTTAAATCAAACCTTTCAGACTGATTTACCAAGTATTGTCAAGTTCTCCTGGTGACCAAAGGCTAGCATGTCTGACGTTACCTTATCTGAATTGTTTGTATTTTGCCCGAACATTAATTACAATTTACAGAATAAAAAACGGTTGTGTTACTCAATATTGAAAAGAATGTTAAGTAAAAACACAGCACCAAATAATCCATCAGTTCATGAAGGATTCGGACCAGCCCTTCTCAACTGGGATTCCACACAACCTATGGGTTCCTAGAGAGGTTGTTATGATTCCATAAAGATTTTATACATGTGTGAGCAAGCTATTTCATGTTAACATTCCAGTGAAAGATCCAATTTGTATATGTTTATTGAAAGTTTGACCTGAAATAAGTATTTGTGTAGCAAAGAACAAGTTCAAGTTTCATAGTAAATAGGTACAATTCATATATGAATTAGTTATAAAAATTGTACTGTCTTGACTTGTATTTTAGTTTACTTTGCTAATGAATTTTAAAGCTTCATTTTCATTATGCAAGACTCTTATCTGAACAAAAACCCTGAATTCAATAATGCGTCTACCTTCTTTGGTACAATCTCCTGCTTCCTCCTTCCGTTGCTTAACAGTAACTGGGACCGACTGACTGACTGGAAAGTGTCTAATAGAGATGTGTAGATTCATCTAAAAACTGTTTTTCTTTGTATTGAACCAGTTATTTGATGTTGAAAACTATACATTTTATGAAAGGTAAGCTAAGCTTATCAATATTTTATCCAAGGGAACTGACTCTTATTTTATGTTGTTTTTGTTTTAAATGTCGTTTGGGTGAGAGGTGACTGAAAATAAATAGTGTCTTGGAATGTTCAATGAGCAAATGAATAAGACTATCTTCCTGTACACTGTAGTATACTGAATTTCATTCAGATTATAATACATTTTTGAACACACTCATGTGTCATTAACTGTACCTATGATATTTTTATGCTAGGTTTCCTTGGGATATTAAAGTTATCTCAAGGGTTCCTTGAGTCTGAAAAGTTTGAGAAAGGTTGACATAGAAAGCTGCAGTATTTATGGCATTTACCTTATTTTTCAGATGTTGGTTATGATCTGGTATTTTTTTAGTTAATTGTATATTTAGAAAGTGAAGAAAAATTAAATATTAGGTGCTGAATCTAGTCATATCCAGTTTAAAGCATTTATAGCAGGCTTATCCTCTATTAGGTTCTGAAGTTCTTACCTTCTGCTCTTGTGTCTGATCAAACAATTGTTATTATCAGATTATGAACACCATGGTTTTGTTGAATTAAATGCTCAAGAAGTTGATCAATGATCATTCAATGTTTCTGAGAAATCAGCAAAGTGGATGATTGCAGGATCACTTATATAAGAACTTATATACATCGTCTAAATTGTGAATGTAGATATGATCTAAGTTTAGCGTACTTTGGCTCAGGGTCACAATTATGGAGCTCTTGATAAGTATCGAATCCATTGACAATGATAGACTAAATTCTGAACCAAAATATTAGTAGATTCTCTAACACAAGTCTTAAATATGTACAAATAACAAAGAAAAAAATCTACTTGTGGTAAATTCTGTACAAATACAGTAAACCCTCAATTTAACAAATTAATGGAGGGGAAGGAGTGTCTGTTAACTCCAAAAGTCCATTAAATCTGCATGTAACTGAGAAGGTCATTTTTCCCGCTTTTTTCAGGTGAGTTTTCATGTAAAAAAAAGTTTCATTGAAATACATGTTACTGTATGTATACTATAAAGAATACATTTGATTTTTATTCATCTTTTTGACAGTGTAGTTGAGTGGTTCTTGTCTGAAATCTATCATGGAGACCAATGTTCTCATAAATAAGATGTATTTCAGACAAGGAAATGTGAGTTAGTTATTACGTTTTATTAATCACTAATACACAGAAATAAAATCAAATATTTATGAAAATAATTGTTTCTGAAATCCATTTTGGGGATATGTTGAATTGAGGGCTTACTATACTTAGTTTTCATTTTGTAATGTAAATGGACTTGGCGATAGGCCAACATTTATCACATAATCCAGAATGCACAAAGGCATAGAAAAAAGGACAGCTTTTAAGTTGTCAGTAGTGCAAGATCTTCCTTTCACCCTGGGGTTTGGAGTCAATTTATATTAAAACTCCCAAAAGACTATACTGTGCAAACAAAGAGAATTTGTTTTTGCTATAAAACTTTATTGATTTATGCACGTTTTGATTTTCAATCATTACACCTATAATTCTTTACATGTGTCTTCAACGTGTTAGTTTGCCATTATAAACAAAATTTTTCAAATACGTCTGAGGTATTTTCTCTCTGACGGGTCATCCTCTGATGAGTGTCTGTTAAAGGAAGTTTTCAGGAATTTATTTTTAAGAAACAAATTGAAAAATTTTTTTTCCATCCCATGCATCAGCTAATTATGGCAATTTTTTTTCCATATTTTTTCACCTCTTATTCATTCAACCAATGAGCAAAATTGCAAGTAGTTGTATTTGAAACTCAATCATAATCCATATGGCCCGCATTCAAATGATGAAAAAGTTATATGTTATTTTGGCATTTGCATGTATATTTCATTTGTCAAGAAATGTAGACACTTATATCTTCGATAAGTGATTAACAATCGGTATGTTTGTATGTTGTTTTTTTTTATCTTGGATATAAGTGGCACACATTCAAATGACAAAATAGTGACTTGGTATTTTGGTATTGGCTTGTATAGTTTATGTCAAGAAATATTGTAAAATATTGAATCACTGTAGTCCCACAAACGGCCAGACCAACAAGCTAAGTTGGCTACAGGTTCTTCTCTCTTTGATTGTTTATGTATGTGTATGTATGTGTGTGTGTGTGAGGGTGCTTCTGGTCATATTTTTTGGACTACAACCTTGAAAATTTGCATGAATACACCACTAGGCACCATCTTGAAAGTTTTTTCTTCTTCTTTTTGGTCTTGATGGTCATTTACGGGACCAATAATGCCCAGATCTTGTACTGGTATTTTTTTAGATAATTTTAGGTAATTAGTTCTGGTACAAACACTGACTATGGCAATTCATTTATGCAAGATATGGATATCTCTTGGATCTTCAGTAGAAAATTAACAATAGGTATTTTGAAGGACTCTGCCGTAATAAGATCTACCACATTTTTACTTGCTATAAGTTTTCTCATTGAATACTCAAACACACACACACACTCTCTCTCTCTCTGGAATACATCTGGTCAGAAAAAAGAAAAAAAAATTCTACTCCAGTTTACACATATTTGAGGAAAAAAAAAAATGATGGCAAATAAAACCTTTTTATTAAAGAATGTATTCATAATAAGGGTGAATGTGTCATACTGTCTCTCCTCCTCCTCTTCCTCATATTTGTGGTATGATGGCATGTTGGTTCCAGTGGTATGGTGATACTGGTGGTGGTGGTGATGCTGGTGTTTTTTTTTTTTTCCTTTTTTTTTTTCATTTTAATGCTTGTTTGTTACTCACTATTGGTTGTGCCTTGTCTCAGCTTTGCCAACCTGAAGCGCTATGTACCAAGCACCGTTTTTGTGTCGTATTTTGCAGTAATCTTTTTTTGTTTCCTTTTCAGAAGATTTAAAAGAATCTTTGCAAAAGTCATGTCAAAAGTTAATCAGTTTTTGGGAAGCCCCTATTTCCAGTTATATATATATATATATTTTTTTTTCTCTCTCTCTAATACAAAGACTCCAAACAAATGACTTTATTCAAAAATTGTTCTATCTAATATCCTCATCTTTCTTGTTCTCTCTGACATGTTTTTGAAATTTCTGATTATCTTCAAATCATTTGTTATGGAATTACATTTTTCAAATGGAAAGAATATCTTCCATTTGAATCAGAATCCTGGAGGAAAAGGTTAGCTGGTGCAATAATTTAGTTAGAAGAGTTTTTCTTTTAGTTTCTTTGATAAAAAAACGCGAAAAAACTGTCATTATAGCCTCGACCTTAAGCAATGGTTCCCAAACTTATTTTGTCGCAGAACCATTGTACAATTTTACAAAAATCATTGAACCCATAATTATATTTTGTGAACAATCCTAAGTTTAATAAGACGTTAGATGAGACTAAAATCATTTTAGAGAGAATTTATTCATATAAAAAACATAAAAGTAACATTAAAATAAAGAAAAGCCTAACTATGTTTTTAAGTCTTATAAATTTGTAATTGTTGTGAAAACAAGTTATTAAAGGAAGAATTTTGTGAATATCTGCGGGAAATTTGGCTCAATATTGAATAATTTAATTCGCATATCTCGGCCTGTCTGTTGCACTATTTAATTTTTGTGCTTACTTTTTACTTTTAAAATGGTGAATACCATCTTTTTTTATTGAATTAATATTCATTAAATCTTATTAAAAGACACCTTATCTTGTGGAACCTCAAATATTTTTTGCGGAACCTACTGCCCCGAAGATATTGTTTTCATTTTTTGAAATCTGAAATGAGACGAGGCATCTACTTTTGTGCTGCATAAATTTTCTATGAAATGGTTCATCGAGACGAGCAAGTTAACTGTCTAACATATTGAGAAGTGTTACATGTTACCCATATTTGATCTTAAAAGGTGCAGAGCAGGAATGTGCTTCACCTTGAAATATTAAGTCCACATCGTAACTGAGGAAAAAAAGGGTTTGTGCTTCTGAATGTCAAAGAAGATTTACCAGCTGAAATGTGCCGAGAAAACAAAAACAAAACTGGTTAGGATATCAAACTACAATTGAAGAAATCTTCTAGTGTGTAAGCACCACAATTGCTCATCACATGGGTATTGTGCAAATTTGACATTCACCAGATATGATATATTAGTCTGCTCACTAGGCAGTGCTGTGTCAAGTTTCAAGTTTTTTTTTGAATCGGTGGTTCTTGAGAAATCTATGCACTGCAAATACTCAACACTTGGCCTCTGTACAGAGTTGACATTCTCCAAATATATTAGTCTGTGTGCAAAGCTGTGGAGTATTAAGTTTGAAGTTTTTTTATCGGTGGTTCTCAAGAAATCTAGTAAAAATAACAGATAATAGATCTTTCTCCATAGTTTCTATATGTTATATCCTTGACTCCTGCTCTTTAGAAATTATCTAAATTTAGATATAAAACATCTAAATTGGCAACACTGAAGGAAAGTAACTGAAATACTTTGAAGCTGTAATTTCCCTACGATGATTGGAAAACTATTTTACTTGACAAATATGGCAGGCTGCTCCACACACATAGAAACCAACATGCACCTTTGGAATGGACACAGCCTCGGTTTGTCTAAATAGCAGCTTTTTAAATTTTTGATCAGTTGTAATAGAAGAGCAGTTTAAAAGAGTTAATTGAGCTTATTTATTATTTATCATAACAGCCATAGAAAATGAGTATGTAAATGATTCTATTCATATAGATACATAGTGATATTTAACAGGTCGGCTTCACATGCATTGATCCCCTGTATGATTGAAGTGTATGGAAAACTCCTCATTAGGACAAATTTCCCAATGCACTCAGCAGTTAATTGAGTGCACTCTAAGGTGTATGATTAGGGTGGAGATATCCCTTTGGTAGACTTGCAAAAGGATGGTGATAAAATCTTGTAGGTATAAAGTCTTGGTCTTGACAAGATCACTAAGCTGATGCTTGCATCAGAAACCAGGGCTTTGTCACCAGCTGTAATACTCCATTGGGGGTCACCTCTTTAGGGTCACTACATTAATTTCTCTCTTAGCAAGGACAATCTGTTCCATAAAATGTCTTGATTGATGAAAATGTAAATACAATCAATAGGAATTCAGTAATTTATTTCAAGTACAAGTATCGGATCCCTAAAATCTTGATATTAACATTGTAAATGATGCAATATGCACTAAAATTTTGTAAATAATGTATAAATGCAAATAAAAATAATGTAATAAATAAATAAATAAATAAATAATCTTATCATGATGTCCCAAAAGACCGTCTGTCTCTGCATAAGTGCCTACATACTAAATAAAACTCTAGATTATTTGAGATGATTTTATGAAATTTCGTAGTTTTATTTCTTGCGAACTGAAGATATTTCTCCAAGAGATTTTTTTGTGATTTGGATCTCTTTTTTAGTGAAAATTGGTTATGAGGTACCATTGTATAATCTTTTAGACCCTATTTGAGGGATTGGTATGGGGTTTCTGGAGAATAAGATTCTTCTCTGGAGTGGGGGTTGGTCTAAGATTATTTGGAAAAAAAGTGCTTGTAATATTGTGTTACTATTGACACCTTCCCATTCTCTATTCTCGGTATATCTTTTGTTCAGTGAAAGTGAGGGACTCTTGTAATGAAATTTCAGTTAGCAAGAGGTCTCTACTGCTGAATTAGTATCTCTTTGCAGAAAATTTTCAGTTAGCGAGAAAAAAAAAATGTTTGCAATTTCATGAAATCATCCAGAATCATTCAGATTTCATTAATAGTTATTTAGATTTATATCTAGTATCTAATTCTCAGTTCGACAGACAAGTGGTCATTTGGTGAATTATATCATCTGTCTATTAATAACATTATTTACATCTTAATTTGTATCTATATATTATTTAGAAAGTTATCAGTACTGTATGAATTATTCATAAGGTTATCATTACTAAGTTTTTAGGAGTCTGATATATTTTATTTGTAATGTATTACTGAAATTATTCACTTCATGTATTTTTATCCAACGGGACATTTTGTTGAATGGATTGTCCTCATTAAGAGAGGTTTGACTATATATAGTTTGTCTCTCTGTTAAATAGATCTCCTTCTTTGATGTCAGTCAATGAGGGCCTAGGATTTGGTCAAGGGAATCTAATCACTACTAGCATATTAGAAAGAATACATTTTGGGAAATAGAATTCATTATTAAATATAAGATGACAAATTGCCATTTTATTTTTTTGCTTATAATGTTATAAAGTAGACTGAAATAGAAAAAAACCATGATGGATTAGTGTTGCCCCTCACCCAACAATAAAAGCCCTGATCTTCCACCAAAAAGCCCCCGATAAACTAAATAAAAGACCCTAGATTATAGAAAAAATGACCTAGTTATTAATTTGAGGGTGATAAAAACTAAACTAAACATCAATTCAAATCTTACATTGCAATATTTGCAGTACTGCTTCAATTCTGTGGTCTGCTTTGGAATGTTGTTTATGTCATAGAAATGTGGTACTACTAATGCCGGAAGTAAGCACAGGAATTTCCTCCCCATTGTTTATTTCTTTTATGAATTGCTTCCCTTGTTATGAATTTATTTTTTTGTATTTTTTCTGCTGATGCGTTCTAAGAGAATCACAAGCAAAAACTCTTTAAAAAAAACAAACTTTATATTTCTTAATTTCTATATCTTTTGCCTACTTGCTTTTCACGTTTCTTCTTGGCATAAAAAACATTGCATTAGATAATAGGAATCAGGCAGGTTTATTCTGTTTAACTTACCCCTGCATTTTGATAGGAGGAATATCCTATTCGACATTTTGAAGAAAACATAAACATATTAAATTTCTGGTGTGCAGGAAGACATAACTTCAAATAAATTTACTTTGAAGAGTTGCTTCCATGTCTATCTGGTATCCATGATGGATAAAATATATGACCCCTCAGCAGTCAGCATGTTAAATATTTCCCCTTAATCAAATGTACCCATACTAAGGAACTCCTGCTGAACAAACTCTCGTCTCATCGCATCTGTCAATGAAGTACATGTATACACTTTTATTTTTTGAGGTAGACGTACCCTGACGTATATAAAAACCCAGATATTGTGGAATTATCAAAACATAACCCAAGAAACCCATTTGAAAAACCAAGATCTAGTTGGAAAACTCAGTAGTGGCAACACTGTTGGTGGTAGAGAAATTCTAATAATTATATTTGGATTCTTCTTATTCTGTTGTAAACTAAAAAAAAAAAAACTTAATCATAAATCCATGGCAATATATAGACTCTACTGTCAGCGCTAAGGTCAACATCACTTACTACCTTTGGCCAAAGTACCATGTCTTGGCGCCAAGAGATCAATCAAACCAAACAGTTTCTCTTTACTTGAAAATGGTCAGAAAAGCTGAATGTCATATGATTATAAAGAAAAATAAATTCCTTGTTTTGTTAACCAGAGAGAATATTGAAAACGAATAGAATTAGATGCATATTAAAAAAAATGACATTATATTGAAGTCGATTTTTTTCATACTGACTTTAAAGAAAAAAAAAAAAGAAAAAGTTTGACAATTTGAACTCTTCATGTTGTCATGGAGTGTCAGTCAATTCATTTCTATGACCCACCTGTTGTAAATTGTATATCCATAAGGAAAGAGAGTCTCTTCTATCTGTCCTCCCTTCTGGTGGTTCAAAGCGAAAAAAGGAAAAAAAGAAAAGAGAACTACCAGAAGAACAGACCAGAGAGACTCTGATTCCTTTCGGATATTATAATTTACACCTCAAGAAGGCTGTAGAAATGAATTGGCCTGAACATGACAACATTGAAGAAGAAAAGAAGAGTTCAAATTGTCAAGAAAGAAAAAAAAAGAATGGGTATGTTAATGACTCTTCTCAAGGTTATGAGCAATCTATTTTTTTAGTTCATTATTTTTCACCTTAGCGTCTTATGTATTTGGACTTGGTTGTTTCTCTTTGTATTGATTCTGGGACCTTTTCTTACTATTTCTCAAAATTTCACAAAATACATTGAAGGATTTCTCTTTTCAGTACACTCTCATCTTGTTCCTATGTTAGAGATTAAAATCATGTAAAGAGGTGAACTCCTGATTGATCAATTTTAATTAAAATGCAGCGAAGTCATCATAAGTATATGGGAACTTATCGGTTAAAGGGGTGCATATTTGCTCAATTTGTCCGAAATTTTACACAGTTCCACCTGGATTGGGGGGGGGGTCAGTTGCCGCCGCCCATGAATGTCATTAATTTTCTTCTAATGACTACTATCATTTTGAGCCATTTTCTTCCATATATTGAAGTATTATTGGCCCATTAACTGCAAAAGGTGGTGAAAAATAATAATTATCCATTGCATGATAGGAGCTCATGTTCATTGCAAGTTAACTTCATTGTGGGTTAACTATTTCAATATAAAAGGCCCTGACTCACGGGTAGATATGAATTACCATCAATCACAATAGAATTTCCATTTTATTGAGAAGTCCAATGACAGACATTCCAGTCATTTGCAGTTTGTGGGTTAACAATATCAGTGAGAGAAGTAAACATTTCTTGAAAAAATTTTGAATATTTCTTTTTATTGGACGAAGTATTATGAATCATTGTTATTTTAAAATTTTTTGACCACTCTTTATCATCATCTTAATTTCATTAGTTGCCCCTCATTGCAACTTTTTGCTCTGGTTGATTACCCTTCAGTAGCGAGTAAATAGCTTTGATTGAAAAATGAAGAATAAGCCTTGGGTGGGATTCTAACCCACAACCCCATAGCCAGAAGAAGTACTGTTTAGCCCAGCCTACTTCAACTGGATACTGAGGATCATATAACACCTTTGAACCTATTCTCCGTTCCTATTGTAGCCATGTTTGTTTATGTTCTGATGGTCACAGTATTTTATACAATTCTTAGTTTCAAAGAAAAAGAATATTCTATGTTTTTTATTGGAAGAAGTGTTATGAATTATTATAATAAGTAAACTTGATAAACAGATTTCAGTGGTGAACTCGCTTTTGACTTCCATGAATCATTTCTATGATCATTATCTAAACATTGGATAATTTGAGTCCAAGGCCAAAACTCTTGGGTGTTTCCATTCTTCTGCCTTGAAAATTATTGATGTCTAAACTTTGTTCTCCTCTTCGGGGGTGGGTTTAGACAGTGGTAAAGTCACTTCCTGCCACAAATAGTTGACCTCTTGGCTCTTAGAGGTTGCTTCCTGTGACAAAATACCCAAATCATATATTACTCTCTCTTTCTCTACTCACTAATCAATTCTGTTATTTTTCTTTTTTTCACTTTCATTTCTTCTTTTCTCTCTCTCCTTGCTCTTTTTCCTTTATTTCTTTTTTCTCTTTCTCTTACATTTCTCTGTTCTGTTTCTCTCTTATTCATATTTCTTGGTTCTCTCTCGTTATTTTTCAATATGAAATCATTTTTAGATTATAGAAATCAGATACCAAAAATTGCAAAAAATTTGATGAGAACATCAGTACATTTAAAAAGCATATTAGGGTGATTTTCTTCTTTTTTTTATATATCTATCTCAATGCTGTTCCTTCTTTTGTATGAAAAAAAATCTTTTTTTTTAATTACTTGAATAAAAACAGTTTCTTTTTATTCAATACTGAATCTCATTCTCAAATTTGAAAAAAAAAATGTTCTTTGTGGAATTGAGACTTAAGGAATGACAAACAGGATCAGAGACCAGCAGATCTGTTTCATGTTTGTTGACTATCAGTGAGGTAATATCTGTTGTTAGATCATGCAATAACCCCCACCCCCCAGACATTTTGAATGGTTGAAAGTGGCTAGATTTTTACCAAATGCGTTGTTCAAAAACCATTATTCTTGATTTGAAGATTGAAGAATTGAAGTTTTTTTGTGCATTAAAGAAAATTTACGATTCTAAGTATTTGGGTACTAAAATGTTTTAATGAAATCAGATGAGTTGAAAAAGATTCACACGTGTGTGATTTAAATGTGAACATTAGATGATTTCATTAGTTGCTTTTTAAATTCCAAAGTTACAATATTATAAAGAAATGAAATCTACTTAGTTATTTGGAAATCAAACATATCCCACGGGCATTTTGAAACATTAAAAAATGGCTGGACTTGATGTGTTATTGGAAGGATTGTCAATCATTAAATTGTCAAATGATATTCTTGAATCGAGCTCAGTTCTTCTTCTTTTGGACTAGGTGCCTCCCAAAGCTAGAAAGCCCAGTCTGCTTTATTATATTACCATAGCTTAGGGGAACTTTTTCATCAAATCATTGATTTTAAAACAGTGCTTACCTCGGACAAGTTTTTGAAAAAATCATTGCCATTTGGCCTGTAAATGGTCTTACTCGGGAAACAACTTTAGGCAAGTTTCTTTTGCCCAGTATATATCAATATAATGTTATCTTCAGCTTTAATTTAGTAAGTAAACTAGAACGTATTCTGTCTGATCTAGAGATTTGCAAGAAAGGGTATGTTTTCTTTTTTTTGGAATGGTGCATGATTAGTTCAATATCAGATTTACCCTTTACATACACTTATTAAATTGAAGTGTTTTACTAGTAAGGAAGCCTTTGCCTTTCAAAAGAACAAGGAGAAATATGTGGATTTCACGACTAAATTGTTAACATTTGATTGACCCATATATGCCTTTAGGCCCATATTTAGTCCTCACCAAAAAAATGTGATAGAAAATATACTTTTGAGAAAAAGTGGATCAAATTACACATGAACCCTCTCAAATGATGAGAAACATGCTTTCACTTTTTTTTTCTTTCCCCCAAATAAATTTGCATTACTGTGCTGATATACTTTCATTTACCCCATATTTCTAATATTACCAAAATCTGACTCCAGGCATAAATGGGTCAACATTGCACTGTTCTAGTTTCTTTGGGGTGGTACATCCTTGCTTGATGAAGCTCAAATGATTGTTGCTTTGGACTCAAACAATTCACTCTAAATAGACTTGTTCCTATCTTTCAACATCTTCATTAATTGTGTGTCCTTTTCCGTACTTCCATCTCCCTATGGCGTCCACTTCAGACTTTTTTTTTTGTGCGCATGTGTGTGAGTGTGTATACGTGCACAAGGAGCTACCCACAAGTTTAGTGGGTGACCATGAAAAGATGTGCCTTACCTAATACTTAGTTTCCACTGTTTGCCTCTAAGTAGTTCTATTGCTTGCTGCTTGCACAGATACTAGTGCTCACAAAGGGAAGCACCAAAAGTATATACTACTTACTGTTTGCACTACATATATATATATATATATATATATATATATATATATATAATATGAACTGTAGAGAGTGAGACAGACTTGGGAATAAAGTGTATGGAAGTTAGGTTTATTTATCTGTAAATGTTTTTAATAATTATATATATGTATATATATATATATATAAATATATATATAATCTTTACTGTTTTCAAGTGTTGCTTTATCTATGGTGATAGAGCTATACATATTAAATTAAAGCACGTATAGATAGGTAGATATTTGCAATTTTGTGGTTACTGATCAGTTTCACTCTGCTATTGTGATCGATTGACAACTGATTTGTTTTTGTTTACTTTTGTCCTTATACATCTAGAGTGTTATTTTTATGGGGCATTTTTTCCCTGTTTTTCATATTATTTTTCAAGGTTGTTTTTTTTTTTTTTTTTCTGTTCCTGCATGTAGTTGAGTTCAACAAAAAGTTTAAAAAGAAAAACAACCTTGAAAGATAAGATATAAAACGAAAAAAAATACCCCATAAAAACAAGACTCTAGTTCAGCGGGTATCAATGTGGGCACTGGTTTGTTTGAAGCAGGCATTGAGGTAACTAAGGATTCAAAGAAGGTGTTTGATCTTCAAGGGGGTGCTTTGTGGAGTTCTTATTAACATCTATGATTCTGATTTATAAATACGTGGTGTTTAGTAGTATCTGCTTAGAAATTCATTGATATACTTACTATGAAATTTTCCTGAATAAAACCTTTGAAATCGTTTTTTTTATATTGACATGCTGCCACGTCTCTAAAATCTGTGTTCAATACTTTTTTGTATTTAAACTACGGGGGAGGTGTTGACAATAGGTATCATGGGGGGCTGAAACTGGTTGAAAAAGACTGTATATAAAGACGAGAAGTAAGCAGAAAGAAACAGTTGTCTGTTGAATGTAATGGCTACACGAAACTGATCAGTAACAACAGTCGATGAATAGGTGTATATCGTGTTGAATTCAATCATCTTCCACATTCACTTTATTCATTTGATTGCCTAAATCCTGTCTCTTGTTTTTCAGTATATCTCTCTTTCTAATACCTCCCCGACCACAGTCTGTGCTTTGTATAGCTAAACCAGGTACTAATCCAGTGTAGAAAAGACTGACCTTTGGCTGCTGTCAAACACTATCATCTAACAAATTAAGCCTGATTAGGATCTTGTAATTAGTTTCGTTATCCTTTGACTGTAATGTCTGACCCGCCTTGAATAAGGCCAGCACTCTTGAGGCAGAGTCAGCCTTTCTCTCTGACTAGATGACCCATATAAAGACAGGTCCGGCTAGAAATCGGCATGTGACCAATGTCTTTTAGCATTATACTGTGTTTGGGGTGATCAATCAAAAAAATTGGAATAAGGGGTGATCCATGAATAAGTTACTTATTCTTGCCTTTTGTTGGTTCACTGAAAAGTTTGAATTTTCCAAAAAAGTGGGTGCAAACTAGAGACTAATTTAGCATAAACTTGAATTGCAAACTGAACTCCCTATAAAAATTCATTCCTGAGGAGGGTTTTTTTTTTCTTAGACTTAATAAGGAGTAATTGTTGGAATTTTTAACTCTCAAGCTCCATTGGTAAGGCCTGCATGCATGCATACATACATAACTAGCCAGACCAGCTTAAAAACTGAAGAAACTTATTTTGACAGTTTTTAATGTCAGTTGCTTTCTGGTGGTCAATATTATCTCAACTACTAGTACTCCAGCTTGATTTAATTTTCTCTGCTCATACTTGAAATTTATTTTCCAACTGACCTAGGTCAGCTCTGATAATACTGTAAAGGTCATTCCCTTGGTAGTCACAATATAAAGGTCAATGTTTCTGTTTTGTGTGAGGTAACAATAAAACAGCATTTTACCATCAATATGTGGAAAAAAAATTAATATGTCAGTCTTTTGTGCCTTCCACCAGGTGGCAGTAGTGGTAGTCTTTGCTTGACACACTCAAGACAATGCTGCTTTTTTTTCTTCTTTTTTTGCTTCTTTCTTTTCTCTGAAATTGTTTCACGTATCTGTGAATTTGTTGCTCAAATATTAGCCTATGAGACCTCCTGGTTCAAGGACATTTTTTTTCTCTTGATACAGTAGACTTGGGGATTTAAGATTGCTGCTATAATGGGTGTATTTTATACAGAGTGTATTGATAATGAGAACCAAAAATAAAAAACAGAAAAAAATGACTTTTTATTTCTCTTTTACAATCTAATGCTACATAGACTGGTTACAGGTTGGCAAATTAAATCAATGAAACAAAAAATTTTCAAAATAATGCACTGAAATCTTCATGCACTGTTGCTGCAAACTAATCTCCCACAATACCCTTATGTGAATATAAAAACAAATGTGGTGTTTAAACATGCGTGTTATCAAAGAGTGCCTTTATGAGAGTTTGAGGTATTGACCTATTCCATTTTTAATTTTATTATATTCACTTCTCATTATGAAGCTCAGCCTAGTCTGGCACAGACCGACAATTATGGAGCGTCAGGTGAGGATTAAACTCACTAACAATGGCTTGAGAATTTTGTTTGCTAAACATTACGCTATGGCAGGCACCCAAAATAAGTAGATATTGATTATGCTTATCCTTGTATGGGATGAGGTCACCATAGTGGGGACATTCATGAGGATTTAACTCATTACCAATAGATTGTGAATCCTTGCTAACCAATTTACTATGACAGGAACTTCTCATTCGAAGGGATGGTAGAACTTTAGAGCTTGCTCTGGCATCTACTTACAATGAAATGTTCATATCCTGTTGTCTAACCACTGGTCTGCTATACTGTTGGAATATTCTCGCAAAGGGCCAACAGATTCCCATAGCTAGCTCAGGTATCTGCCAGAAGAAGGACACTCCTGTCAAATCCAGGACCTAGGGGTCCTACTTCTATTCATACCACTTTGGTGGTCTATAGGATACAGACCCTTGGTTTAAAGGGTGAGGTCAGTCTGGGACAAGTTGCTCTTCACTTGCAAACTTCATTGCTCAGGCTGGAGGGTTATTCCATGCACACACACTGCAGTCTATGATCCTACTGCTGTGGAAAACTCTTCCAAAAATATCTTTGTTCCCAGAGCCAAGCTATTCATTTATGTGTGTAACAATGGTGTCAACAAATATAAATGATTATTCCGTTGAAAATGGAAATAGTTTGACTCTTGTGGTTGTGAACGATCAGCAAGCAGAATAATAACAACGATGAATGATAAATAGTCATGACTGAATGTCACTTAAGAAAATTCACTGACCAAGAATAGAGGAATTGAGCTACATTTGACTTGAAGAAAAAATTCTTTGCAGATAGGAAAAAATTGTTAATAGTTAACCCTTCAAACACCAAGTTTTTGAGGATGATTTTGTAAATTTGACTTGGTATTTTTTTGAATGGCCATAGAGGGAGAATCTGTCATGAAATGTTGCTATAGAGAAATAGAATGATCAGTATGGCACAAGGTTGATGTTGGGAAAAATATCAATTTGGCATATGATGATGTCATCAGGTGGCGGCCATCTTTGATTTTGAATTTTTTGTACAACTTCAGTCGACTGGATCATATGAGATCACAAAACCTATTTGGTTGCTCTGTAAGTGGGGGTTAAATTTTAGTAGATATTTATAAACCAGAAAATCGTATTTCCAGCCAATTTGTGTGTGTGTGTGTGTATTAATATATGTATGTATTTATCTGTACTTGTGTTAATCTATGTACACAATGAATCCTGAACCAATATGTATGTTCCTCTTTGAAAGATTCAACCTTTGTCTCTTTATTATTTCCCTTTTTTCCTCCCTTTTGATCATGATATTAGTTTTCTCAACTCTAACTTACTTGCACTGTCTATCACAAAATTACCAATATACTTATTACTTTATTCATTAGATAGATCTTTTGATGACAGTATTCAAATACATCCTAATATTTTCAGTATACCAACTCATAAACAAATTTTCTATATTTTAAACAAAGCCTTTTCACTTATTTTGTTATTAGCTTTTCCCCGTCTTATTGTTACTGTATTTTAGATGAAGTATTCTCACTATCGAATCACTGTAGCCCCAGAAATGGCCTGCCCAACCAACCAACCAGTGGGCTACAGATCCTTCTCTCTTAGCTTGTCTGTGTGTTTGGCTGTGTGTATCTCTGAGTGCTCCTGGTCACATTTTAGGGATTACAACCTTGAAAATGTGCTTGAATTCATTACAAAGCACCATCTAAAAACAATTTTTTTTTTTTTTTCAAAAAAGTACTTCAATGTGGTTATTTTAAACCAACGGTGTCTAAATCTTGTGTTGGGATCTTTCTAGATAATTTTTGATAGAAAATCTATTATTTTCGACAATTTCTTAGATAATTAGTTCTGGTATGAGCACAGGCTATGAAGATTTATTTATGTCGGTTACAGATATTGTTTTTTTTATTATTACTAGTTTTACCCCATATTAATGTTACTTTTCATCTCAATACTTTTTCACTTCTAGAGCAAACAATGTGACATCAAAAATGATAATGGGTATGAAAATATTATTTGGTGATATCCCCTGACCATTTTATCAACTTCTTTTTTACTGTTGGTAAGCAGGTTCGTTGTTTTTGAATTGACCAACTTTGTTTAGTATACTGTGTTTATAAAAAAATATCCTTCAAATATGGGCAGAGAGGGTTTTGGCTTTTGTTGAGTATTGAGCTACAGCAAAATATTTTTGAAAACCAAGTATCAGGCATTTTTCAAACTTCAAATTTCATCTGATTTTGTTAAGATTTACGTTGAGTGAATTTTTAGTAGAATTCTCTTACATTGTCATCATAGTAAACATTAATCTTCTGGATATGGGTGCAAAAATAAATTAGAAAAGTTCTCATTTCAACTGAAGTAAAAGTTTGATTCTATTAGTTGTTTTTCATGTTTCTTTGACAGTAAACTTGTTACAAAACATTGTGAATGAACTTACTGTTTCTAATGAAGACAAGACTGGCTGCTTCAGGGTCAAACTCCACTCTGACTCCATTGATGCAGCTTGTGGTACAAATAGAGATGGAAAGATGCAACTATTTCAGCCACCAGCTGGAATGATTAAGAAACAAAAAACTGTTTTCCTTCCACATTGGGCGGAGCATGTGTGCAAAATTTCAAGTTTTTACTATGAATAGTAAGGGCTTTACATGTGACGTATGCATAGATAAAAAAAAATGAAACTATTTCAGCTACCTGATCAAATTAAAAAAAAACACAAAAACAAACAACCTTCATGGGGGGTTACAAAATACCAAATCTTTTTCTGTCAGCTCTTAGGGCTGAGAAGAGTAGAGTAAAAAAGAAAAAGAATTCTAGTGAAGATAAAAAACAAAGAGATAATAAATTCTAATAGAATGAATCTGGTTAGCGACACCAGATAATTCAATTAGCATCCACAGCTTTCCGTTTTCTCTTTCTCTTATTTCTTTCTTTCTTTGATCGATGAAGTAGGAAGAGAATCTTTCTCTTTTCCATTCTCTCTCTTTTATTCATCATTCAAATTTTATAACCTTTTCACTTTTTTAAGTCTTAGCCAGAAGTCTTAACTTGGTGTCATTCTTGTTAGGTTTGGTTAACAAGTCAACTCCAACAATAGGAGTTTGATAAAAATTTGAGTGAAGAAAAACCTTTGCATCCATATTGAAATGCAGGTTAGTTTATCTTGAAATGATATATTTCTGCTAGATACTCATTATCCATTCATGATGACATTTTGAATAAACAAAAGATTCAAACAAATTTAAACTTAATCATTCATGTCAGTTGCCAAAAACAATAAGGGATAGCTACGGCCATAGGCTGGATACTATTTGTATTTGGCTATCTCCCTGACTCCAGATGACAAGCATATGACCTAAGTTTTGAAATACTGATTGACTACTGGTACAGGTTGTTGGCTGGATAATTTTTGGATGCAAAAAGACACGAATAACAAGAGAGAAATCTATAAAAAAAATTTCTAAATTCGTCCTGAATATGTGTTCTGCACATGAAATGAGATGTGCTGAATTTGATAATAGTTTTATTTATTTATTTTTTTTTGTCTTGAATGCATAGTTCTCAGGTTATAAGAATACATATATCAGTGACAACTTCAGATATATAAGATTTAAAGTTTGGTGGGAAAATGCACTACTTCATATTTCTATAAGACATCTAGTATACACTTTTTTGTTGATACTCTTTTGTAAGAATAAGCAGGTTAATTGTGTAGTGTATAAAGGTGATAGGTTTTACTAAGATTGACAGAGGAGGGATTTTAAGAAATTTCATTGTTAACATACAAACACACTCCTCCTCTATCATCAATATCATCATAAGTTCACTGCTGGTCTAAGGCCTTTCCCATTTCCTTCCATGACGACCACGATTGTGCTTATCTTTCCCATTTTTTACCAGCAAACCTATCTCATTTCTCCATTTTGTGTCTGGTCTTTCCTATTGAATTACTGTCATTTTATTCTTGCTTGATTACTTATATTATATCCTTCACTCTAGTCTTTCCCCAGATCCATGTTGATCTTTTTTTAATTTTTTATTTTATTTAGAGTTATTCCTAGCATTGCTCTTTCCATGGCTCGCTGTGTGATTCTAAGTTGGTTTTATCGTTTTTTTTTTTCATGTTTTACATCCATTGGTCATAGCTGGTATTTTGCATTGATTGTATTCTCTATGCCCTTGAGCACATTGGCAATGTGCTCTTCAATATGTCTCTATTTATAACTAATGATTTCCAGTCAATCGTTATGCATCATATTATTTTGCTTTCATGGTTTTTCTCTAACTGTATTACCTGTACTAAGTAAATGCATTTATCAACCTCTTCTAGATCCCTGTTCTCTATTCTTATGGTCATTTGGGGTTAGATCCGCAAATTGAGAATTATGCAGTGTGCACATGAAAGAATTATGCTAGGCCTCACATCGAGAGATCTCAAGACAACACAGTACATCCGTGAAAAGACAAGAGTTAGGGACATCATAGAATACATTAAAAATCTCAAATGGCAGTGGGCTGGCCATGTTGCAAGAATGGCAGACAACTAATGAACATTGCGACTCACGACATGGGATCCCCCAAGATCACATGCGGAACCAAGGCCAGCAGAATATTAGATAGAGGGACGAGCTAGACAAAATCAGAAAGTAGTGGGTCCGGTCTTTTGGGTTTTTCTTTGTTCCCTGCATAAATGAAAGATTACTGCGTAAATACACACTGTTTATAGGTGATAGGTTATACAGTCTTGCAACATAGTTTTCAACAAAGCTCTTCAATGAACATCAAAACGACGCAGCCTGCTGGTGAGCTTTTAGTAATGTTTACTTTTGTTCTTGTCTATTGTCACTTCTGTGTGATAGATTCAACACACTTCATTCATTGGGTCTTTTCCTCCTTTGTGAAATTTCAAGTTTAGAAAGCAATTAATGTGATCTAAAAGATCACTGCTCCGAAAGTAACATTTTTCTTAAAATACAGGTGTGCATTGCTTAACGACCAGGTTATGTTCTGGCCAGTAGGACTTGAAGCAATTTAGACTCTGGTTGAACCTTGTATAATAATGCAGTATATTGTGTAAGCTCATTGCATACTGGACCATAGCTACACTACTTAAAATACTATATATTTTACAAGCATACTGGTCCATAGCTACAATACCTATAACACTGTAAATTGTACTGGATCATAGCTACACCACTTATCTTGACTAAATGTCCCAAATATTCACTATCCAATATACTGCAGATGGTCTCACATAATATGCACATTTTTATGTTGGATATATTTTAAGTAATGTATATATAATGTGCATCATTATGCTAGTTACAAAGCTTATATATAAGCTAGTAACATACATGTTTAATATTGGTATTGAGTATTATGTACAGTACCATTATACGACTGGCTGCATAATTGCTTTGTTTACGTTTTAAAAGTCACTGCATCTGTTTATTTATGTTATGTCCTGTTCTGACAATTGAAGTTTTTCAAAACTTCATTGGACCGTGGATCTATATGCGATCAGACGTTAAGTGTTGGATATCTGTACTCTCCTTCTCAGATTGTGATTCCTGAATACACTTCCTGAAATGTCTATCCTTTATGTCCTACTACCCAGGCCTTAGTTTTTATTAATGCTTCTCCTAAATGAGCATTAATGGTGAATCAATCCTCTCAATTGATCCCAGATCTGTAACCATCAATTCTGGTGTTGTGTGTGATCACCTGGCATCTGTAATGGAATTGTATGGTTCATTTATGATGGGAAAACAGGTCTGGTTAGTCACTCTGTAGAAACTGTCACATAACCAACCTCTTTTGGCAACATGGTATGTTGGGGGTGATCAATGAATAAGTTATTTCTTTAGCCTTTCATTGAGCAGTGATCATGAAAAAAAAAGTCTCAATTTTCCAAAAAAAACATTTATCAGATGTAGAAAGGAATAAATGCTAAAATTTTCAGTACTCTATCTCCATTGGTGTGGCCTGTTCACGCAATACATCATTTTGGTTGACGGTCTCTAATACTGAGAGGCTTAACTGAAAATTGCATCTACAAAATGGTAGGCAGTTGCAAACTAGCATTGTGCAATCACTGTGAATAACAATAAAGGGAGATAAGAAGGAGCTGCAAGACAGAAATGCTTTCTATATTGTTGATATTTACCAGATTATTGGAATTACTCAAATGGCTCCACAAGAAGGAGAGATACTTGAACTAGATATTTTGTGTTCCTAGTTGGTCTAAGATATCTGATCAAAAGGTTGCATGTTATTTATGCATTATAGCCAATATCTGAGTAATGCTACCACCAGCACCACTACCATTACAGATTGAATGTTGATACTTGCTTCTGATAAATAAAAAAATGCCTCTCTGGATGTGATGTTCAGTAGAAATGTTTCTTGTGTGCTGTGCAGTTCTAACAGTTGTTCCAATAAGACAAACGTACTAAAAAAAACCCCAGAAAATTTGGGCTCCTATCTTAGACACTGAAAAATTATGTTCTAAATCAAGCACATGCCAGACCAATTACAGAACTTTCTCAACATGGAAATTGTAACAGAGCTGCTCTGTAACATCTCTGCAGAGTAAAATAAAAAGTTTTGTCTTTGGAAATTGGCCAATGTGCATTCACATTCATCAGTATTTTCTCCTTCTGTTTTCTACCAGGTCTGTAGTAAGGTAAGGATGTTATTCATTCCCATAGAGTTTTATGATCATCGCTTTCAGCAGAGTTAGTCAGCCAGCCTACCTTGGCCTGTCTATGTTTATTGAATTTCCCAATAGGCAAAGACCAGTACTCATTGTGTTACTAGCTTATTCGTCCAGTAAACTATCTGGACTCACATTGACTGTACCATCGTTTAGCAGTAGGTCTCCACCTTTCTCTTGAAACAGAACTTCTTTCAGTGTTTACAGTTAATAAGTCTCCGTCTTATCGTTTGTGAATCTTTCTTGTTACAGAAAAATTATCCGTATGTAAAATAATTTACCATGTGCAAAAGAGACCCAGCTGATGTTGTAAAATAGATTTTCATTAGTATTTGAATGATGTAATGAAAGTGCTGAATTCAAAGAAAAATAAAGAAATAGAAAAAGTAATACTAAAACAAAAACCAAAAAAGCTGTTTGTGGTCAACAGAATGTTATTCTCCAAGCTCAATGCAATATAAATCTATTGGATCTACATTTATAGAATGTGTGTATGTCCATATATTTCATCTATGCTGTCATTTCTGACAACACGAGTAAACTAGATTGTTAATATTTGGTAGTTTATATAACATTTAAGTCAGATGCAAGAGATTTTAAGTTTGTTATTTGTTATGAATAATGAAATGAATTAACATTCAGTTACGTACAACATACTTTTCCTTCTTTTCATCTTGTGCCGGATTGAGATTTTGTTGGTCCCTTGACTAATGGTACTTTTAGGACCCCCCCCCCTAATATTTTCAGAAGAAAAGGGAAAGTTGAAGAAAAGTTGAATTTATTTTCACAATACTAACAACAATAAAACTTGTATAATCTTGTAGAAACTAGTTTCTTTGAAAAATCTGTAAATTTTAAGTTCTCCTTTAGAGCATTGTTTTTCAATTGCTGTGCAAGCAAGACTGTTTTAGTTGCTCTTAAATGTCACAAACTGTCATACAGTATATATGTATACAGTACAGTGTTTATTTTTGCCGCTATATGTTTACTACGAATCACAGAACTGGAGAAAGTAGACCACTACATTTACCTATGACAATGAATCTCCATGAGACCCTCGAAAGAAGAAGAAATCAAGGAAAGAATCACCCTAAGATGGCAAGACTTTGGCAGAACAAGCTCAACCTTCAAAAACAAGAAGATCCCATTGCTCCTAAAAAGAAGGGTATACAAGCAATACATCCTCAAGGTAGTCACTTATGGAGCTGAAACATGGAACCTAACAAAGAGATAGGCCCGTAAACTGAGAACTATGCAATATGCACATAGAAGAATTAGGCTCAACCACACATGGAGAAACCATAAAACAGCACAATACATCCAGGAGTCTGTGACATCATAAAATCCTTTAAAAAGCTCAAATGGCAATGGGCTGGCCATGTCGCAAGAATGGCAGACAACTGATAGATATCATGACTTATGGATCCCCAGAGATCAGATGCCCAACTGAGGCTGGTACGGTACTAGATGGAGGGACAAGCTAGACATATTCAGAAAGTACTGGCTCCAAGACACCCACAATAAAGAAATATGGCGAATGGTGGGGTAGGTCTAAGTCCAACGACAGACATTAAGAGACTGATGATGATGATTAATTAGACATTTTTTTAAATAGATAATTTAGAGTACTTGCACTTTGATCCAGCTTTCACAAATGCAATATTTTTTCAATTAATTTCTGGAGGACTTCCAGCTGGTAGAGGCCCCTGATCTGCAGCCCCTGAAGCCAATGCTTCAATCTGGCGCTGTTTTCATCTTTCTTTCATTCATTTCTCTTCCTTCTCACTCTCTAATATTCTTCCTTTTTTTTTTTCTTTCTTTGCTCTTTTGTTTCATAATTCACGTCACAATCTGCCTAATGTTATATGTATTTGTGCTTTTCTGAATAAAATCTTATTTAAAGTAAAGTCTTCATTCTTATCATTTTTTAGATTTGTCCACACATCTCTATTAGACACTTTTCAGTCGGTCTGTCGGTCGGTCCCAGTTACATTGAATGACAGAAATAGAAAGATAGGAAGAAGTGTGATGCCATTGTGATACCAAATGCTATGATGTCATAATAAATGTGAGAGTTCAGCATTTAAAAGAGCCCAAAATGGCCATTTACGACTTTTATTGAGAATAATACTTGCAGAATATTTCCATACCACAATATTTTACAAGTATGAGAATCAATTGACTCAAAGAAAGACTAATTGCTCTTCTCCCCCCACGGGTAGTGGACACATTATTGAACTTGAGTCGTTTAGTCTTGTGTCCATCTTCAGACTAATTGATATCACTCATGTAAATCATTTGTTAACAAAGTTCAGTTCAAAAGACTTACTTCACACATATTACATTGCAGTTGTATAAAATATTTACCCGTGGCTATTCAATTACGGATTTAAGGGAAATGTATACTTTTTTGCTCCTTCATAAAAAAGCCATGTCAAGTCAAAAATTGCGACTAGTATTTCATATATCTATGGTAACTTTATCGGCATTATATTCATTCAATAGTGATATATATGTGTATATATATATATATATATATATATATATACACACACACACACACAAAATATCTCTTATACATATACTAAAGGGGACATGGCACATTATCACCGTGCTGTATATGATCAAATAACTGAAATATTGGAATGGTTTTGGTCCTAAATTAGCCAGAAGTTGGTTCGTATCTCTTATATTCCTTTGTCTTACCTTTCATCTGTTAAGGCTCTATAAAAGAATTTCTCCTCCTTTCTTCTATCACATACACACATGCACACGCATGGTAATAACTAAGTAGGATATGAACAATGAAAAAAATAGTACCTTTGATCAATCAGTATGTGATGAACTAAGTTTGCTTGATGAGTTGTCTAATGGTATGAATAAGTGGAAATATTGAAAAGATATACATTTGCTATCGTGTTTTAGAGCAACAGTCAAAGATGTCTTGCTTTAAGACAATGTTGTGACATGATTTCATATCTTTGTTATGATACTTTTTCCAACTTTGATCTCTTTCTAATGTGGCTCCCTCTGAAGAGTGTTAGATGAAAAAAAAGCTTTTTGGGAACAATTCTATTTAGTGTCATATCCACACATATATATATATATATATATATATATATATATATATATATATATATATATATATATATGGGTAATTCCTGTTTGATATGTTTCTGCTAATGAGGAAAATTTTCAACTTCAATACCACTAGAAGAACTTTTTCTTATTTGACTTGATTATTGTGAACATTTTTGCAGAAATTTGCTGAATAACTGTGTAGAAGATGAATAATGTTATCTACAGAATTGTATTTTTCTGGCTAGGGCTATTTTTTTGTAGGGCTACTTAGTTTGTTGTGGGTAGGTTTTACTGATACGGGAAACATTGTCTATTTAAAGAAATAGTATAGCTATAGTAAGTACATATTCTTTCTTACTTGTTTATCAATAGGAAAAATTAGTTGAAACCATAATGCAGGAGAGACACTTTACATATTGTTGAATCATAATAGCTCCACAAATTGCCCGATCAACCAGCCGAGTGGGCAATAGATGCTCCTGGTCACATTCTTGGGGGCTTCAACCTTAGAAATTTGTATGAGTGTGTCACTAGGCCTGTTTTGTTTTTGTTTTTTTTTTGTTTTTTTTCTTAGTCATTTTGGACCAACAATGACTAAATCTTGTGCTGTTGTTTTTTAAGATAGTTTTAGACAAAACTATTTTTTGAAGATAATTTTTTTAGATGATTAGTTCTGGTACATGTGTTGGCTCCAGTGATTCATTTGTGCTTGGTACTGATATTTTTCATGGTGTTCAATTTATATGAAATTTGTTAAGTCACATGGATAAATAACCTGTTATCACATCCCATCCATCGTTTGGTAAAATTCAAAATGTTTTACTTGAATAAAAATTCCAGATGGTTCATTTTCTACTTATAATATTTCTCTTATTATTAAATGCTAATTTACAGATATGTATGAGTAGCATAGTTGAGTAATAATTCTGTAATTATGTCCCAATTACTTACAAATAAAAGGTACATGTATAACTTTTTAGTAAAGATTTCCTAAGCTTGATGTGTAGATACAGTTAGGGTTAATGTAAAATATTTGAATTACGAATTTTTTGTTATCATTCTAACTGTAGTGATTCAAATTCTTTCCTGGATTCTGATGTCCAAACGCCATATTTCTTTGGTATCAAAGATGCTATTACCTTCTTCCAGTTGTTACCCTCTGTCCTACGGACCGAGGGTTATTTTTTTCATAGGCCTATCATAACTCCCGAGGAAGCCAATCAATGATAAGCAGTAAATCTGAAATTTTGTATATGAACTCTTAATGAAGTATATAAATTATATTTGGTATAAAATTGCAAGTAAGCAGACATATTGTAAATGATGGAAAAATACATGTAATCAAAAAAAATTCATTCCCATTTCTGGTATACTTCTTTAGACAACCCAAATAAGGCTAGGAGTAAATTTGGGGTGTAAATTTCATATGTACTATCATTTTCAAGCACATTTGTAAACTTGTCAATTGATAATTAGTGCTAGTTATATAGAAAATATTGAGATCAGATAATCATCTCTTCTTGAACTGTTATCTTTATTTGTACTTGTCTCAGTGTTCCTTTTGGTGGATTCCTTATTTAATTTGGTTATGGTATTATTAGTGTTGACGTATGTAATTAACAGGTCCTGATGTGAAGGATAACAGAAAAAGAAGTTATAAGGATGTTAGACTGGGTAAAATGAGAAATGCAAATGATATCTAATCCTCAATGTGATAAATAGCAAATAACTTCTTTCATGCAATTGATAATTGGTTCAGTATTGGAAATAATTGTAAAGTTGATTAAAACCAAAGATGATATCAACTCATTGATATGGTAAATTTCATCCCACTGTTGAAGTGTTGGTATCTGTTTGGTGGGTCTTTTTTTGATACCACTCTTTATCTTTATGTATCTAGAAGCACAGAGGTTTATATTCTCCCTGACCATCTTAAAGTAACCAGGCTGATCAACTGATGTCAGTGAAGTTATAGTGGAATTGAAATTAACTTGAATTAAAAAAAAAAAAGGGTTCATTGTCATATTATGTCAAAATCCTTCATCATTGATTAAATAAAACACCTTTCTAGATTGATTTTAGTGAATAATAGTTCTGTGCAATGTGAGTCTTTTCTCATGCTAGAATTCTCCGCCTCAAAGAGTTAAGCCAAACTTATACTTGGGACTTTTTTTTGCACGAAAACAAATTATATATCTAATGTTTCAAATTCAAAAATTTTACTGTAGCATCACGTGTGACCTGTGTTGGAATTTTATTGGTGTTAATTGATCACATTTATTCTCAGTGTTGTATGGTTGCTGGTTTCCCCACAATATGTTGCTCTTGAGAAGATCAGAAAGTGAGTTCTCAGAGAAGGAGTATAATTAACATCCTGAGTAAATGCAAAGACGAGCAATTCAAAACTCATTTGATAAGCAATAAGAGAAATAATCAGGTACAATATTTGAAAATAGATGGAAGTTCATGTAGTTTGATGCAAATCACCTGCAGGGATAGAACATTATAGTTGAAATCAGTGTTGCCAGATCTAGCCAGAAGGAGAGATAATCTGAACTTTATCTGAGAAAATTACACAAAACAAGCATTGAAATAGTGTTTAATTTAGAAATGGAGCGAGTCTGGAGGCAGAGGTTCGATATCAGCCTATTGATACTTGCCGGCCTCAAGAGTCAGGGATTGAACCTCTGCCTCCAGACTCACCCCATTTCCAAATTTAGCACTCTTCCAATCCTTGTTTTGAATAAGTCTCAGAGATAAAGCTCAGATTATCTCTCTTTCTGGCCAAATCTGGTAATTCTTGTCTAAATGTTGATTTAATTCAGCATTCTTATTTTGTGTAAGAAATTTCACAAATTTCTCATTTCAACACACCCAAACTTCATCAAAAATAAAACCAAGCATTTTTTTTGAGGTTTGTTTTGTTGAAGGCTGAAACCCTGAAATTCTTTTGATTCGTACCATTTTGTTTTTCAGTTTATATTTTATAGCTTTTCTTTTTTTCTTTTTATTTTGCCACTTTTTTAGTTGATTCTGTTTCTTCTATTTTAATTTAGCTTTCCTAACTAAATTTAAACGTTTTATTTATTTTTCTGCTTCTTTATTTTATTTCTCTATTCCTCTCTAGCTTTTCTCTCTCCCACATTCACTTTTTTTCTCACTTGTTATATATCTCTATTCTTTCTTTATCTCCACTTCCTGTCTGTTGATTCCATTTTAATCACAAACCTTTCTTTTCCTTAGACCCTTTCCCTCCACCTCTTAGCTTTGTTCCCTCCACCTCTTAGCTTTGTTCCCTCCACCTCTTAGCCTTGTTCCCTCCACCTCTTTGCCTTGTTTCCTCCACCTCTTAGCTTTGTTCCCTCCACCTCTTAGCTTTGTTCCCTCCACCTCTTAGCTTTGTTCCCTCCACCTCTTTGCCTTGTTCCCTCCACCTCTTAGCCTTGTTCCCTCCACCTCTTTGCCTTGTTCCCTCCACTTCTTAGCCTTGTTCCCTCCACCTCTTTTCCTTGTTCCCTCCACCTCTTTTCCTTGTTCCCTCCACCTCTTTTCCTTGTTCCCTCCACCTCTTAGCCTTGTTCCCTCCACCTCTTAGCCTTGTTCCCCCACCTCTTAGCCTTGTTCCCCCACCTCTTTGCCTTGTTCCCCCACCTCTTAGCCTTGTTCCCCCACCTCTTAGCCTTGTTCCCCCACCTCTTAGCCTTGTTCCCTCCACCTCTTAGCCTTGTTCCTTCCACCTCTTAGCCTTGTTCCCTCCACCTCTTAGCTTTGTTCCTCCACCTCTTTTCCTTGTTCCCTCCACCTCTTTTCCTTGTTCCCTCCACCTCTTAGCCTTGTTCCCTCCGCCTCTTAGCCTTGTTCCCTCCACCTCTTAGCCTTGTTCCCTCCACCTCTTAGCTTTGTTCCCTCCACCTCTTAGCCTTGTTCCCCCACCTCTTAGCCTTGTTCCCCCACCTCATAGCCTTGTTCCCTCCACCTCTTAGCCTTGTTCCCTCCACCTCTTAGCTTTGTTCCTCCACCTCTTTTCCTTGTTCCCTCCGCCTCTTAGCCTTGTTCCCTCCGCCTCATAGCCTTGTTCCCTCCACCTTTTAGCCTATTTCCTTCCACCCTTTATACCCTCCCCCTCCACGTAGCCATCTTGTTTCAGCTCTCCTCTCTCTACTCCCTTTTAGGCTCCTCATCCCATCCACCTCTCTTGTTTTAAACCACGCCCTGTCCTTTTTGCTTTAGCCCCCTTCCTTCCACCAACCCTCTTTAGCTTTAGCCCTCTGCCCTACACCCATGGCTTTTATGTCTCTCTTCCTTCAGCTCCTTCCTACTCTCTCACTTCCTCTGACCTCCTTCCCCCTCCTTGTCTCACTCACTCTTCCCTTTCTCTCCCATTTATTTATTTGTTTTTTTACATTCTACTGATAAATCAATATGTTTCTTGTAGACGCTTGGTCCCCATATCAATTGGCAGGTAAGTTGATTTTCTAAATCTTCCCAATCAGTTTTGGTGGGTGTGTCTGGAAGAAGGCGTGAATTCCTTGCAGGTGAGGCTGCATTTTAAGCTGTGCGATACCATTCTTTAGATTCGTAGTGAAATCTTGGCTGAGTAGGATGTACACTTGGAGATTGGGGTGGCTGTCAGGGACCTCATTTTTGGCAGAAATCAATTTTCTCTAACAACTTTTGACATGACTTATTCCTTTTTAAACTTTGTAGTGTTGTTCCATGTTCGGAACTTTTTCCTGCGTGCATCTTTCATTTCTAAATCATCGATATTTGTACTTTTGTTTCTATTTATGTATTCACTTGTAGATGATCTTTTTTTATTCAAATGTCATCGACCATTTTGTGTTTTATAAATGCATGTGCTGGTATCCATTTGTGTGTTTGTATGCGTGTGTGTGTGTGTATGTGTGTATATATCTTATGCTGAATAAGTGAAATTATCTGATTGGCAAAATTTACTTATTTAAAAAAAAAAAGTGTGATTTCATTTTAATTACATAAACTTTTGACCATTAAAAAAAATAATTGTTTTGATTAGATAAACTTTTGATCTAACTAAAACCAAGCATTTATTTATTCATTGTAAAATAAGTTGAAACTATATATTTACTTATCTTTTGTTGGGGGGGGGGAGTAGAATTTCACTTTGATTTCATGAATTTTTCATTGTAAAAAAAATGTCACTGTATATCCTTGTTTTGATGCAGTGAACTTTTGATCAAGTTAAAACTATGTACTTATTTATTTGTTCGATGTAAAAAAAAATGTTAAAATTTTGCCAATAAGCCAATTTCACCGATTCAGCGTAACACATCTATATCTTTCTATTTTTATATAAATATATATATATAATCATTTGAACGATACCCATCTTTAGCATGTGTAGATAGTAAAGCTTTACTCAAGTACGTTTAGTTAGTGTATGCATGAGAAATTTTAATGTAAGCATGTTTAGATATTGCTCTGATATCCTGAATGCGGTTGTGTCAAAATCTTGAACAAGAAAATTGTGCTTGTGAAGCTATGTGAATGTGATTACGTATGTTTCCTTCTCAATTTTTAAATCATCTGCTGCTTTATTTTTTCAGCTACACCATCACCTTGCCTAACTGAAGCTTTTCACTCACCTTTTAATCAACAATTCCATCAATTATTCCCCTTTTCACTAATCATTTTGCTTAACTCTTGCCAAAGTTTTCTTCTTGTTGAGTCTTTTACCAGATCAGTTTTTTTCTACCCAGTGTTTCATTTTGGAGCATATTTTTTGTTTCATAAATTAGGAATTCATAATGTAAGAATCATGGGATCAAATGTAGAATCTGTACCCCAAAATTGATTCAAACAAAAGTCATAGATTATCAAGTGGCATTGTCTATGACATACATCGGCAAACATAGTGTAATTTTTCTCGCAAAGTCAGTACCATAATTCATATTTTAGAATTTCTATTTTTGCTTCACAAATCAATGATATAATATTATTATTAATTTTGACTAGTTTTTACCTTCATACTAACTTTCTATTTCTTTTTATCATAACTTTGAATTGGACACAAGCAGACCTGTGAGCGAATCAATTAATTCAGTATATATTTCATTTATTTTGTGCAAAAAAATAAAAGCAAACTCTTTAGAGAAACATTAATATCAACACCTTGACGTGACTCATGATTTCATATATGGTGTCATTTGTAAATTTGCAACTTTCAGTTTTATCAGTTTTGGGGTCAGAATTTTACACGTGATCCGGATCCTGAAAATTTGCTCTTTTTAAAAAAATTTCTTACATTAACTCATTTTTAACTTGAAAAAACCTAACTCTCCCTCTCCTGGATTAATGTGAGAATATTTGTAATGTTCTGGGAAGAATGAAATACATTTGTCCCTTGAATTTTGCAGTCGGTCTGAGCACAGTCAGATCATTGTTTTACTGATAAAGTAAAAGAGCCAACCCGATTCCATGTCAATTTTATCAAAAAAAATTTTTTTAAACAAATATTTAAACTTTCTTCCTTGAAAAATGCGAAAAAACTTGAGAACAAAATGTTTTAAAAAAATTTCTCAAGAGTCCGTAAAAGTTATTTTCCTTTCATCGATGAAAATAAAACCATGGATAATCGAGTCCGCTAAGTTATAGGGATTAATGTGTGAAAAACACTTATACTCGGGATAATGCAATAAAGGGTTAATTGATTTCTATTTATGTTGTTCATTCAGCAACATTGTGCCAGTTGTTACATTTTCTGTCTGCAATACTTTGGGGGTTTTGTTGTATTCTTGAAGACTAAAAACTATCTCTGATTGCACTGAGTTTTTCTGAAAATCCAAGATTTTCAGAAAACCTTAATGAAGTCAGAGATGGTTTTTGATCTGAGTGTGGTGGTTAAGGTTTCTCCTATCTTTTGAACGATTATAGTCAACAACTGATGGTCATTCATTTCAGGGCTCTTTTCCTTAGGACAAGTCACTACCCTTAAAATTCTTGAACTAAGTTTTGGTTAGTACAGTCAGATATTGTTTCATTTTCTTCCATTTCCTGAGTTCTGTGAACAGCTTCAGCAGCTTTAAGGCTTAGTTTAAAATAATGCTTCAAAATAGCCAAAATCTCAATACTTATATCTCTGCTTATATCTTTAGCGAAAGGTGCAGCTGATGATTATGATTGCTGTGACTCGATACGAATATGATGGCTCCTTGGACAGCACACTGTCATATATCGTCCACAGAGCAGTGTGTACTTGAAGAAGGACCAGGTACACAGTCTGGTCCTAGTTTGATAAGATGCTCTGTTAATCAGCTGGAGAGCATATCAAGGTGAGACTGCAGCAGAACTATCTAGCTGCTGTGTACGACGCCTGGTATTCCTAAATGGTGACCGATTTGGGTAAAGACCAAACAACTTTGATCAACTTAGTTGGTCTTACAAGAACTGGTGTATCAAACATGATTTATATGATATACATATAACCATAATCCTATTATAATTCTCTGAATGTCTGTCTGTCCATCATTGTGTAACTCAAGGACAGCTAGAGCTATGGCCACCAATTTGAGTACTAATGGGACACCGGGAAATGTTTTTAGTATATTAGTTTTTGAACATTACAAAACTATGAAAAAAAAATTCAGCTAAATGTTCAATTTACACTGTAAGTATAATGCGAAACTTGACCTTCTCTAGTGTCCATCAGGTTAGTTTGACTGAATCTTTATTGTATTGTTTAACCATACGACGTCGGAAAATTTATCCCCTGAGCAGGTTAAAAAAATCCCCCCTTGGAAAAGTTGTGGGGGGGTAAGTTATCCTAGTTTGGGAGACTTTGGTTTTGAGTTATACAATCTATATCATAATTTGCGACATGTCAGTCTGTCTGTCTGTCGCAACAAACAGAAAGAGAGGAAGGGGACAATGTGTACACACAAACACTAAATTGGCTGGTACTAACCAAATTCTATTGTGTGTGTGTAGATATATTCACTGTCTGCTGGTATATTGAAGAAAGGCAAGTAAGTGAAATGAGATGGAATTGATTATGGCAGGCGAGGAGAGGGAAATGGAAGCTGGTAGGGGTTCACAAAAGATTAGGGGATGGAACATGAAGATAATCTATAAAGCTATGTGAGTGTGTGTGTTAGCTGATTTTATTTGCTGGTATTATAACTATTACTACTACTGCTAACCAAATGAAGACAATGCTCTAGATTGATTTTACTGAGAAAATAAAGATAGTTTTGTTCCATTAAATGTGACTTAGTGGTCGCTTATACTCCGATGAATTTTTTCAGTTACTACAGTGCTTTAGATTCCTATCCCTAGGTTTACTGCTAGTAGAGCAATGGTTATTTTAGTAGTATAACTAGTTCTCATTCTTATTGACTGTTATCATGGTGGTTGATGTTGCTAAGTTACAATACTGTTATGTTATTCTATGTTACTGTATTAGAGAAAGTTTTTCATGAATCTGTTGGCAGTGTTACACAATTGAAATTAAATTTTAACCTTAAAATATATCTCCACATTATCCTTATGGTATTTCAATGTCATTAGTGGAACTATAATAAAACTCTACTCAGATAGTGTAATGGTCAGCGTGTCTGCCTCATAGGCAGAAGGTCCTGGGTTCGATTTCCAGTATGAACAGAGCATGTGGAAAACTGTTCATTAAGACAGATTTTCCTGTGTACTCAGCAACTAATTGAGTACACTTTGAGCTGTGTAATGAAGGCAAAGGTATCCCTTTGGTGCAATTGCATCCTGCCAAAGGGTGTGGTCATAAAAATTTGTTGGTATAAAATCCTGGTCTCGATCAAACTAGAGACTTGCAAGTATCACTAAGCTAATGCATGCGACAAAAACTGGGACTTTGTCATATTTTTGGAGTCATACTCCATCGGGGGTTGTCTCTTTACAAGTTGATATTGTCAAATTTGAAGAAAAGGATAATGTGATTATATATATATATATATATATATATATATATATATATATATATATATATATATATATGATGCATATATTTTTTCAATTTGAAACAAACAAACAGAAAACAAATGAAAGCAAATTTTATCTGTTGATGTTCAATCACAGTGCTCAATATTTAACAAAGTAAATAGAGCTATTAATATATAAGAAAAATAATATTTACAAGGCCATGAACTCAGTGAATGTAAACATTTCGTACCTCTCGCATTTGTCAGCAACCGGCTATATCTATATTCAGGGTACATGGCCTTGTATATATATATATATATATATATATATATATATATATATATATATATATATATTCTTGGTAGTTGATAGGATACTGATGATGATGCATTCTGTGTTCTCGGTGATGAGATTGCATATGGCTATACAGTCCCTAACTTGAATCACACATGTGCACACAGGTGTCAAAACAGTAGCCTGTTGTCTGCAGTGAGACAGACCTCCTGAAAGGCAGCAGCTGCTCTGAAAATGGGCGACATCCATGCTGGTCTGCTTGCTTTATGAGAGTGTTTCCCCCCAAAAAGTTCAAAAATATGAAAAGGTTGAGAAAAAAATGTGAAAAATCATATTTTGGATAAAAGTCTACAGCATGAATAATGATTCATTTTGTGGCTCCCCTGCAAGACCTTTGTTATGCTACAAAAATGTAGTCTACTGTTGGCTAATGCTGTGATATGTTCCTATTTTGATAACATTTTGTACAATTTGATTACATTATTTGATGATATTTTTCACATTATACACCTGTAAATATTTTGTACTGCACACTAACTTTAATCGATTAATGTTTTTGTAAGAAGACCATATTGATAGATATGCTACTGTGGCTTTTTACATGGTTTTCTTCTCACAAATTCCTCTGTTAGTTTTTGCCTTATCATTTTAAGGGGTAAAGACTCACCCAACACGATTTCATGAAAACAAAAACTTTGAGTGTACATCTCAAAGATATGAAAATGATTATCAGAATTGCAAGAAGTATGGTATTGAAACATTGCATATGTACTGAAGTTCATTGCACCTGACAAATATAAACATTTGTCAATGTATGTTAGCCTACACAACGCTTACTAAAGCATATCTTTTGTGTACATATGTAACTGTTTTGTGATACAGGCAGTACTTGTATACTAATCCCTTATTTCATATCAAAGGTATATCTGCTACAGTTACAAATGTGGAATGAGAAATAATTGTAAACAGCTGATATTGGTACATAAGCAGGCCTAGGCTAGCATAAGCTTTGTTGTCAATATAATGATGCAGATATACAATTTCTAAAATATGTCCTATTCAAAAAATGTACACATTGTATGAGACTATCTGTATATATATCTATAGTGCATAGTTTTGGATAATCAGTCAATACAAGTAGTTTTACTATGGTTCCTTATGCCATGATAGGCTAGTACAGTGTACAGTATTATACGATGCTCGCCCTATGTTCAAATTGCCGGGACATAACCGAGGCATTAAGTGATAAGTACCTGTATTTCTTTAAAAAAAAAATGAAGCTACTTTGGAAAGAAAGGAACTGTTTTGAAAAATACCTATGCCAGAAATACCTACTATCCTGTGTATTGCTTGTAAAATTGGATATGTAACTAGCAAAGAAATATTATTAGTCCTTCTAAAAATACACATTTTTTCTTCCAATGACTTTGCAGTTCTTGGATTTTAGTGAAGGAGAATGTTTTATTTATTCGTAAGAGTAAACTTCTCAACTATAAAACCAAATGACCCCTGAGAGGGACCAAGGAATGATCTGGTAATCTTTTGAAGTTCAACTAAACAATAATGCTTTATGGCAATTGTGTAGTGGGGATCTTCTAAAAGAGAAAAAAAAATCAAAATTCTTGTCATTAGCAGGTGAATGATATATAAAAGTTTTAAATTTGTTTCTAAAATACATCATCAGAAGCTACTTACAACTGACACCCATTGGAAGATGTTTAAATGTGTTGTATAGAAATGGTTTGAACAAATTTGAAAAATGTTGCTTGAAATGGTTTGAACAAATTTGAAAAATGTTGCTTGAAATGGTTTGAACAAACATGTTGAAAACACATGTAAAGAATTAGAGACATAATGGTTGAATCCTCTTTTTGTGCCTTGTCCCCTCTGGCTTTTCTGATAAGTGTTGGCCAATGGCCAAGTCCATGTTAGGTTTAATAGTCTAAGGCGGCTGTTTCTTTTCTTCCTCTAATTTTTGGCAAATGTAGAATGGAATGTGCTGTTTCATTTGGTTCACCAATCTTAAGGAAGTATACCTCTAAAAGAAAAAAATTTCCAAGCAAGACCTAACAATATAAGTATCGCGGTTGTTGATTTCCAAAGACTCCCAAGAAATAAGTGATGACTGTCTCCCACACCAAAAAGCACTACAAAATTTTCAATTACCACTGTTATGAACGTTGGTATTCTTATTGTACCTACATTGATATAATAGTTGATATTGGTCTGTAGTTGGTGAAAATTTTGTTGATTCTGTGATATCCAGTCATCAGGATACTCCTTGGCCTTGCTGAGTCCACAGGAAATCAGTGAGCGATACATTTGGCACCAGTTGGGTTGATTGAGCGACATCAAATTTGGCATTGAATTGTCTGAGCCATTACTACTATGCCAATCACACTTTAAATAAGGTTTAATAAGGGGGAATAGGAGTTGGAAGATTGTATAGCTTCTGTCAGCCAAATATGGAGGGCCCAACTTGATAATCATGTCTTTCTAAAAAAAATGTTTTTAGTAACAGCTGAATTTTGTGAATATGGATGTAAAATCTCCATCTGTAGACAGAATTGCATCTTTGACAAATGAGATATGAGTTTTCAGGATTAATGCAAAAAAGCAACAATTTTTTTTGTCCATTGTTAGCATCTTTTGGGTGTTCTTTGGCCATTTTGCGCATTCTTTGGCTTTTTTAGCACATTTTTGCTGTCAAACTAGTGCAAAAATATTTAAGTTGCCAACACCTAGTTTCAGTTTTGGCAATTTTTTTGCTAATCACATGTATTTGGTAGTTTAATCATTAAAAGCTTTCACTGAAAATGTGTCCATCTGATACTAATATTCATTAGGCTATGAACTTTAAAATCATGAACTACTGGTAATTGAATTTATTTTAAGCAGTGGAACTGTACATGGAACTTGTCTTCTGCTATAATATTTTGGCGTGAATGACAATTCAACAAATATGGCAAGAAAAGCATCTCCTCAGAGAAAGACAAAGTCTTTCTAAATGAAAAAAAAAGAATCCATCCCAAAAGATTAGCCATTTCACATATCGGCAGCCATTGACCTACAGCCTCATTTTTGTTGGCCCATGGCCAATTTCAGATCTAGTAATTTCTCTCAGGAAGTTCATTTCCATAATTCATATTGTAAAATTACTATTGTTTTAGATTCCCAAATCAATAATATAATAATGGTAGTTTGTATGTTTGTTTAAAATAGAAATTAAGTATGCTTCGTGTAATGCAATATGCATTTTTGAAGTGAACGTGTGGCCTAAGTGAAAATAAAAAATGTTTTTATTTGGCCTGCTAGATCATAAATGTTTCCCCGTGCCTGGTATTTTTACTGGAACTAACTGGCTCAATTATGAGCAATTAAAATTGACGTCCATGATTTTAAATTTCAACAGTTCAGCTGCACTTTCTTATTTTTGCTGACTAGAAATTCAGTTTTTGGTCAGATCTCACTAGCAATTTGATTTTGGGGAATCCAAACCTTTCAATCATCTACCTGAATGGTTGGTCTTGTATGGTTCCAAAAGAAAAGGCTAATGCTGTCAAAAGTTAGAATTGAATTGAGAAAAATCAGCTCAACAGCTCAATAAAAACCTGACCAACATCTTTTGGCAGCATGTAATTTTAGGGTGATCAATTTGAAAAATCTCGCTTTTTGTTGGGGAATGATCACTGAAAAAGTCTGAATTTTCACAAAATAAGCATGGACATGAAGTAAGGGATCAATATAGCATAAACTGAAATTGCAAGCTGACCCCCCCCATCTATTTTGTTGGGGGGGGGGTGAATATGTTTGTACTGGACATGATGAAGATTGAATATTGATATTTCCAGCCCTCTAGCTTCATTAGTGTGACCTGTATATGTTGTACATAAATAGGCAGACTATCAAAATGTTCATAACCATTGATTTTAAGTCAAGTCTATTTTGTCAGTTTCCCCAAGGGTTAGGGTTTTTTTGTGGTAGGAAGAAACAAAAAAAAAGAAAATGCAACTCAATCCTTTTTTTTTCTTTTTCGGATTTTTTCTTTCAAATCATGCATGTTAGTTTTTGGTAGGGATTTACCATGGCTGTTGAATTTCCATCTTTAGATAGAATTCTGACAAAAAAAAAAATGGCATTGTGAAAACTGCTAAATTTTTGGCTGTTTATTTGTTGACCATTTTGAGCATCTTTTTGGCTATTTTCTTAATATAGCACTTTTTGGCGAGTCAAACTTGTGTGAAAATATTTTTGGAGTTGGCTACACTGAGTTTGTCATGGCAAATTTCTCTGTTGACACCCACGATTAACGAATGAAGACTATACTATAATAAAGATCTGAATTCTTGTTTGAACCCATTGTAGAATGGTTTGAAAGCTATTCTGGGATTGTTTTAGAGGAGAAAGAGGAAATCGGGTACAATTGATGAATAGAGTTTTTCAGAAAAACTCATTGTTCTTCTTATTTTTGTTGTTCACACAATGCTTTTTATTTTAATTAAAAAAATGTTTCTGTTCACACTGTTATTTGTACACCCAAGGAAGGCTGTTAAATGGATCATCTGAAATGTCGTGTCTGAATAACAAAAATGATATGAGGATGAGTTGGATTGGCCAAAAAACTCTTCGAATTTTAATGGCTTTTCTCAAAATTAGAGACAATAGCTACAAGTAATATCTTAAGCAAGCCTCGAATTCTGACGATGGAAACACTATTTAAACACATATTCTATGCCTTGCACTTTTATAACAGTAATGAATCTATTATACAGTTGTCCCTTGATATTCGCGGATTTTTTATTTGCAGTGTCTATAAATCGCAGTTCAGTTTTGAATGATTTAATGGGAGTTCAGTGTGATATACACTGTGAAGTATAAACAAAAAGTAGAAAGTTAAAAAGATCATAGATGCATTGCATTGCTATTCATGTTGACCGTATACACCTGGTTGAAAACTTGGACTTGTCCTATGTTCACACTTGTGAACCTTGAATGGTATTTGAAACATTAAATTTTTCCCCCAATTCATTCTGCTGTAAACAAATTCATTTTTTAGTAGATGAAATATAAATAATTATTTACAATTTTTTTTTCATTTTTATGCCAATATTTACCTTCATCTTAATATTTTTGTTGATTTTTGATGCCAATTTTTTAAAAGTTAACAAAAAGATTAAGACGAGTGTAAATAGTAGCATAAAAAAAGAAAAAGATGTTCATAATCACTGCACTGTAATTTTATGAAATTTATGGTTTCCTTTCATTGTACATTTCTACCATACACTGTTTTAATGATCTTTCAAAACATATTGCAATAATTACATACCTTCTTTGAAAGTTTAATTTTGGTTATAACTGCTAGAAAATAGCATGAGGTCATCAGTAAGAAAGAGATAAAAATACTTTTGCGTACTCATAGAGGATTGCTCAGCAAATGATGGCCATTTTTGTTTTATGTAATACAAATATTGACTCTGCCATAATTGATTGATCTATGACTAGAAACAACAAAGTTTTGAAAATTAAAATATTTACTGTATCTTTTACTTTATTCTTTATCTATTTGTGTATTTGAAATTCGGAAAAAGTGAAGTGTTTGTTTATGCTTATGATACAAAATGTATGAGTTAAGGGACCAAAAGGTTTAGTAAAGTGTTTGTTTATTGTTTATAAGATTTATGGGTTTAGAAGACCAAAAGGGATGATAAAGTGTTTGTTTATTGTTTATGATACAAGATCTATGGGTTTAGATGACCAAAAGGGTTAGGGGGTCTTCAGCGAAAATTATTTGTGGATATCTGTATTTTCGGCACCCTGATCCCCTTAACCTCCATGAATATCAAGGGATAACTCTATATGAAAACAATAGATCATTAAAATCACATTTCATTTTTTGAACAAACTTACCATCTAAAATAAACCTATCAATGAAACTGGCCCTAAGCCAGTTAAAATGCAATATTTTAAAATAAATCATATGCCATCAGATACATAGAACTTGTTGAGCGACATCAGATGTTTAGATAGAGTGGTAGGGAATGTTTCATGGGGATGATGTGTAGTGTTTGTGTGCATCTATGAATCATTCTTTTGGAGAGATGTTTATCTGAGTAGGATGAACAGATGAAATCAAAAGACCCTTCATTGAGATTTAAATGCATTAGTCGGTTATGAATCTGGGCAATCTCAGATGCCTGGAAGAGGGAGTACATCTCTCAATATCTTTGCATCTACAATAAAATGATATCTGTCATCTTTTTGCTGTTCTCTATGTTAGTTTCTTGCTTTTCCAGCTGTACAGCAGGAAAGAAAGCCTCCTGATTCTGAAAAGAAGGTTCCTACAACCATGGCAACATCCACTCAAAGAATTTACATCCGAAAAGATCTGAACAGCCCAGCTGCTGCAATCCCAAACTTCACAAATCGAATTTCAGAAATGGAGGTAAGTGTCTACTTCTGGTTCTTCGATTGAGAGCCACTTGGCATGACTGTTGTAAATCCATAATAACTCCTAAGTATTCATAGTAATCTACTTATTCATCATCAGAAATTAGAAATTTATTCAATTTGACAGACAATACCTCACGTAAAAGATTCATTGTAGCCCGCACATGTACCAATTTGTGCCCGTTATCTTTTTTTTCTTTCTATAAATCCAGACTTTTAGTGATTTACTGCCTGCTAAAGGTGACCTACTTTCAATGTTTTAATTGATCACTGCCAACATGGCATGCTACAAAAAAGATGTTAGTCATGGTTTTTATTGAGTGACTAACCAGACCCATCTCATTTTTCTTTTTGGTTGTAAAGGCTAATCTTAGTGACAATTTTTGGCTGTACATTGTGGGGTTGGATTTCTTTTTTTTTTTTTTTTTTTTTTTTCCTTTCTTCTGTATCCAGAAGTAAACATTTTTCATTACTGAAAAAGGTAAATACATAGAATATCATTTCTGCTCTGATGTTTCATCTTCTTGTATCGTTGATATGAGTCTCTTCAATTACAATGTTTAGCTTAGGGGATTTGCTGTTGATGTATGTAGATCCAGGTCTTTGCCAACTTGAATTACACAAATGACACACTCACACTTCAGATCTCTTTATTTCAAGTTGAGGCTAACTCCCTAGACACTTGCCAGACTGTTCAAAGACTGTGTACATAAAATAAATTCCACAAACAGAAGAGTTCCAATACTTATTATTAATATTAAAGCTAACAGATTTATCTTTCTTTGTACATGATGTAATAACCTGGTAAATTGTTCTTCATTTTGCCAGTTGTTTTCCTTTGATAGAATGAAGATAAAAATGAGAACCCATTTTGTCTGTTACTACAAGCAGTTTATCAAACCATCTTGGCTGGAATGATGTCAGTTTCTGTCCCTTACACCATAGAAAGGAGCAGATGCACACAAGATAAGATCTATGTATGGATATGCATGGGCGAGTGGATTATGAGATGATGATACAGATGTTCAGTGTGCTGCTTTTAGATAATAGAACTATTTAACCAAACTCATTCAGGCCAGGAGAGTATGTAGATGCACTTTGAATCTAGCAGCCATTTTGAATACATGAAGAGGTCAAATTACCATTACTATTACATTTACCATGAATGAAATCTGTATCTCATAACCTTCAAAATGTCATATGGCTTCCTAAGGTTTCTTTGAAAATGACAAAACTTAAATCCATCCATTATGTCCTTTGTAACCTTACAAAAGAAAAAAATGCCCAGGCCAGAGTGAGTTATATGTTCAACTTCTTTGCTGCAGTTCCACTTTTAAGAAGTATTTCTATTTCTATTTACTCAGGATGAAGATCCAAAATGCAGTGATAATCTTCTCGCCAACCTCCAGGAGCGGCTGATCCACACTGACCAAGGAACAATGGTCCTGAGTTCTACTCTCACTCACAACTCACAAAAAGGCAGCAGTCCAGGTAAGCCGACTGATCATACGTCTTGAACTATTTACTTAATCCATTCTCTCTATCTCTCTGGCTTGCATCATCTCTTTCCTTGTCTATTGTCAGACTCCTACTGAGTTTACTCTATTTTCATAACCTGACAACAATGACAATTTCAGACTTGCAGTTAAGACTGAAAATTGAAAAGTTCAAAATGATTAATTGAAAGAGAAGGGAAGAGAAAGAGACAGATTCTATCAAAAAGAGGGAGAGAGAGAATGGAAAGCTATGGATGCTAGATAGTGTCACTAAACAGATTCTTTTGAATAGAATTTATTACTTTTTTTTCTTTTTCTTCTGTATTTTTCTCAACCTTTAATGTCCACATAAGAAACTTGAAATTTTGCATGCACGCTCCTCTCATTGAGTAGGGAAAACATTGAAAATTTGGCCAGTGGCTGAAATAGTTGTGTTCGCTGTGGAGTTTGATCCTGCATGATTTATCATCTTATATCTTCCACTCTGAAAGATAGAAAATAAATTAATTTAATCTTCATTTCATTATATTTCTTAAATTCAATATAAAATAATTTCAACTCTTAAAATCTTTGCTAATGTACTGTCATTTTGTATTGTGTGTTCTTAGTTTATGATTGCATTGAATATTATTGTTCAATTTATTGTCTAGTTTTGATTTTCTGCCAATGTATAGTCATGTTTGATATTACATTATTAACCAATGACTGAAGGAGTTATAAGCCACTTTCCTTTCCTCACAATGAATGAGTATCTAGATTTTTGATGTAGATAAAAATTTTAAAAAGCTATCTAGGTAAATAGCACCTTTGCCCCTTCAAACATGCACCTTTGGAACCAGCATTGCCCTAGTTAGATTCAAAGACCAAAGTTTTCTAATGGCTTTGCCATCTCATGTTTGAGTATCTGAGAATAATACTTCTGGAGCAAGTCTCCCACTTAAAAACGATTTTATTTCAGCGCTAAACTTGTTGGTATATTGTGGTGGTTACCACCCTGGGTTCTTATGAAGCTAAAGTGTTCGCAAAATATTTTTCTAGATTCTTGAAAAAGAGGTATTCTGACGGGGTTAGTCTGTGGAATTTGACAGAAGCTTGATCAAATCGTTAATATCAAGTAAAATATATTATTATTACATGCTTGACGTTACTGCTTGAATCTATTGTTTTTTTATATAATTGTATAGTTATCTAATAAAGGAAACATGAAAAGATGCGTGTATGTATATTCTTTCTACTATCAAGTTTGAGTGTTCTCTCTAAGTCTCACTGTAACATTTGGGGTTCTTATTATGGACAATTGTTGGAGACCATTGGTATATTCGTTCCTCTGTTTTTGCTCTTAATAGTTCATTATTGTTATAAAGGACATTCCATGCCTATAAAAGCTCTTGAGTTCTAGGTTTTTCATAAAACTTTTATTCTCCTATGAGAGTAGTAGCAAGGAAATTCTGTTTGTTATACTCAGATCTTTTGAATATGGGTGTTGAATTCATGTCTCCAGGTTGAATTCTGTCTTTGGCAAATGAAAATTTTGCAGTGCGAAAATTGCTAAATTGGCATTGAAGTACTTGAACATTTTGTCGATTTCATCTTTTTTCTTCTTTTTTTTTTCATCATTTTGAGTATTTATTTATTTATTTTTTTGCCATTTTGGCATTCTGGGGCTATTTTTTTTTGAAAAAAAAAAAAGAAAGAAAAACAAAAAGCTTTTTGTGATAGTTAAATTAGTGCAGAAATATTTTCTGTTTGTCTTGGCAATTTTTTCTGCTAACACCCATGTTTAAACTCAAAAGTTTAATTGAGAAGCAGGCTAAGCAAATTTTATTGTGTGTATGTCTCTTGATTTTGGCAGCATCATATTTGAGTGTCATGATTTGTCTTTTTTTTTTTTCGTAATTGTTTAGATAGAGTGAAGTGGATATTTTTCAGCCATTTGCCTGATCTTGTCGCTAATTGGTTGCTCATTCGTTTGACAAATATTGACTGAAAAGAAATAATGCAAAATGTTTGTCAGGTTAAGTTGTCTTTATTGATTTTTGGGTGGAGACTCACTTCACTAAGTGAATGTCATGTGATTTTGGCAATAATTGCACTAATGTCGCTTGTAGTAAACAGCTGCCTTGGTGAAGGAAGCTGTAGAATTTTTGTCTAATGCATAGTTATATTTTAACTAGTGTATACCTGTCAAAAATGACAAAGTTATTTATGTAAAGATCGGCATTGAAAAGGTCAAAAATTTGCCAAAATGTTCCAGCACTTCTGTGCCAATTTAGCCATCTTTGTACTGCCAAATTTTGTTTTTATTATTGAACATACTGATTTGTATGTATGGCTTTTATATTTATAGATGACTGGTTTATGCTTTTTATGATATTTTTATGTTAGCTTTACAGGTAATTCTGTAGCCATTTTTTTAAGGGTCTGCTAACTCTCTTGAAGATGGTTTTATCATCCTTTCATTTCAAGTTTCTTATATCTGTACTTTTATTTTGCTTGTTTTTGTATGTTATGCCTTTCTGCTTAAGATTGGAGCGATCCTCAGGCTATCAGATCTGAATTTAGTTATGCTATCTGATCTGGAGAAAAACAAACCTTCCTGCAAATATTGAGAGCAGAAAGGAATTTTGGAAAGTGGGTGTGGTGGAAGGTGAAAAAGGGTGTGAAGCAGAAAAGGTGGGAGATAAGGAAGCTAGAGAAAAATGGAATGGGGGAAAAATAGACAGATCTGGTTAGTCTCTCAATAGAATCTGTCACATGCACAATGTCTTTTGGCAACATATTGTGTTGGGAGAGATCAATTTAAAAATGGAAATAGGGGTGGTTGAAGAATAATTACTTCTCTTGACATTAGTTGTGTGGTGATCTCTAAAAAAAGTCTAAATTTTTATAAAAACAAATGTGATACAATCTAAGATCAATTTAGCATAAATTTACATTGCAAATTGCCCCCCCCTAACCCAAGAACCCCTCCCCCCACAACCCTAGTTTGGGTGGAATTTCAAAAAAACCAAGAAAAACATTTATTCAAAACTACGAGTAAATGTTGATATTTTCAGCCTGCTACTCCATTGGAATGGCCCATATGTTAGCCAGACCAACTTGAAAACTGGAGAAACCTATTTCGACAGTTTTGGTTCATGATTTCTAGTATAATCATGTATAGAGAGAGGAGAGAGATGCAGACAAAAGAAAGATGTAGATAAATGAGTTTGCTGGTTGGATATCGAGAGACAGCAAAAAACAGAAAGGTACAAAGGGCTGGAAAGGCATGAAAATTGTGTTACCTTAAAATTCTTTGTGGAGAGAAAGATCAAAAGAAAGGATGCATTAGAAAATATTTACATATTCTTCACTCCTTCCTTTTGCATATGGAAACCTAATACATGTTTCTGTGTGAATTTTTTTAGACAAAAAATTATTATTATTATCATTTATAAATATTTTCTGACTGTTTAAAAAAGGTGCGTCTGTGGCATCAACTTTGAACGCCTACATTTATGACATGAAAAATGGTCATCAATATTGTTATGACCTTACAGCTACTCCCATCCAGAATTAGACAGTTGAATGGGGAGATTCCATCGTCAGGCTTTGAATGTGACAACCTCCTGTCTTAACACCTAGGACATCACCACCTGCAACAGGTTATTGGGTACAACAGCTGGAACTTTGTGTTTAGAGGATGAACCAAAATGAGGACACTAGTCTGGAAACATTCATACATAAATAATCTATGGTTGTCTGACATTTAAACATGAAAACATGTATAAGCATCAAAGATTGGAAGGGATAAGGGAGAGAATGAGGAGATACAAGTGAGAGAAGAGCAAAGGTATGAAAAGATGGATAATAAACACTCGTGGAATTTCCACTGGGTTTAGCTAGTTGTCTACTAATCCTCTTGAGTTTCCTACTTTTATCGACTTGTCACGGTCCAATCATTAAATGCTGTATTGATGTTGAACTTATTTTATATTTTCTTGTTTTCTACATGATTTACTCACGCTTTTTCTCCTGAACATCTTGTAAATATCTTGATCTATATTTGAAATCATTATTGATCTCTGTCGACAGAGTTAAAGCGGCGAATGTGTATTTAGTCGCATCTGTCTGTCTGTCCATGCATATATTCCCGGGAAGTACTCGATAGATTTGTATGAAATTTCTTGTGGAAGGGTGGGCAATGGGATAAGGAAGGGGTGGTCAAATTTTGGGGTGGATCCAGAATTATATCTTTTTGATCGAGAGATATTTTTTTGCTTTGTTCCTTCCCCCCCTACATTTGTGTGTATGCTCATGTCCATTCACCCGCTATTTTGTGGAAGTATGGACAATAGGCTACGGAAGAATGGATTTAATTTGGGACAGATCCATACACCATTATCTTTCGTCCATAATACCACTAAAATTTCACGTCTGTCCACGTGCAATCTCCAAGAGTTACCAACAAATTTCAGTGAAATTTTGGTGAAAAAGAGGACAATAAGTTCCAGAAGGACTGATTGAATCTTGGGGTACATCCATGCACAATTACCCCCATCCCTGACTATGGCATTGACAGAGGTATGGACTCTTTAGGTGATTTCTAGTTTTTATTATATTATTCAGTTGATAATAAGTAAATGAGTTGTCAAAATCCATATGAATCTATAAATGGATTTAAAAAAATTCCTATAACCTCTCATCATCAGAGACTTCTTAGGGAAAAGGCAAAACAGATTACCCAATGCAAGGGAGGCAACCTGGAAGTACCTCAATAACACAACCCAGAGTTGAAAAAAAAACCCAGTCCAATTGAGCTTGTGCTCTGAGTAGTGATTCCTCCTGGACCCAACACACCCAATGATGGCCAGTGGGAAAAAATGAATATTTGTATGAGGAAAATAGTCTGATCTTATCTTGCATAATGATACACATTCATTGTGTAAAACTGGTGCCTTTTTTCATTGTTATGCCACAGACTTCTTTATATACCCACTATTATGCTGTCATCCTCAGTATACTAAATTATGAGCAGGTTGTTATGATACAATAATTTCCAACAAAAAGGTTGAGGCATGTAGGTGTGAACTCAAACATACAATACATGAGTTATTCAATCAATATGCTGTGTGATGGTAGATATCTTCCCAAATTTTGTCTAATCTATCTTTGAAGGTGTTGAGCAATGACATGTATGATTTTGGCTGTATGATTATTCCAACCCATTGTGTAGGGAAATCAGCTCTTGGAAGTTTAACTGCATGACTCTTAAATACCCTCTGAAAATGTCCTTTAGTATGAGAAATTTATTTGGAGAGAACAGCATATTGATATCTGACTGCAGTAATCCATTCAGGATTTTATACATCCGGATCAAGTCTACTCAGTGATGTCTGTAGACCAGGGATGGGAGTTTCATTTCCTTTCAGGTCCTTGTGGATCTTTGAGTGATGTAATCAGTTTAGTTGCTCTCTGTTGTTCAAGTGTTTTAGTATCTGCTTGGGAATAAGGACCCCATATTATGTTTGCTTTAAGCAGTGCTTTGATGATAAGTTTCTGTTTTAATGTACATGTATGCTTCATGAAATTTCTAATTTCATTTATTTAGCCAGTTATTATCCCTTGGTGGAATATTCAGACCGTTTGACTCCAGTTCATTTTGGTTATTTGTGTGTTAACCTGTAGATTACACCTAACTTGTTATTTTATTTTTTTTCATTTTTTAGAAGACAAAGATAGTATGTTTTGTTATGTTTTGTTTTTTTCTTATAAGAAAATCTATATGCATTTGATTAGTTTGGTTTGCCTCACTAGTCTTTGCTTGAACAGAGCTACTATTTCATGTGATATTGTAGACTGATTGTCTATTCTTATTTCTTGCTTTTTTTTCTGTCTTTTAACTGAACTCCCAAGTTTGAAAAAATTTGTATTGAGCTGGGCGTTTGTCTTTTATTATCTGTACTGTACTTGCGAGACATTTTTTTTTTTACCTTTACTCACAATCTTTTTATTCCTTGTCTTCACGTGACTAACAAAACCTTTACCACGGCTGTTTCTCAGCTCCTAGTCTCATTTCAGATCTAAGCACTCTCGCTAGTGTTGTCACTACGTTAGCATCCATGGGCAAAAACGGTGGGCAGGATCCAGACACGGACCCTAACAATTCTGCAGCCACAACCACCCCGACTACCACCAGCAGTAATGGTCACTTATCATCGCCAAGTGAAAGCACAGATTCAGTGGTGAAGGCCTTTGATACATTAGCCCGAGCAGTCAACCATCCACAGTCACAACAACAGGATACACAGGTTAGTGAAACCGTCTGTTATTACAACTCTGTGCAGTCCTCTGATCTTATATAACATGAAGCTTTTAATTTAAGTCATTATTTTTGTCTTGGTAATCCTTGTTAATCAGGTATTAAAAAGACTTGGGTGAATTTTTTGAAAAGTTACTCATCTTTATGGCTGAAAATGGCTATATATCTTCATTTCCAGATAGCTATATAGCTAAAGATTGAAAAAATCATACAAAGGCTCCTGAAATGTTGAATACAAAAACTGAAAAGACACCTTGTCAAGTTAGATTCACTGTTTCCATCTTACCTGGATGAATTTGTGGTCCAAAATGCTGTGACTGAAAACAATAGATATATGGTATTTAGTATAATAATAGCCTTGATAATATAGTGTATGAAAAATAAAGATGGATAAAAGCCCTAAAATTACTGGCTTTTATTTTCATAATTGTGTTGTTTGAGATAAAGTGTTTTTAGTGCCTGATTTGCAAGGATTACCCATATCTGTATATTTGACCCTACATTGCCTCTTTGATGTGGTCAACACAACGTTTTTTTCTACTGATCCAAAAATAGGAAGTACAAAAGCGATTGGATTGTCCAGACCAAAGTTGCAATGTGTGTCACTACGACCTTCTAGTATGAAATATATAGATAACTTGTTGATAGTTTAAAAAAGTATGTTGATGACTCTATTGACCAGGGTAGATAATTCAGCAAAAATCAAGTTAAAGGGAGATAAATCATTGGTTCCTCATGTTCCTTTGAGATGTAGTTTTTTTTATTCGACTGCATGCACCTTTAGTCGTGATATTATTTGGATTTATCATATGAAGCATTGTCAACTTTCAACTTTTGACTAGTATTTTTTTCATCCCATGAAGTGACAAATAGCTGACGTCATCAGCGTAACTCCAGCTCCAACCAGAAAAACTTATGCATTCAATTTTTCTTTGTTCTCCAACTTTTCTTTATTACAACAGTAATCTTGCATAGTTTAAAAATACAGGACATCAAATTCATATCCTTTGGAACTTCAACCAGAGAGCAATAATGTCAACAGACTTTTGACAACAATGACATTTGTCCTTGAAATGTCTGAAACTAGTAACCAAATCGATTTTATTGTAATGATCTTCCTGTTATCAATGAGAAGAGAGATTGTAGAAATTTTGATCTAAAATTATTTGCCCAAACAATATAAACTCAGACATACATGTTTGAAAACCTATGTTTACAGTATTAAAAAATGGTGTAAAATAGCATTGGAACAATTCAGCCCAGAACACAAAGACTTGAAATTTCTACCATTAATTTGGAGAGGGCCAATTTCAATAAAATTTCCGGTGTTCCTTGTTCAGCTACCTTACCAATTAGGTCATGAAGATCACCAGCTACAGGAACTCAAATCTAACCAATAGAGCTTTCATAAAATAAAGAATGAAATCTAAATGGTTAGATTTGAACATCTGTAGTTGGTGGTCCTAATGTGCTGAAATGGGATTAAGGAAATACAAGCTGAAAATTATTGATGAAAACATTTTTCTCCTCATAGGGATGTCTAGTTACTTGCTACCACCAGGGTATAAACTTTAGAACCAAGTCTGGCAATTTTTTAGTTTATGTAAGACAAATTTGATGCCGCAATTGAACAGATTTTTGCAAATATGGAAAGGAGAAATAATTACAATTTTTGATTATATATTTTTTCAATAAACCTAATTTCAAAAAATATTTTTTTTAGAATGAACCTGCTGATTGTGAAGAGACTCCATTATTGGACATAGACGGTGAGTATTTTTGAATTGCTAATCTCTCTGTTATAAAAATCAGTTTCGAAATTTGCCTTAAGAAATGTTTTTATTCTTTCACGAGCTTCCCCATGCTTTCGAAAAATGTTGGCTATATTTAAGTAATTTCACAATAGTACTGTACTACTTGAAAAATTTTTAGAAGATTATGTTGCTCTGAATTTATTTGTTCATGTTCAACCTGAATGAACGTAGATTTTTATGCATTTGCAAGAAAGTTGAAAAAATAAACAAATGAATGTTGGACACTACTAATAAATGCTAATTGAAGAGTAATCTCTCTTGAAAAATCTTATCAACAAAAATATCGACAACTGCATGGTTTTTTATATAAGTAGACTAATGCTTCTCACAAAGCATTTGAAAATCTCAAGTACAAATTTATAGAATTAACAAGGTCAACCTTGCAGCAACTAATTATTGAACCTTTCTTTGATTAGATAACTTCTGATTACTCATCATCGATTATAGGGTAAAATTAAAAAAAAAAATGCTATTATATTGTGAACAAAAGTTCTCAGCCAACTTTCTTTCTATTTTCAAAGAGGCAGAATACACAGTTGAAAAACTGTTATTTAACTTGAAACCTTTGCACACACCTAAAATGAAATGTATGGTTTATAAATTTGAACAGATCTGCAAAAATTCAAATTAGTAATTCTATAGCTACACACACTATCAAAAGAAGACCAGAAAATGAACTAAAATTTTGTGAAAGAAAAAAATGAAACATTCTTCTCTTTTATCTGTCACACTAGTTTACCTGTGCCTTCAAAAATGATGGCATATATGGATATACGCACTGCATTTTTTATATGTAGATGATAGAGATTTGCATTGCTGTGAGCTTGGTGAAAAGTATGCTATTGATCACTAATGGATTTCCATTATTTTATGTTTTTGTCTTTTTTCTTTTTCTATTTTGTTAAATGATCTCTAAATTTAGCCTTTTTATTTAGTCATAAGAACATGAAATTATTTTCTATTTAACTACGTCAGTTACACTAATGAAATTTTATTTTATTACCTTAATTGCATCCCTTAGCATTACAGAAGATATCTGCACATTGCTAATTATTTTGTGTGCGGATTTACCAATACAGTACTGGACCATTTATTTGGCTTCCATAAAATCAGAATTACCTGAAAACTGGTTATTTTGCAAAATGTTTAGTTTTGAATCTGGAAGGCTTTTTTGTAATTTGCTACTGTTTTCCTCCTTGTAGCAAGCATTATGGTTTTCAGATGTGGATTAGGGAATTGATATTGACTGAACAGGCCCTATTTTTGAAGTAGAATAATTTGTATGCTTTATTGAATCACCGTAGCCATGATGGCTACGGTGATTCAATAAAGCAAAGACCCAACCAAACTATAAACAACATAGGCTAGAGGTAATCTCACCTTTTCACTCGTCTTTCTATTTGATACTGACAACTCCAGTTGGTTGGTGACTTTGATATTGGCTAGTAATGTATTGTTATTTGTAGCCCTGTATCACTGTCAGAAGAGTTAGTGTTGGGTTGGTGGATTAGTAAAATCTTGGATGACAGAGAGATAAGAACTTACAGGGGGGGGGGGTAATATGAGGAAAATGAAGCAACTTGGCCTCAGTGATTCATTTTTAGGCAGAGGTGGCGATATATATAGTTCCATTCTTTACTTTTCTCTTGTTTTCTTTTCATCATATATTGATTCCTGTCTTTTTACTGTTTAATAGTTATTATATGTTCCACTGCATATCTTTGTTACATTTAAATACCTGACCTTTCTTTTGTGTTTTTGACAGGTAACTTGTTGACTTCTCAAAACTTCCAGTTCAACTTGAACACGCCGTCTCCAATGCCTGCCTACCTTAATGTGCAGTACATCTGTGAAAGTGCATCACGACTTCTTTTCCTTTCTATGCACTGGGTCAAGTCCATACCAGCCTTTCTTCTTCTCAAGTAAGACGAATCAGTACACCATTACTTTTTATTTATTCATATACTAGTTGAGCCCACGTGGAAAAATTCACGGATATATTTTAATTTTTAAACACGGCAAGTCAGTGCCAGTTGTTGGTGAAGAAGTAAGTGGGAGGAGTATTAGTTATTCTAACTTACTAATACTCCTCCTTCTTCCTCTTTACAAATAACCAACGCTGACTTGCTGTGTTCTTCCCAGTTTGTATATTATCCGAACATGTAACAACTGTGTTTGCTACAGTTTTTATGCTTCGCAAAAATGCTTCTGAAGATGATGATGGAACACAGCAAAATACCTTATGAGCCTTATCTTTAGGATGATGAAAGATTTTTGAGATGTAACATACTTGTTTCTCTTCCACATTGTCAAATTACTAACACCATTCTATTGGATTACCTTACATCCACACATGCACGCACCCACATATATATATATATGTATAAATGTGTCATCCACAGACAGCTATTTCGTTGTATTACAACTCTTCGGTGTGGCTATTGACTATACAGAACCATTTATTATAATCACAGATATTGTTATGAAACACTGTCAGTCCGGAACACTTTAATTAAGTGAATAAAGAATTCATATCAATTTCATAAAAAATTATAAAGTAAACTTATTCAGCATAACAATACTTCCAGAAATTTTCTCTCTTCATTTAATTTCATCAATCAGTTACTATTATCTAAAAGACCCTGCCCCCAAATAATGACAATAAACAGCTCCCTCTGTATTTATATACTGTTTCTAAAATATGAATGTAATTGAGTGTTTTGGTGATTAAATCCTTGTATGATAACTCAAATTACTATTCTGTGGGAAATATTGAACCATCATCACCACCACCACCACCACCAATGTATACTTTTGTGTTGGTGATCAATTCAAAAGTTGGGAAAAGGGGAGACAATGAATAAGTTTCTTCTTTTACCTTTCAAGTTTCTACTATGAACAGTAAGGGTTGGGCTCAAAGTCTGAATAGATACATAGATAGATATAAATATTAGAGCATATGAATAACCTAAACCCAGCAACAGTGATTAAACCGGTCTGTTGTAGGTAGCAATCATTCATTGCCTTCAGCTCCTCCTTATTTAGTTATTAGAAACTGTTTCTCTCAGTTATTTAGTCGGTCTGGCTGCATTTTTTATTTCTTTATATTTAAAAACATTTTAAATATGCTTAATTGATCCCTAGTTAGAGCCTGTTTGTTGTTTTTTTTTTTTGTAGAAAATTAGGACTTTTTAGTGATTCAACAAAAAGTGAGAGAAAAAACTTATCCATTGATCACCCCCAACACGAAATAATGACAAAAGCTATTGGTCACGTGACGGTATCTATTGAGTGACTTACCAGACCTATTGTCTGTGATTTCTTGAATTTTTTTTCCTTCCAAATTTTGTTTTGAAATCCTCTTCATACATGAATTTAATTCTATTCTTTTGGTTTTCTCCCTTTGCAGCACAGACGTCCAAATGTTGTTGGTGAGAAGCTGTTGGTGTGAAATGTTTGTCCTTGGTCTCGCCCAGTGCTCACACTCAATGTATCTACCTACAATTCTGGGTGCTATTCTCAATCATCTACAATCTCCTATTGCATTTGGTAAATGAATTCTCTTTTTTCTTCTCTATACTACCAGTTACCCACAGCAGGAAAAGATACATAGTCACATAGCTCCCACTGCCAAGGGCATGCTTGATTTTATCTTGGTGGGAAGACGTGACCATTGATAAGATGGTTGATGCATACCTTCCATCCTAATCACACAACTTAGAGTGTACTAATCATTACATTATCAGAGCTGACAATCCTCTTTCTATACGCTTATAAAACGATTCCCCCAAGGATTTTACATGTCTTTATTTCATGTCTTCACCATAAACAGTGCTTTTTATATGACCAAAAATTAACATTTTGTTTTTTTGAGAGAAAACATGTTGGTTAGTTATGTGATGTGGACCCTGTTCAATCAGTAGTTGTTCTTATGTCTATTTTCCCTTGGTAACCTATGCTCTCAGTCGAGTGTGTATTCTCTGTTTTGGTTTATACACATTCAGATAATCCCATTAACAAGGTCAAAATCCTATATGTCATACATATGTGGATATAAGGGAATCCAGTAGTCTCATACATATGTGGATATAAGGGAAAAGTTGCTTTTTGAAGGGGTTCCCTTGAAAATTGAAAAGGGTTCCCCAAGTAGTTGAAGTTCGAAGACCAATGGTTTATACCAACAGCCTTTTTTTTTCAAAATATAACCTTACTCCAAAAAGCATATTCAACTATAAACTTTGATTCTCTGGTCAGCTTGAAGGTATAAAACAGTAGCCCCCTCACCAGTATATAATTCATTGTTTAAGCAAAAAAATAACCAGCGTTAGTGTAGTAGAACAGGTGTGTCCGGTTGTAACAAAATTCGTTAGAGTGTATTTTGCGATATAAGGCAGGTGGAACGTGGACCCAAACATTTTTACCTATATCATTGCCCAGGTAAAAACAGAATCTCCTTTTGAACCTGTCAGATCAATGTCTTGGATTGAGCACGATTTTACTACACTGTAAGCCAGTGATGGTGAACCTGCGTCAAGTTACCGGTTTTTAAGTGACATGATGGATCTCGTAAAAAAAACTTTTTTTAATTCGATTTTTTTATCCTAGTTTTTTAAAATATATTTTGAAATTTCAAGTTATATTATATGAGAATCTTAGTTTTATGAACAGATTAGAAAAATAGGCCTCTTATCCATAAGCATTTGCTCAAAACTAAAATAAGTGATACTTAGATAACAGGATTATGAGAAAAAATTTCAATTTCTACACACTGTGCTAGGAAGGTTCACCATCACTGGCTAAGCCCATTCGATGACAGAGGCAACACAACTCCCACCCACACTCAGAAATATATTTGACTTATACCCATTGACCAACTGTAAAAATGAAATAAATTAGACGAGACCATTTATGTAGTCAATGAACAAAACATTTTTTTTGTTCTATTTCCCTCAGGAGCTCAGATACAGGGTATCTGAAGACACAGCAACTTGTGGGTTGATTAAGTTGAGTCACTGATATAAATATTTTGTTTTAAAATACCGTAATTTGGTATACTTAGTAATGCATTGTAATTACTTAGGTGGTTAAGGGATACCTTTGTTTATTTCTTCTAATCTCACGTAATTTTTTATACAATGGATGAGGATTGCTGTCCTTTTTATCCATTGCCGACCCTTTGATATCACCCATACCTTTTCCTGTTATTGCAGCCCGGTTATAATGTAGTTAACTTTCTTACATCCCAACCCCCGCATTGTAATAGTAGTGATGATAATGGTATTAAACTTGCTGCTGCTGCTTTTTCTTAATAATGATAATAATTCTTGATGAACTAATAGCTGTTCATACCTTTTACAATAAAATCATGTTTTTGTTGTTCAAACTCTTTTTTAGATATGTAAGTTAAACTTCTCTCAGTTGTGTTAATCATTTTACACCTTTAAAACATGATAGCAACTTCCTTTGAGTTGCTGTACATATATTTAAGGTTAGTGGAAAAAATTGTCAAATTCTTCTGTTGAATATGTCAGTAGAGAATCAACCCGAAGATGTTTTTCTATGTAATTAGTATTCTTAAAGATGATATCATAAGTTGGTTTACATGCAGTCTGAAATTAAAACCGACACGAGGATTTGATATTAGCATTCAATAGAAATGTTACAAACAGCTGGTCACGTCTGATGTCATACCTACTGATCCCTCATCGTTAAATGCATTTTTTGGGTGCTCTTCGTGAGTAAGCCCTGTTTCAAAAAATAAATAAGTTGTTGTAGAAAATAAGATTCATATACAATATATGTAATACCTTATATAAAATGACAAACTACATGTATGACATAAACTATAAAGTAAGAAAGGGAGGTAGTGTCAGATCAACATGCTGGGGTGCCATGTGAATATAACTTTTGTTTTTAAAATCCCTGAAATGGTTAGATGGTGAACAATTGATGACTCCAAGTAGAAAAAATTTATACATTGTACCATAATAACAAAGTATATGTGAAACAGAGAAAAAACACTGGAAAAAATTACATAAATATCATTGACAGATGTTGGGAGGTAAGTGACTGAAGTGATTCAAAGAAATCTTTGAGAAAGATTTTTAATGTTTAGTGATCAAAGCTGTAAAGCTTTTTAGACACACACACACACACACATATATATATATATATATATATATATATATATATATATATATATATAATCACCACTTCAAAGACTTGGATGAGGTGGTTATGCTGCATGATTTTAGTTTATGGGAAGGTGCCCAAGATTAATGCAAGACTGACAGCTGTATCTCTTGGGCATTAGCAGATAGAAATTTATGTTTTTTTTTCTTTTTGTCTCAAATATATATTTTTTCTTCTTTCAGATAAGAACAACAGTGAAAGAGTAAAACTTGTCACTGATCATATCATGAAACTGCAGAATTATGTGCAAACAATGGAAAATTTGGAAGTTGATTCCACAGAATTTGCTTATCTCAAAGCCCTCATCTTATTTTGTCCTGGTAAGAAAACAAGTTTTCTTTAGAAATGATTCAACCAAAAGTGACACCAAAACGTCAACATTTTCTTCAGTTTTTGAGTTAATCTGGCTAGATCTGGCTTGCAGGCTGCATCAATTGGCGGAAAGGGGCTGAAAATTCGAACATAACTCCTTACGTCTACATAGAAAACGTTTTTTTTTTTTTTTTACCCTTAAGCCCCCCCCATAGTGGGGGGGGGCGTTCAATTTGCTCCGTGATTTTAAGCTAAATTGATCCCTTAGTTTTTGTCTAGCACCATTCACATTTGTCTTTTGAAAATTCAGACTTTTTTGTGATCACTGCCCAGCAAAAGGAAAGAGAGATAACTTTGATCACCCCCTTTTCCAATATTTTTTCTGATCACCCTCAACACTGCATACTACCAAAAGAGTCTGATCATGTGATGGTTTCTATCAAGTGACTAAACAGACCCGGGTTGGGGGGGGGTTGCTGTTTTTTATTTTCAATAAAATCGCAGGGAATGGGAATGAGAAATGGTCTCACGATCAAGTGACCATTGTGTGATCCATATTGGCGCACCAGAACTCGGTTTCTCTCAGTTATAATTTGTTATTCAACATTGTTCCATATCTTCATTGAAACCAAACCTGCTTTGTTGAAGAAGAGAAATTCCCAATGGTTGTCTGTGTTTCTGAGATGAAGAATTGTTACTATTATACATTGATTCTTTCGAAACGGTTTCCTCATCTTTGTTGTCACAACTATTTTGCTGCTTTACTCTCCAGCCTTCCTCGGGTAGCTGTTTCATTCTGTAACTTTCCCGGAATGTCAAACGGAACCTTTTATTTTATCCACCAGGGCAGGAATTCTCAAACTTTTTGCAATCACTGAACTTCTGAGACTGAGCAAAAAAATTTTGGAACCTAGAAAATATATATATTAGGACTCGGGTTATGAGCATAGAATCTAAAAGCACCAAAAATAATTCTTAAATACAAAACTTATAAAAATTGATGACTATGCTTATTTATAAAAATAGTCTTAATTCTATATCAAGCATGGCTTTCTTAATGAAAACCAACTACTGAAGTTTGGTACAATGGACGCACTTTGATTCTCTTCATATCAATACCACATAACATTTCTTTCGAAATGATGGAACCAAAAATATACGATGTGGATCCCAAGGGTTTCACAGATCCCAGTTAAAGAAAACCTGCACTAGCGTATGTTGATCTTTCTTTAGGATGCTGATAAAAAATGAATAAAATTTGAATAATGGATAAAAGTTGAGGCCAAAAATGAAATCTTCTATTTTAGATGACCCTTTTCATACTGTTGCTTGAAAATAGTTACCAATAAACAGATAACAATATGCCAGGGGAGAGTACTCTGCATTGTAGAGTTGCCTCACCCTGTTCAAATGTCAGTTCAAACAGCTACAAATTGTGATTGGTAACCTTTTTGCTTCTGGGGACCGGAGCACATATTAATGAATGGACGGTGGGCCAGATAAATGTCATTAAAAGATTTGGATCAAGAATCGGGTCAGTATCATATTTGATCCTGATCAAAAAGTGGCTCCTGCAGCATTTAGGAGTATCTGTTCTTCTCACATCAAGGAAACATACAAATTTTGTTCTTCAATTCAGTTCTAATTTGAAAATAGAAAATTGACAGAAAAGAAATTTTTTGCACGTTTTATTTATTATCTTTATGATGTCAAAATATCACTAATAATTAAAAACACTTGAAGAGACAAAGTGAATGACACTTAGTATCTATACGTAGCTAATGTCCATAATTTTATAGTATGGAAGCTGGAAAAGAAAGGAAAACATTTACGTTGCATATTCTTTTTTTCATCAACTATAAACTTGTTTTTGTCATCATGGAACTCCATAGCTTGAAGTATGGAAATCATTATTTAAATACATCTTGTTATATTTTGTCTCAAATCAATACTTTCAATGATAATTCATATTTAAATGGAAGTATTGTTCATAAATATTTGAACAAGCGCAAAATCTATTTTTATTTCTTGAGATTGAAGTCATGGATTTTGGGCGGGGGGGGGGTGTCAAAATTTACTAAGTAGTTTGCAACTCTCCCATAAAGCAATGTGAATTCACTATTTTAATCTCCTTGATCAAGTCGGAACAAGATTTTAGAAGGATAAGAAAAAGAAGTTGCTTTCTCTTTTCATATAACTATTTAATTCTATTAAAAAAAAATCCCTGAATAAATCTATGTCTTATGTTGAATGCAAAAAGTTTGGTTCTTCTTGCATAATGTTCATGTTTTCAAGTCTGAAACCCAAACAATTAGAAGTAAAATGGATGTCTCTTCAAATTCTTATGACAGGTGCTGTGTGATTATATGTGATTTTATGTATATGTATATATATATATATATATATATATATATATATATATATATATGAAGACTAGCCCCCATGATACTTTTCCTCTCTTACTTACTAATTGTCTATTTTTTTTTCCCAACAGATAACACATGCACTGACAGCAAACAAGTAGAGAAATTCCAAGAGAAGGCCCACACTGAATTGCGCCACTATATTCAGGAGTTACACCCTGAAAACCCCGACAGACTTTGTAAATTGCTTCTGCGTTTGCCTGCCTTACGCTCTGTGGATCCCAGTATAATGGAAGAACTGTTCTTCTCTGGTCTGACTGGGAGTGTCCAAATTGACAGCATAATCCCACACATTCTACGGATGGAAACGGCCGAATACAACTCACAAATGGTGGGGCAGTGTTCACCTGAAGTCACTGTGTCGTCAGCAGACACAGAAGTATCTGCCACGACTAACTCTGCTTCATTGCCCGAAGCTCGGGCTTCGTAGACTAACACTGCCTTGTCGCAAGCGAGACTTGATTCAAGACATTTAATTTTGGGACATTTATCTGACAGCTAAAGATGGCTGTCAGGTTGGTTGGAAGGATCCAGGTTCTGAAGAGAATGGTTGATACCAGTCTCAAGAAGGGTAGAAAAAAAAAAAAATGACCCCACAAAATGGTTTGTCTTTGGATAGCCTAACAGGGATTTTGTTGTTGAACAATCAGTATGTTGGCTGGAACACTTCATAATGTTTTGTGGGTTTTTGAACCAAGGATGAATGGGGTCAACCATGAGGAAGCAGACGGGATGTTTGGGTCTTAATTATCAGGTTGTGCTTTGTTTATGATAACAGATTCAGTAGAAAATAGACTAATAAAAACAAACAAACAAAAACTGCCAAGGTTATCGGTGATAAAAATGAAATAGCAGCAGCAGCAGCAGCAAATGTAAATTGTATATAAATATGAATAATTATGGCAGAAACTGGATAAAATGTTCTGAAAGAAATTGATGTTTTTTTAACTGTGATATTTGATAATTGAATTTTTAGGAGTGGATTTTTATACTGCTGTTAAGAAAGGAAGAAAAAGAAAAAAAATGCCTTGTCATTACAGTTGTTTCAAGTTAGACATCATTTTCATTCTTATTTTGGTCAGACAAATCTTAATATAGAATTGTGTGTTGAATATAGGAAGATATCATTCATTCTTATTATAGTTGTCATATGAAGCTATATAAACAAATACGAGAGAGACAATCCTACTGTCTAGTCCATTGTCAATGCAAGAATCACATTTCACCTGTCTTTAATTTTATCTATATTAATACCTATACATAATCATACCCCCCCCCCCATATGTGAGTATTATTTTGTTTTGTTTATTTCTGTAGACTCCTTATGGAGCCACTTTGCTGTGGTTTCAGTTGCAAGTCTGTTTTTAAGAATGGAGTGGCTAGCCCCATGCTTACCCCCGCCTTTTGCTTTGGCTTGGGTCCGGGACCAGCTATGGCGACTGTCAAGCTGTTGGTTTTTTTGAAAAAAAAAATCATTGTAACCTCTTAGACGGACTACCTTATGGGGCTAAAGGGCTCAAACTGTCCTATGGTGGGGTGGGGTTGAGAAGTGGATTTCATAAATTCTGCTCATTGTGCTCGGTACATCAATATACTTGTAAAATCATAAGCCGTATCAAAAAATTTACATGATTAAAAACCCCAAACTAAAATTATTTTATTGTCTGGATTTGTACTGTGGAATACAGTATACAAATGATCTAATTACGTGCATAATTGCACTGATCAAACTAGTGATGGTCACTCCATGCTTTATTTTGGACCTCTTCATTCTCTGGACCTGAAGGCAATGACTTATCTCCAACTATTGGCCTCACAATTTACTTTTTTTTACACTCATATTCACTACTAAAACAATCAAAGCATTTTCAAAACTGCCCAATTATTTTTGTATTACAATAGGTTTTTAATCAATGGAAGCTTGCTGATGAAGTTGTTTCATTCATATTCAAAATACTATAGTATCCTCACATTCATATGTCAGTCCATATCTATCTCTACATATTACCTGTATTCTATCTCTCTTATTCATTAGACCATGTTTTAATCATTTAACGTCCATCCAGGAATATCGGATGTTTACTAACCCTAGCACAAGGTGACAATAGTGGAGCACCCAGTGAGGATAACACTCACTAGCAATGGCCCGTTAGTCTAGCTCAGTGTTTTTTTTAGATTTGGGTCCATCAAATGGAGGGGGGGGGCGTCTGTGGCAAAGAAATATCATCCATCGTACAGCTATCAAAAAACAAAATTATTGTGCACAGAGCCTATATTGAAATTAGAATTTAATCCTATTTGAATAAATGCGATTTCTGAAGATAAAAGATTGCTCCTTACTGTAGTTCATTGGTCTGAATATTAAATGTTAAAATAGGGGTCCATCAGAATATTCGCTTTGTAAGGGGTCTTTAAGTTTCCAAAGTTTCAAAACCACTAGTCTAGCTTGATGACAGACAGTCATGTCTATGACAGGCATTCTCCTGGATTGATTTATATACCTACATATATACATGTACATTGCAAAAATACACATTCAACTACTTTACCCATCTTTAGTAATAAGCAGTTGTAACATTGCTCATCTGGTAGACATTGGCACCTTTCACTTCTAGGTCATTGAGGCCTCTGCAATGACTCGTTAACAGTGTTGCTTGTTCGTCATGATGGATGTTGAGCTTTTTTTTAAACAACCTAGCACAGTGATGGCGAACCTTTTTAGCATGGTGTGTTTAAATTCTAAGTTTCTGATTAATCCTGTTATTGGAGTGTCACTTGTTTACATATATTTTAGTTTTAAATTAATGTTTATGGATAAGTAGCATATATTTATGAAACTAGGAGTTCAATAAGATATAACTTGGAATTTCAAAATATATACGTAAAATCAAGATAAGATAATGGAGTGAAAAAAAAACGTCTATTGTGAGTCACCTAAAGACTTGTACTGTGTCACAGGTTTGCCATCACTGACCTAGCACCACCTGTGTTCTTTCCACACCCTTTTCAATATGTCTTTGGTTTGGTAATCCTTGATGATTAGCATGTAAAATGGGAGGTAACTCTGTTTGAATAAATTAAGGATTGCCTCCCCTAAAAATGTTGCCAAATCAGGCTAATTTTTCGAAAAAATAATTTTTTTGATTGAATAAATAAAATGTTTCAGAAATCCTGAAAATAAAACACTTGACCTATCTACTGCAATGGAAAAATTTGACTTTTTTCTCCCCTTCCTAGGCCTACAGATTCATAGCCAATCCACAGTTTTTTTTGCAGTCATTCCATAAGACAATTGGTAATTTCTTCAATAACAGAAAATTATACAACTTTATTTTATTACAAATTTCTGGACAATCCCGTGTTGATTTTAATAGTTACCTCCCATTTTACATGCCAATCATAAAGGATTACCTTTGGTTTGTCTGGTGCTATCCACAAGTTCTATGAATTACGATAACAATCTTTCATTGACCATGGCTTTTAAAGGTTTTTTTGTTTTTTTCTCAAAACTGTTGCTGCTGTTTCTCGTTTGTTGTCCTTTTCTGTTGTTGTCTCCCCCCCCTTGTTTTTTTATCTCTAATAACAACAGCATTTTTTTTCTTGAATGTTTGTTATTTCTGTTTGTAGTAACTCTGATCTGTTGTGTGTATTACATGTGCATACAGGTATGTATGCATGTCTATATGTTGTACTGATGATGGTCCCTTAAGTTTTGAATGTTCTCTACAGACTCAAATGTCCATGGAATCAATATTGAGTCTGGAAAACTTGAAGATTTGATCATGCCAGATAAACAGGAGGGAAAAAAAAATATATATATATATATATATATATATATATATATACATATATATATTTATACACACACATATATATGTGTTTTCTTCAATGTATTTGTTGAAAATACACAGTGCCCCGTATTTTAGCAAATAGATCAATGAAATAGTGCTCACAAATTTTTTTCATATTTTTCATTAAACTCGCTACAATATATGAAATTGTTTTGAAGCTTTCACATATTTTCAAGTGATGAGTAGATATCATATTTGTTGATGTTCACTTGTCTGAAAAGATACGAAACATAGAAACAATTTGGCAGATTGTAGCATGTCCAATGATAGATTAAATTTTTTTTTCATATATCTGCGTGTATGTGTGTATATTTGAATACACCAGAAAACCTCCATGATGACTTTGTACTTGAGACCATGTTGTAGACAACAAGCTTGGTGAATTTGAAATGGGCATACTTATCACAAATCCAGCATTGATCTGCTGGATCAAATAATTGGTGCTTTCTAACTGCATATCATGTACATATCTTACTGCTCAGTTGTTGCTAGAGTTTTCAAATAGGGACCATGGAATCTTGAGTTCAATTCCTGCTGCGACCTGCTTGGCTGTGTGATAAGTAAAATGACTCTGTTAACCAACTGTAGTTTGTTAATGACTGCAGAACTGCTAAGGAGGAAACATTTCTTGGAATAAAAATGACTTCTTGTCATGACTGAAGAGATTTTTGTCACTGGGATTTTACTGGGCAGTTGATTTAATTTTTTGTTATCTTGAGATGAGAGCAGTTCCTTTTGTACAAAGTGACCCGTATCACTTCTGCAGCAGAACTCGATTGTTAGCCTGCCTGAAAGGATTCACTTCATGAGATACCTACATTTGCTAATCTTATTTCTTTGTTGTCAAGGATGTATTTTGATGGTTTTTTTTTTTTGGTTTTTTTTCACTGATTAAACATGCAATAATTCTAATCATGAAGAATTTAGGTCCAATGCAATGTATTACTTCTCATTTCCAATAATCAGTGGGCATAAAAATATTGTTGTTCAAATTGTTCCCAGTGACAAATATATGTAATTGCTGGATCCACACTATTTTTTTTTTTAATATGAAAAAGTTTGTGGGCGGTGTAAATTTTGGGTTCTGGTTTGCCTATCATGTGAGCATATATGCGCTCATCTTTGAGGGAACATTGATTGAAAGTCATTTCTCTTGCTGTTACCAAAATCTCTGTCTTGAGTAGAGATGGATGCTAACCATGATTTTACTGTGCGTTCCCCAGAAATACGCAGTATGAAAATTTTGAATAAATTTTCATTGCATCGAGATTTTGAAATTTGAACTATAGAAACTAAGTGTGCTAAAACTTTTCAACAAAATTTGACTTCTCACTCTTCAGTCGTGTGACCACATGAACGATTTGAAAAGGCTTGGTTCCAGCTGGTAAGGAACCAGAGTCATTGGGGAGTTTTGGATCTTAGTAGTCATAATGTTGCTCTATTGATCTGGGGCTCTTGTGAGGAACCAAGCTCTTTCAAATAGTTTGTGTCGTCTTACAACTGAAGTGTAAGAAATTTTAGCGCACATGTAGTTTCTACAGTTTGAATTCCAGTTCAAAATCTCAATGCAATAAAAAGTTATTCTAAATTATCATTGTCTGTATTTTCTCAGGACACTTAGTGTTGGTTTAGGTGCTTGTCTCATGGGATCAATTTAAGACGTGGTCTAGTGCAATTGGTGTTCAAAATGCCTGTGTTCAAGATAATCTATTTACTTGACAGCTAATGCTTATAAAAATTCTTTTTGTGAATGAAGCCTGGTGGCTGGATGTCTCATCCTGATTGGTGCTGCTGTGGTCTTATTTTGGCATTTCTCTTGTGTTCTTCAAAATTGGACCAGAACTGACTATTTCTGTATTCTTGTTTTTAAAGCCACCAAATGGTTGATAACAAAACCTGTTTATATTTTTCTGTGTGTGTGTGTGTGTGTGTTTTCTTTGTCTTCTATTATTTACCAAAAATGAAAAAAAAATGAACTTATTTAATATTATCAAGCATTTTGTGTGATTTTTGTGTTTGTTCTTTTTCCAAAGATCTATGCCTGGATTCTTTTTAGTTTGTTATGTACGTGGGGGAACTTCCTCTGATCCAACCTATCATTACTGTTTCTAATTTTTACTGAAGATGTTAGAGCTAAACAGTTTTTAGTTGACCCCACTGAAATGAAGCTTGGTCTGTCACTGTCTAATTCATATATATATATATATATATATATATATGTATAGAAAGAGGGAGAGTGCAAGAGCGTGGCCACACGTGATAAGTGCCCAATGAACCATTTTTTTAAAGTTGATGTTTTCATTATTTTTGAGAGCTACAAGTTTTTTTTAAAAATTTTCCATTTTGAATACTGCATTGAAAGTTAAAAATAAAACTGAGCATTGTGGCTGAGAACATAATGAAAATATCAACTTTAAAAAAAAATGGTTCGTTGGGCATTTATCATGCGCCACCACATATAAAAATATTATGCATATGCACACCCCTGTGCACATGCATTATGGTCGTTCCTACTGGTATGTGTAAGAATTACATAATTAAATTTATCATATCTTACATCATTTTGATTCTCATCAAAGAGTGAACCAGTTGATAAAAGATTGATTTCTCCTCTTGATATAGATATATATATACAGTACTCGCATAGCCTCAAAAGAAATGAACTCTATTCCAAGAATCAGAATGTAGATAACTTTGGAGTGTATCTCAAAGGACAAGATGCAGAACTTCCCCTAAGCCAGAAGGAAAAAAATTGGGGGATTGTAAAATGAAGAACAGATCTGGACAGAGATTTTGGTACTTGTACAATAGTGGGATCCAATGATTAAAACAAAGAAGTTATTCCTTCTGAATCGATTTTTCTAAGAATTTAGTGGCGGGACATACACGAAAATAATCCCTTAAAATTGTTAAAATTGCTTGAAAAATTGAAAAATATCAACATTGAATACAAACTGTCCAAAAATCTCATCTAGCTGCCGTATTAAAAGGCAGTAGCAACTAAAATAAAGCTTAAAGCATTTTCTTGAAGTTGAAATAGTTGTTGGCCATATTGCTTTGCACTTAAATAGATTAGCCCCAAAGAGACAAATCAAGGCTGACCATAAACAGCAACGATCAATTCTTTTGCATGAGAGAAATGACAAAAAAAAGAGATTAAGGTGAATATCAAGTAACCCCCTCTCCCCCCAAAAAACCCTCCAAACTTTTTATAGCTCATTGCAAATAAAATTTCCTTTTAAGACTATTTCAAAGACAAAACCAAGAATATTCGTGGAGTCAACATAATTTTTAACCAAAAACCATAATCAACGGTTGTATGTCACGTGACTAATCATCCTAGTGTTATTTCAATACAAAATGAATTAACCGTAATATAATACACAATTTTGTACAAAATTATTCTATAATTTATTTTAATACAACATTGTATCTAGTAGATATAACAGGCAACAGGCTGTTTGGACGAAAACTTCAGAAATTCAGCAGAAAGATTTCAAAATAAAAAAATTGATAGGGGATTTTTTTTTTTCACGTTTATCAAGCAGCGAACATTTAGAAAGACAAAGCAATTCAAGGGAATAACTTCTTGTCTTGATCGTGCCCCCCCCCCCCGCATTATTGTACGCGTACCGAGATTTTATTTTCAATATTTATCCCGCCCCAATCCTCTTATGCCCTGTATTTTTAACAGTCTTGAAAAATGTTTCATTATCCCTTGATTGGTGGGCATGTTGTCCTTGTCATACATGATATTGTTTCTGTTATGCTTGATATGTAATCGTTTAACCTAGTACAACATTAAGGTGTTACTTATCATCACTGTATCAAACAGGTAACAGTGAGTCACACTGTGATCTGTGTCTGTGGATTGTTATGGATATTTGGGCCGCAGAAGAACCAACCCAAATTCTGTTTCCTCCCTTCTCTCTCAGAACCTGACCCCCAAAAAAGAAGCATCATATCACTCCACATGATCATCATTAACCCCTCCCCCCTTTGTTTTTCGCTGGTTGATTAATTACGATTTCCTAAAAGAGTTGTAACCACAATGATGAACAACTTCCTGATTTTATTTTTTCCCCCTTTTTTCTCTCCACATTTTAAGAGTTCTAATATGGGAATAAATCGGACTTTGTAAATACGTGTACAAAATTGTTTTCACAAGCCTTTCCTACATTTACTTTCAAACTTATTTGATGAGTGTTTTTAAGAATATGATCGTTGATATTTTTTTTTTCAAAAAGGAGATATCTCTAAAATGTCTGTAGCTTCTTTGTAACAATTTGGTCTATTTGATGTTGATGTTGTTTTGCTAACTTGCTACCCTTCCCCACTTCAGCATTGCTATCCCCGCCCCCAAATCTGCCCCCCTTCAGCATTGCTACCCCCACCCCCCAATTCTCTCTCCTTCTTGTTCAACACCCATTTTTAAAAAAAAAAAAAAGATTTTTCTTAATTACCCTTTCTATCTATCCTGTCTGTCTCACTCTTCATAGACCCCTTCCTCTCTAATTCCTCTCTTTCCTCCTCTCCTTTCCTCATTATTATGTTTAATAATCATGTCCTTTTGTAAATATCCCCCCCTCCTGTGTGAATAACAACATTTTAGGGTCCTTCTATTTTTAATCATTGATGGACTAAAAACCAACCAACAAACAAACAAACATACAAACAAACAAAATTCCCTTCTCTCCGACTTTTGGAATCACTGTATTTAATGGCATGTAAGACCCCGCCCCCGACCGGCCGCCTCACTTCACCCAGGAATATTGAGGAGAGAAAAAAAACGCATTTCCCTGAATTCTTTTCACTCAGTTTTAAAAAAAAAAAGAAAAAGAATCCTACTCTTCCTCAAGTTCTGGCCAATGTGGGACTGGACGACGAAGGTTATATCTACCTTTTGGGGGAATTTGTTTTCTCTTTTATGAAAGAGGACGGAGCCTTGTATGCTGTTGAATACGTTACTAACTTTCTCCTACCCCAGCCCTGCCCTGTTCGCGTGTGTGTATTTATTTATACTGCAGATTTCTAAAAGGCTGAATAATAAACATGAATCTAAAATCTCTTAGTTCTAAACTTTTTGAGTCTCTCGTATGTTTTTGTTTTGTCTTATTCATTTACCAACAGACAGGATTAATTCTGGGCAGTTTAACGCCAGTTTTGTGGTGATATCAGAACTGAATCTCAACTGGCTGAGTTTTGTTTTCATCTTCCTCTCCTAATGATGATGGTAATATTCAGAAGATAAAGATTACTCGTTTGAAGAATTAGATGCCGGGTGGAATGACTTTCCACAAATAAATGAGTTTTTTTTTTCTTTCAAACATTCATTAACTTCAGGATATCTTGCAGCAGTCAGGTCAAGAACTGGGTAATTTGGATGGTTATATTTGAAGAAGTTTCTAATCTGACGTAGGATTGGACGTTACTAGAATAGATACTAATAATCATCAGTTACACTATACACATCTATCTTGTGTGTGCGTATATATATATATATATATATATATAGTTGTGCAAACTTCTTGTTATGCTGAAAAGGAAAAAATATATATTTTTCGTTCTCTTTTTCAGCATCACAGGATGGAAAGTTTGCGTGACTATATATATGTATGTATATATATATATATATATATATATATATATATATATATATATATATATATATATATATATGCACAAGTTGATGTCTATATTAAGAAAACAAATGCCTCATTGAAAAATGTCGTCTGACATAGAAATTCGATGGAAACAAAAATATTGGCTCAAAAGACATAGGTAACTTGTTATAATACTTCTGGATGTTAATTTGAAATATACTTGAGGAATCGCTGTTTTTTCTTCTAAATAGATTGATCTGTTTGATTTATTAGAAAAAGATTACATCAACTATTTTGGCCTATGAAGAAAATGATTTCTCCTTGTAGTTTGTGAATGATTGAAGGGTTTTGTCAGCAAAAAAAAGTGGAACAGAAGTTCATACTTGGCAATCATGTTCTTCTGACCCCCCCCCCACAAGGTTGGTCGAGTTGATCGTCTCTAAAGGATATTCTTTTTGTGTGAGAATAGCCTGGTCAAAAGACTTCATATCCTCTTGTTAACGGGCTTTCAATTATCTTTCAACTAATATTAACAATTACGCTTTATAAATTCCAATTTAATGCTCTACCAATGAGTTGATTATGTTTTATTTTTCAATTCAATTAACCCTTCGTTGAAATGTGTTCGGTATCCATTTCAACCAGAGAGGTTTCTCCCAATATTTCTCAAAAGCTGAAATGAGTTCTTGAAAACAAAACGTGACCATACTAGACTGTTCGAATAGATGATGAAATTATTTGGTCGTGCAACGGGGCAGAGGGGGGCATGTAAAATGCCTGTACTGTTTTCAATCCCCGAAGCTGGACCGTAGTTACACTGGTGATGATCCTCACTATGATTTTCAACATGTGACATAAGCATCTAGATATAAACAACAACAATAAACTTTATATTCTCTGTATAACGCAAAATATCTGAACGTAGTACATTAACTGGGATCGAAATTGATGTTAAAACTATGAAATTTCTGAACTAAGATTCTTTTTCAGCAAAAGTGTAAAATTTGTGGCATGTATATATGTATATATTCCCTCAAACAGGTCCATTGTGAAACAGCTGATGATTCCACTCTGAAATTGAGGATTTAACATTAGGATCCAAGTTTAAATAATGGCTATAAAAAATGTATAAAACACGGAATACTCAGAACACAATACAAATTCTGGAAGAGAAAGTTTCAAAGAAATATATATGAGAGAGAGAGAGAGAGATTTGTTTTATGAGCATACCATTTGCAATTCCATCAAGATAGTTTGACGAAGAAAATGATCTCACCAATTTTTGGTTAAATTTTCCTGAGGTAAATTGTCTTACCCCGCTGTATCTTTCTCTCTGGAAAAAAACAAAAACAAAATAGAATCTTTCAAACCTTGACTCCCGTTTAATCGACGACGATCAAAGTTCCTTTTTTCTTTCTTTTTGGTTAAAATACTCTTCAAAGCCAGCTGTAAATTTAGTATGGTCCCGATTTCCCGAGGGCATAAAAATTTTGATGAAATACAACCCACTGCAAATAGACAAATATAGAAAACGTTGCATTTCCCTGAGAAAAGAAGTAAGAGTTACGTCATGTAAGGTGTTTTGGATGCTTTTGATAATTTGAAAGCACTCAGTGAGTGCATACCTCTGCCAACGCCATTTTCTGGGGGAGTAATTGTACATTGATCCGCCCTAAAATAGTAGCCTATTGTCTGCCTTTCTACTCTCATAGAAATGTATTGGTAACTTTTGGAGATATCGCATGGACAGTCGTTAGCATATGCATAAATGTAATTGAAAAAAGTCTTGGATCCGCCCCCAAATTTTACCAAACTCCATTGTCCACCCTTCCGTAAAATTTCATTGAAATTCATTCAGAATTTCCAGAGATATGTGGACAGACAAAAATATGCGACCGAATACACAGACCTCTTTTCAACTTCGTTGACAGAAGTAAATGATTGAATTTGATATGAAACTCAATGTTTTTCTACCTAGTGTTTATTGTAACTTTCAATTGGAAAATAGTCAAACTTTCAAGAATAAACAAAGTTGTTACTAATCAGTAAAATATGTACTCATTCTTGCTGCTGAGAACTAGTGATGACTGAACGTTATTCACGTACTCATATTTTAAATTTCCTTTGTCCTAACGTACATAAGTTTGATTTTCACTAGTAAAAGAAAACAAAGTTAGCTATGAAGTCCCAAGGGATGAATGGTTAAAAGCGGCCAGTTATATACTGAACCCCCTCTACATAAAGGGTGTGAGTTCGATTCTCACCTTGGATGTAATCTTTTATTTTCTGTTGCACTGTTTAATCGTTGCCGTCAGATTACGGCCCAATTCGAAGTTGTGATAAAAAGCTCCTGAAAGTTGGGATGAAGTCGGAAGCTTGTCAAAATTAATAATAATGTTGCAATCCTTCATCCAAGAATAAAGTTGAGAAAAAGGTGTTATGAAGTTGTGGGTTGATGACGTGTTCATGCAGGACACTTGTGTTTATATGATGTGTATTTGTGTATGAACAATGAATTAGTTAAGAAGATTCAATGTTAACCATCAAGTACAGTTGAGTAGACTTATTGGTCTGTAGTTGTTGAAACAGATATTAGATGAAGAGAGCGAGTCAGCCTTCACATGAACTTCAACAAAACGAAGATCATGTGCAAAAATCACGTCGGAAATAAACACCATGATCAAAATTGAAAATGCAGAACTGGAGGAAGAAGACCATTACATCTACCCTGGATAACGAATCTACATGAAATCCTAAAAAGAAGAAATCAAACGAAGAATCATTCTAGGATGGCAAGCCTTTGACAGAGCAAGCTCAACCTTCAAGAATAAGATCCCGTTAGTTTTAAAAAGAAGAGTATACAACTAATGCATCCTCCCAATAGTCACCTATGGAGCTGAAACATGGAAGCTAACCCAGGGACTGAGAACCATGCAATGTGCACATGAAAGAATCATGCTCAACATCACATGGAGAGATCGTAGGATAGCAAAATATATCAGCGAAAAAAACAAAAAAATACAGGAGTCCAAGATGACATAGAATTCTTCTGAAAACTCAAACAGCGATGGGCTGGTTATGTTGCAAGAATCGTAGACAAATGATGGATATCGAGATTCACAACATGGATCCCTAGAGCGAAACTGAAGCCAGCAAAATATTAGATGGTGAAACGATTTAGTCATATTCAGAAAGTATTGGCTCCGCTCCACCCATGATAGAGAGGTCTGACGAATCTTCGGTGAAGTCTTTGTCCTACGACAGGTGTTAGAAGACTGATGACGAATCTCAAGTGTGTGTGCTACGACTCTTCACTTGGCGAGGAATATTTGGGCCTTCGCCTTTCCGTCGATGGTTAAGAGAGATGTTACTTCAACGCGGATACTTCATCGGTTGCAAGTTCGATTGTTTAGAATATAAAAATTATGTGTAAACACTTTTTGAGTGGTAGTACTGATTGTAGTTTTGTAAATCCCTTATCTGAAAAAGTAGCTGATATTATTCTTTTAATGGTGGGTTGAAATCTTGGGCTATCAGTTCCATAATATCGGCCATCTAAAGTTTTTGGAATTTGTTAACTTATAATAAGATAAATTTACTCAAGCTATCGATCGAGTGGTATTATTTAACGACGTTGGCTAGTTCAACCTTCAAGAACAAGATCTCATTAACCCTACAAAGAAAGGAATACAACCAACGCACTCTTTCGGTAGTCACCAATGCAGCTGACACATGCAACCTAACTAAAAGATTGACCCTCAAATCGAGAACATAGCAATGTGAACAAGAGAGATTCATGCTCGGCATCGCAATATATCAGAGAAAAACTGGAGTCAGAGATATAGAATCCATCAGGAAACTCAAATCATGATGGTAGATAATCGCTGGACATCATGACTCACAACGTGGATCTCCACAGATCATAAACGAAACTGAGCTCTTACTCACTGATAGAATTGAGTGGCCATCAATCACGATAAAGCAAAAAAATTATTGCGTCAATGACTGAATATCCTGTCATTTGCTGTTAATGGGGGTGAACAGACATCATTTTCGAAAGCTATATTTGAGTTTATGAGGGACTGATGAGATTTTCTTTATTCTTGAAGAATGTCAGACAACTCACAACATGGATCCTCAGAGATCAAATGCAAAACTATGGTCGGCAAAAAAATAAGCCGACATGACGCACCAGACAAATCCAGGGAGTACTGGCTCTGCGACTTCCATGATAGATGTGGGGAAGATCCAACGACGGACGTTAAAAAGCTGATGATGATTGTGATGTTCATGTTAGCAACGATTTACAGTGATCACTTGTTTAGTATCACTTTTCTCTAATCGCTATGCAATAACGTTTTCCCTCTTTGAAGATACGATTTGTAATACTGGAACTCTTTGACTTCAAAAATTGAATTCGTTGACTCAAACTAGTGCCCATGTATCCATTTATTTCGTTCATGTTGATTTTTTTTCTCTTGACAGCCTTTACTCAATATCATAAAATCGCCTTTCGAAGAATATATAGGTGCCAAATATTACCTCTACTAAATTACGCCTATATTAGAGTCACTTTAGATTTATTAAAAAAAGTGCTATCATGAATTTGGGTGAAAGCTCTTAAGAAAAAAAATCGACTCAAATACAGTATATGGTTACTAGTTAGGCAATAAACGACTTTTCTGAAGTAACACTTAGTAATGCTGAAACCCTTACCTTTGAAGAATGCAATTGTTACTGATCAACAATTTTTGCTGAATGAATCAAGCGATTACTGTTAATCGTCGTGTACACATCCGATTACTCCCGTTTGATAAAGCCTCCACGACTTTCATCTTCAATAATTTTATCTTTATTAATCTTTTCACGTCCTCAAACTCCCCCTGCTCCAGGTGGTCCATATGAGCTCCCCGTGTGTTAAGTAAAAAATATGATAAAATAATAATACACCGCACTTTATTCTCATACGTGCAACTTTTGGCCAGTGATCTTCCGTCTCAGTTGCAAAATAAATTGAGTGCCTTTTTTTCATCAAATATGGCATAGTGTAGATCATTTGAAACATTTCTTCCGTGGTCCTTCGCCCATCTTTTCCACGGGATTACATTGAGAACTTTTGGATGAATCGTTCAGACGGACAGATAATCTTTGGAGCTTTTGTGTGGTATGGACAGTCAGCTGGGACGTAGGCAGGTAATAGTGGATGGATCCACTCCAAAGTTTGATGATTTTTTCATTGGCCTATTGACCAACCTTCCACCAAACTTCATTGAAATTCATCGAGAACTTTTGCAGATATCGAGCGAAAAGTCTGGGAAAATTTTGAAGTTAGTATGTGATCTGGACAAATAGCTACAATGTAGGGGATGTAATTGTCCATAGATGCGTCCCAAAACTTTATCATTTTCTGATTTCATTGACCACCCTTTCACCAAATTTCCTTGAAATTCATTGAGAATTTTTGGAAGGTTTTCTATCCGCCCACACGATATCTCAATAGGTTTCCAATGAATTCCAATTAAGTTCTGTGGAAGGGATGACATCAGGCAGAGAAAAAAGTCACGAAACTCTGGAATACCACAGAATCGGATGAGCGATAGATAACAGAAAAAGTGTTTAGACTTTGGAGCGGATACATTAACAATTTCCTCCCCTTTATCAAAGTTATGAAGTTATCTGTCCCTAAGTGTTTACAATGACACCCCCCACAAAACAAAAAAACAAAAAAAAAAAAAAAAACAAAACTCGTTTTAAAATGAAACTGTACAATATGACTTCCTCTGCTGCACATGGGTCTTTTGTAAACTTTACCCAGCTTGAGATTTCCTTCCCAGCGACATACAATGTGCCATATTTGATGGAAAAAAACAACAACATTTTAGAGGCTAGGGCACAGCAACAAAAATCCACCATTACGAAAATAGCACGAAAATATTTTTGCAACTGATCTGGAATGTCTACCCAGATTATTTTGACTCATTGGGGGCACCTCTAGCAGGTCCAATAGGTTTCACTAGACCACTCAAAAGTTCCTACGGAGCCTTATTACAGTGCCAGGACTCATCATCATCATCATCATCATCATCAGTCTTCCAACGTCTGTCGTTGGACATAGAACTTCCTCAGGATTTGCCACGCTCCTCTATTGTGGGCGTCACGGAGCCAATACTCTCTGAATTTGTCTGGCTCGTCTCTCCATCTAATACTCTGCTGGCCTCGGTTGCACATGTGATCTCTGGGGATCCATGTCGTGAGTCGTGATTTCCATCGGTTGTCTGCTATTCTTGCGACATTGCCAGCCCATTGCGATTTGAGTTTTTTCTATGATGTCCCTGACTCCTGTCTTCTTCTGGTTTAACAGGTGCAAAAAACAGGTTTCCTGCAAATAATGAAACAGCAGATCATTTGGAAATGTTATCATGTATTATTTTACTTCTGTTTGTGTAGCAAATTCTTTGTCAATGTTGAAGTATTGCCACCTCGGGCCAATCGACTATTTGGCGACATTAGGATGTGTGGATATATGAATACGACTTTGAGAATTTCTGGAGATATCGTGTGGACAGTCAGGAGTGTATGCACAAATATACATGGAAAAAGACGGAAAAACATGATTTAATCAAAAATAGAATTCTTGGATCCGTCCCCAAATCTAACCAACTCTTCTCTTCATCATTGCCAACCCTTTCGCGAAACATCATTGAAATTCATTGAGTGTTTTTGGAGACATCTTGTGGGAATCTTGATAGACGGATGGGTGGCGACATCTTGTGGTGTGGGAATAACTATGACGTTGTGTGTGGATCCACCCCTAAATTAAACCAGTTCTTCCATAGTCTACTGTCAACCCTTCCACGAAATTCCATAGAAATTAGATGGTGTGGACTACGATGTAAGAGAGGCAATTGTGCATGGATCCGTCCCAAAATTTGATAACTTCTTCCGTGGCCTATTGTCCATCCTTGAACAACATTTTAGAGAAATTCATTGTGAACTCTGGGAGATATCGTATGGACAGACATCTTGGCTATACCTGACGTGATTCAAAAGTTTTCAATGAATTTCAATAAGTTTTTTTCTGGGGGGTTAGGCTATTGTGTAGGAAGAACTGATCAAATTTTAAGGGTGGATCCAGGCGTTTGTTATCGATTGAGAGATATGTTTTCATATATTTATGTATTCATTCATGTTTGTCCACACGATATCTCCAAAGGTTGTCAATGAATTTCAATGACATTTCGTAGAAGAGTCGGCCATGTGCTAAGGGAAAATTGATCAAATATGAGGGCATTTTTTTTCACATTTACCTCCCCTGCATCTTAGCTATACACGAACTGATATTCATTCAATTCTTCGTGACATTAGTGTTGGTAAGGGTGTACGCTCTAAAGGTATTTTCTCTATAGTTTATTTCACGTTTGGGGCAAAGCATCTTGACTTTCTCAAACATCAGTTGTCAGCAAACGCAGACAAGAAAACAGTGATGGGTTTGAATAGATTGGATTTAGCCTCAAAAAGGAAGTTCTGAACGGAGACGGGGGATTAAATAGGTTTTTCGGTGAAATTGATATTTGAGTCCACATTCAGAACGTCTGCATGCCTTCAGTGGTTAAGTGGGGCAGTAGGTTTTATGTCAGGTTTGTTTAAAATGGATTGCCCAAATGTTCGTGGAGGCTGGTAGTTCAGGTCCTTGGTCTCTACTTTCTCTGTTAGAGAGAGAGAGAGAGAGAGAGAGAGAGAGAGAGAGAAAAGAACAAAGGTAAGGAGAAAAGAGAGACGTGGACCAGAGATGAAGGAGAGAAGCCGTAAGAGGAATATAGGGAGGGGAAAGAGAGTTTTCTTTATGACCATTCGTCTTTACAGTTCACAGTGTGCAATGTAATTTGATTACTGAATGACAGGAGTGTGTGTGTGCGTGTGGGCTGGATGAAGACCTTTGGAGACCCTAAGCTCTGAAAAGATTTTGATGTCCCCATGTATGCGTAATTTAAAATCTAATGCTAATAATACTAAACCATGAAATAAAATCTTATCTTCCAAAATGAAACAAAAAGCATAGTAAGATTTATTTACAGTGAACGCTACGGCATGAGTATCACATTGCATAAAAAATAAGACATTAAATTGGGAATACAAAGACGACTCTAAATCCAATAAAGGTACTGCCATTCGGTAGTAATACTTGATGTATTACATCGTGAGAATTTGATACCAATAAACATTACAAAACTCATTACAAAAGATCAACACAGTATATAGCGAACAAAACGTACCCAAGCAAATACAATGCATACGCCTCCAATTTAATTAATCTCAGAAGAGACTGTGATGAGGGAAAATGCAAATGGCGCAAAAATACACTATTTGCATCATGATCATATGGTAAATCCGGCTCCGAAGAAGGAACTATGTCTTTCCACCCTCGCCTGATACCCTAAACCCGTATTTATTTTGCTAAATGGTTAATCCAGGGTTGGTGTTTATGTGCGTGTGTGTTTAATTGGATAGGATTTAGCTCAATGTGAATTGGTGGAATAGCAATGTTAAGTATCACGAGTTTCAACTTGGATTCAGGGTTCATCAAGTGCATTAATGGGACTAGTTCCGATTTGAAATTTAATCAAAGAGTCCTTTCGGTTCACGACAACATGGTACCTGGAAAGTCTGTGACCAGAGCAAGAATCGATCCGATGAATATCTTGAACCTATTGTAACACTGACCAGATAAGGAATATTGCGTAGAGCAAAACCAGCGATAGGAGATGTTTGGGGAATACGCTGCGTGTAGGAGAACTTCTCATGATAGCTCCATGATTGTTAATTGCGTTGCATTTGTAATTCATTAAAAAATGAGTAGCATCGTCATGCAACAAAATAACCGGTGGACTTCCTTGTCCAGAAAATGGTATTTTCTCTTCCAATGCGTCATTCAAAAGAACCAATTGCCCTCTGTAGCGTCATACGAACGTTTGGAAACATAAGACGCACGTTTGCACACAGGCCGAACATCAGGATAAACGTTCGCCTACGGATCATGAACGGTCGTTTCTACGTGGGAAGAAGTTATGAACACGATGGTTAGGAGAAAATGGCTTCTATTACTTCTAAATGTCCTTCCGGTTAAGTTTAGAATAAATCCTGACAACTTCTTCTGAGTTAAAAAAAAAAAAAAAATACAGGTCTCAGCCTTTCGACTAATGCTCCTATTTACCCGAACTCCCCATGAGAGCAGGATATGGGTTTAACGTGGCGAACCTCAAACGCCAACGCGTGAGGTAGGAACTGCCTCAAAAATTCACTTTAGTCCTCGTAACTATTGTTGAAAGGATATGAGAGTATTTGACTTGATCACAGGGCGAACCCTGGTCCCACGGGTCTAGACGGACACAGAGCATTGCTGAGAGCATCGCTTCTGCGACCGACTGTCCAGATTTGATTTTCCAAATTTGGATGACCAACAAGGAAGCAAGCAAGCTCTGAAGATTGGCGGTGAATTACACCAGCAAGAGTGAGAAAATGAAAAAAATTGAAAGGAAATACTTAGTTGACTGGATTATTAGAAATAAATTACCATGCCCTGAGAAAAAAAAATCGTTAATGCGTGTGAACCGTGTAGAATGGTGGAGGTGATATCATAGTCTGGGGGCGTTTTCAGCAGTTGGCGTTTAACCAAAAGATTGACCCTCAAACTGAGAACCGTGCAACGTGCACATAAGAGAATCATGTACAACCTTACATGTAAGTATCATGAGAAAATGCTGATATCTAAGGAAAGACAAGGGTCCGAGATATCATAGAAACCATTAGAAAACTCAAATGTCAATGGGCTGGACATGTTGCAAGGATGTTAGACAATTGTTGGACATCGCGACTCACAGCATGGATCCCTAGAGATCATATGCGAAATAGTGGCCGATAGAAAGTAAGATGGCGTGACGAGCTAGACAAATTCAGAAAGTACTGGCTCCGCGATGTCCCTGATAGAAAGGTCTGGTGAACGGACGCTAAGAGGCTGCTACTGCTGCTGCTGCTGCTGATGATGATGATGATGATGATGATTGGGATGCTTGATCAGTGAAATCCGAAAATCGAGTAAAAATGTACTTTCAATCTATTCGGACTCTGTTACTTATGTGAAAGTATAAGTTGTTATGGATAATGAAACAATAATGCTGGAATGAACCTTTCCTTTCCACCAGTCGTACGAAAGTACGTCTATGAAATACTTCACCTAATTCCGTTATGAAGCAATTTATTTTGGGGGGATAGGGGGGGATTTCAATTGTTATCATGTTCAAATTGATTTTTGTGTTTTGGAAAAATAATTCCGAATGGTTGTACTTCGTACAAAAAGTAAGGATCCAGTTCAGCATCATAGTTACATCGTTAGTAAAATGCTTCCTCCCAACAAACCGAAAAAAAAAATTGTACATTTACCATCTAGAAACAGATGACGAAATCATCTGTGGGTTAGAATTAGGGAAATTTGGAATTTCTAAGTATTGAAAACGAGCCTCAAGCCATTCGAGAACTAATATTTGATCCGGTTTGAAAAGCCTTGCGAAACGATTGGAAGGACGGGAAATCTATTTAAGAATCAAAAACCATCTAGTCGACATTACTAAAATCAGCCAGAATGCTGAATATAGTGTTGAGCTGTTGAAGAGACTTGCTACCACTTAATCTTCTGTGAATGCCACCAGTTATTACTGGTGTGAAATTTGAATGAGTCCGAATAATAAGCATACAAGTTACTCTGATCTTAGCTGATTAAGAGAAGGCGAATCATAAGTAACATAAAACCAAAGAGAATTATAAAGAAAACAAGCACTTATAACCTCAAATGGGAAGGGTATTTTTGGCGGCCAGCAATCAGTAAGACTGCATAGGGAGAAGGAATTGACACTTGAAGGCTTACTAACTTAGTTTAAACTTCTCTCAGCCTCTTTAATGATCGTTAAAATCTCGCGAGATGTTAACAGATTTTTTTGTCGGGGAGCATTTCGGTCTTTTTTTTTCTGTAATTAAAGCCAAGTGAGGCAGCAAAACGTTCTCATATAATGAAAACTGATACCGTTCGTTTCTTTCTTTCTTTTTTCCCTTTTTTCCCTTCCTTCCTTCATCCCTCCCTCCCCTCTTTACGTTATTTACTGATCTATGTATCAAAGTATCACTATGTTCTAGAATCTTGGCTAAGTAGGTACTCCAGTAGAAGGAGTATTTATGGCCATCTGCGGATTTCGTTCGATATGAACTTTTTCTCTCTGTTCGAGAAAATCGTTTTTCTTTCTTTCTTTTTTTCTTCCTTTCTTTCTTTCTTTCCTGATCCATTTCTTTCTTTCTTACTTTACTGATATGTTTTCTCTCTTCCTTCTTTTTTTCTCTCTTGCTTTTTTCTTGTTTCATTTCTTCCATGGTATGTTTTATCTCTTTCTTTACTGATATGTTTTCTCTCCTTTTTTTTCTTCCTTCTTTTCTCCCTTTCTCTCTTTCCTAGTATGTTTTATCTCTTTCTTTACAGATATTTTTTTCATTTCTTTCTTCCTTTACTGATATGTTTTTTTCTTCCTTCTTTTCTCTCTTTCTTTACTTTTTTTCTTTTATTTCTTTCCTGATATGTTTTAATTCTCTCTTCACTGATATTTTTCTTTCTTTCTTCCCTGTTTTCTCTTTCCTTTCTTTTTTCCTTTAATGATATGCTGTTTTTTCTTTCTTTTTTTCTCTCCTTCAATTGATTCTCTCTTTCATCCTTTCTTCACCTGATTCTGTCTTTCTTCGTTTTCTCTGGAGAAATTCCAGGTTTCATTCGGATTGCGTGAAGCAATCCACCACCACCATCATCAGAACCACGTCTGGTTAAGTGGACCGATTAGATTGCCAAAGGGCGGGGCTGGGGGGGGGGACAACGAAAAGAAAAAAAAGTGAAACTGGAAAGACGAAGAAAAGAGAGAGAGAGAAAGGGGATAAAGGAAAAGGGCAGAATTAGGTAAGCCGGAGGTTGGGGCGTCCGACACGCTCTGGAAACATCCGGGTCACGAAATATGCAAGGATTAAGAACTGCGTACCAAATGTCACAACACAGCAGGCACGTCTTCGAGGGTCGCTTGAATAGGGAAATAGGACAAACTGGAGTTTCTTGTTCGTCATTCCTTCTAAGACCACCAGATGGCATTTGGGAGAAACAGCAGAAAACACTGTGACGAAAAATAAAAAGAGGAAAACAGACGACATGGATATCACAAGTTCTTTACTTCATGCAAGTGACCCAGTAAAATAATGTATACAGCAATACGTAGGATAATGCGGTTTTGATAAGTAGGGGGTTTAATGTAGTAGGGTTAAGGTATTGCAGTACAAATCGATGTAACTGGGTATAAGTTGGAAAAAAACGCACATTATTTTATAATGAGACCTTGAAAGAAAAAAATGAAGAAAGAATTAAACATAAAAATCGCGAAGAATTGTCCGTTAATATGCCATCGTTTTCGACTTTTTCCAATGGTCATCGTTTCAAATCGTTTGAAGCGTCTATATTCCGTCATTATTTTGTAGTCCGGCAGTGACCAGACCCCACGGTTGTCGGGGGAAAGAGGTACAAGTGTAGATTATATTCCAAGTGGAATTTAACTGGAAATTTTACTCGAGTTGTAAATTTGGATAGTACAAGTTCTAGGCCAGTGATTTTGAACGGTGTGCCGACATTTTGATTAAAAAAAATAATCGTGTTATCGGAGTGCAACTTTCATTTGCATGTGTATATATATGTGTTTTAGTTTTGGCTAAATACAAAGAGATACGCAGCCTATTTGTTCCAATATATTCATAAAACTAGGTGATTGATAGAATATTACTTGACATTTCAAAATATACTTGTAAAACTCATCATCACAAAACGCAATCATCATCACCACCACCACCAGTACCATCATCATCATCATCATCATAAGTAGCAACAGCCTTTTAGCGTCCGTCGCTGGACATAGACCTTCCTCAAGATTTGCCAGAACTCTCTATTGTAGGTGTCAGAGAGCCAGTACTTTCTGAACTTGTCTAGTTGGTTATATCATCTTATTTTCTGTCGGCCAGACTTTTGCTTATGATCTCAGGAGATTTAACGTTATCTTACGTTCTTGCTACATGACCAGACCATTGCCATTTGAGTTTTTTAATGGCTTCTATGATATCTTTGGCTCCCTTTATCCCCTCTAATATACCGTCCAATCTTGAGGATTCTAAAAAAAAAAAAGAACTAAAATGAGGGTTGTAAGCTGTTATGTAAAATCTATATTACCCTACTGTGATTTGAACTCACGGCCAACTGATTGTCCAGATACTATCTGACTGATTAAATTAACAAGTCTTTTATATATATATATATATATATATATATATATATATATATATATATATATATATATATATATATATATATATATATATATATATATATATAGTTGGAGTGGACTTTGACCCTGCAACAGCTTTGTTATTTATTTGTTTATTTATGTATTTGGCAGGTGTCGTGTGTGTGTAGGAAACTTTTTGTTTGTATTGCTGTTGCAAAAACTGCTCATTAAAAGAGGAAGTAATCGGTAAAAAGTTCTGTATCGGGAGGAATCGGATCACAAAGAAAGTCGGACCGAAAGTGTCTTTTGAACAGAAAGAACATTCCCCACTGTTTTTGCCTTTTTTTTGTTTTTTTGTTTTATCGACTGGCACACCGGAAGTGCCAGGTGTCGCTTTACAGTCTTCTCAAAACCACCAGAAGTCTTTCTGATGGCGGAAGCTGGACAGAGAGAGAGGCGGGGGTAGAAAGACGAACAATATTAGTTAGTTTGATGTACCGAATTTGAGAAACGAGCAAGAGGAGAATGAAGAGAATGAGGAAAGAAGAAGAAGAAGAAGAAATTGTCTGACAGAAACGGGAAATATGCTTCGAAAGATTAAGAGGGGGATATTAAGTGACAAAAAAACAGTTTTGATTTAGTTTATCGGAAATTGTTTTCGCAGTCATCAATTTGTTGTAAATTAATGGCTGTCACCAATGAGTGGGAAACAAGATGCTATTTGCACAACAGACTTGTTATTGACTGAGGTCAGCACCATACAGAGATTGATCGACATAGTCCATACGCAGGTCAGTGTGACAAGTTAGAGATAGTTCCAAGGAGGTTGGTGGACGCGGACGAGTTGTCGAGAGTTCAACCAGAGGTCGGTTAACGAGAGTTTGTTCATATGTCGGTCAGTCTGAGTCAGAAGATGTGAGGTTGTGAGTTGTCGAACTGACTTCTGTCTATCAAAATGAGGATTAAGTTGATCCCAGACAAGGCTAGGCACAGTGAAAACTGATTGGTTGGATCATATATATATATATATATATATATATATATATATATATATATATATATATATATATATATATATATATATATATATGGTCAGAGCGGTAGTGTTCAAGGACCTGCTTGAAGTAAAAAAACCTTTTTGGAGTTAGTCTCGACCCCTACAAGTTTGTTTGACTCGAAAGACGAAGGGGGAAAGCAAGAAGGTGGGAAAATGAGATCATCATCAGAAAGAAGGAGACACGAAGAAAGTATTAATGAAGAAGGTGAATAAGTAAGGGAGTGAGAAATCGAGAAAAATGTAAAGGAAAGTCAATATTTGCTCGTCGTCTTCAACTAGAAGGCCTCTTCAAATAAATTTATTGCCTTCAAAAAGACACTAAAACTTATACTTGCAAACTCATTGCCCATGTAGAGCAATGCTGCCTGTTAATGATCGGAGAACTTGCCGTGATATTCAAATTATTCAAAGTGACCATAACGGCCAGAATATTCATAAAAGAATATTCATATTTAATGATTGATAAGTAGCGTTTTTTTTTTAAACGTTTTCTGTAGCAGTCTAAATATTTTTTTTACCGTGTCCAGATTGAACCAAAATAAGATTTCGTGTAATTTTCTATAGAAAATGCTTAGAAATACGAAATTTCCAATCAATTTAGTTTAAGTGTAGACACATCTTTCCGCTAAGTGAGAACAATTTAACTCTAAAGATAAGCTTACACAAAAAGATTTAAAATGTAAAACTAACACAGATTCTGAGATTAGCCTGCCATTTTAACTACGAACCTTTTTGCCTCGAATATGCTTACCACTAGGTCCGTGAATCCACTGTGTATAGGGACACAGAGACGCTATAGCATCCGATTTCTCATGGTAGTAGATGGACATACTTTATGTCCTCTACTGTGTTGATATTCTGTAATACAGACGTTCCTTTATTTGTTTATAATTAAATCATTATAGCTTAATTAACAATATATGTCTCGCTTGTATCCTTTGTCTATATTCTACTATCATATTTGAAATTAAACCCAAACAGTACAAAGAAAAATACACACTCTTCATTCCAAAGGTGACCAAAACTACACTATTTCAATAAAGAAATACATATATAATTCATCATTCCTGGCCCAACTAAACCGCTAAAAGTACACTCATTCTTAAAAAATTATATCATAGTGATCTTATCACTATAAACTTACTTAATAAAAACAATAAAAATACCTAAGAAACCTTTGCTTGTCTATTTAATAATTAATTTATCAATTTATTTATAGTGCATTCCTAGATTTCGTTTAATGGAAGAGATTTGCAGTCATGGAATTTAAGGTTCGAATTCAGGTATCGTGTTGGTGGGGTTCGTTACAGTATTTCTATCAATCTTTATTTAAATTAAACTACTTGAAGACAAAAAATAACATGAAATATTCCTCAAAATAATTTTTCGTAGTAATAATTATAACAAGGGGAGGCAAATTGTATATTTCTTTCGTACGGATTACTTCCCTTAGATTGATTTTTGAGCTTTTTTTTTATCAAGCACAACTTGGTTGTGTACCCAAATTAGGTTTTGTAATACACTAAGCCCATACCATTGTGGCAGCGGGGGCAGCTACCCCCTGTCTTCTTGGTACAGGGGAAGCTGTTTGCCCTCTATGGAAAAAACGAAGTCCAAGACATACTGGTGTAAATATTTATTTCTGATCACCACTGAATAAATCTTTTCTCGTCAGGGCAAAAACATTTTCACTACAAAATAAAATCTCTGAATTATTTAGGCCCTCAATACTTCATAGAGAACCCCAGCCCCCCAAACAAGCTTTCTTACTTTAACATCTAGGTTTGCAAACCTCTGTGTTATTAAATATATTTCCTCTCATGTTAAGGAACAAACGAACTTTTATCATGTTTTCTTATCTCCAACTGAAGTCATGAAATACAACAAAGCTCTCGCGTAAACTCGATCAAAACGTCACCCGTTCTGTTGTAGACCAACAAATGTTGCCAAATTAACCAACTTTCGCCTAATTCCGGCATAATTTTTCCAAAATATCGGTTAAAAATCAACAATGCAGAAAATCTGCCAAATTTTTAAAATAGTTAGTTTAATATAAGTAAACATTTTATTCTTGTTGCTTATTTGTTTAAAAATCTTAGCTTTTTTATCTGTTGCGTTGACTTTAAATGAATATATAGAACACTTGTAGCTATAAAGTTAGCAGGAAATGAAAAACTTTAGCCAATTTCAGCCATTTCCAAAAAGTGTTTCAGAAATTTGCGCCGTTAGAGACCTCGTGGACCCCTGCAGCTCAGCTTTGCTCAATTTATTATTTAATTGACTAATCTGGACTGTTGTTCGTTCGCTACTACATTTTGTGAGTTATTAAAAAAAGCTCTTCAAATTAAAGGCAACAAAAAAGGTAAGACATTTATCCTTTCTCATTTCATTCATCTTTATATCTCAGAGTCTACAACGCACTATTTTAGCAGCTTTAAAAATATATTGCAATAGTTGAATATCTTTTTTGAAAATTGAATTTTGAGGCGCTCAGCAAACCAACAAAAAGAGAAAGTAGCAGAATAAAGAATGCCACTCGCTGTAGTATTTGTTGACTTTAAAAGGACTTCTGACCTTTCAACAAGGCGTAGACCTCGTGTATGTCTGAGTATTGCAACGTATCTACCCACACAGCAGTCCTTTCATCAAGCTACATAAAGACTTTTTCAACTAGAAAAAAGGGGTTATACAAGGTGATACCAGCTCACCAAACTCTTCACGGCCTGCTTTGAGATGATCATCTGGAACCCTGGACTGGGAGCACAAAGGAATACTTGAGTAGCCTCAGAATTGTTGACGACATCGTGCTTTTTACAAAGACTTCATGATCTCCAAATAATGCTAGACAAACTAAATGAAGGAAGCAAGAAAGTTGGCTTCCAAATGAACTTCCATTAAATGAATGTTATGTGCTACAAATGTTGAGGACAAGGGCATCACGATTGAACTCAAAAGCTCAGAGCTGAAGAAAGTAGACCACTGCATTTTCCTAGGACAACGAATCTCCATGAAATCCTCAAATGAAGAAGAAGTCAAGCGAAGAATCACACTTGGTTGGCAAGATTTTAGTAGAGCAAGCTCTACTTTAAAGAACAAGAAAATCCCACTAGTCCAAAAAATAAGGGTATACAACCAATGCATCCTCCTGATAGTTACCTATGGAGCTGAAACATGGAACCTAACCAAAACATTGATCCTCAAACCATGTCACGTGCACAGGAGAGAACCGTGCTCAAACTCACATGGAGAGATCATAATGCAGCAGAGCATATTATAGAAAAAACAGGAGTCAGAGAGATATCATTGAATCTATAAGAAAGCTTAAATGGCAAGGGGCTGGTCATGTAGCAAGAATGTTAGACAACCGTTTAACATCAAAACTAACAATGTGGATCTCCTTAGATCATATGCGAAACCGTGGCTGGCAGAAAATGAGATGATGTGACAAACTAGACAAATTCGGTGACGCTAACGATGAGTGGTTAGACGAATCTTAGAGAAGGTCTATGTCCAACGACGGACTCTAAAAGGTTGTTATTGTTGCTGCTGCTGCTGCTGCTGCTGATTCCTCTTATAGCCACATTAAGAATCCTTCCGATTCTCTTCAAGCCAATTAGATTATTCAGTTCACCTCAAAAGATTCGGTTTATCCTCCAGACGTTTTACTATTTTTAATTGTTGGTCTGTTAATAAATACTTACATTGATATATTGAAACGTGCACAACAGACATCTTGTATTCCTGTAAGTTAGGATTGCTTGTTTACCAAAATGGATTATTTTTGGTGCGACGTCTGATGATCTAAAATGACTTTCCGTTAAAGGATTTATTCGGACACACTGTCATTCAACTCGAGTTTCCAATCTCATGAATTTGTTAACCATCTGCTGTTTCAGACAGTTGACGAACGTAATTGTAGATTGGGGCTGTCGGCAGAGCGATCAACGGGGATATAGAGCAGTAAGTACAAATATATTTATCTGGGAAACTTGGGCGGTCCTACAAATTGTCGCTAACAAATGAGACCCACCAAAAACAAAACATATGGATAGATTGTTTATATGTTAGATTTTACAAGTATTAGATTTTTACAGAGGAGGAGGGGCGCAGTACTTTAATTTGGAATTTTTTTTTCCAACATTTTTTTCCGAGATTGCCCCAAAAGAACGTTGTTTGATTCCAACGAGGAAACGTTTCAATATTCTCTAACGATCTAGCTGGCGCTTGTCGTAAAGCAACTGATAACAAACTAGTTTAGCCCCTTCCTCTCCCAAGTAGAATAGCTTTGGGTTTGTCACCGATGTTCCAGTGGTATATATCAAATACTTTTAAAATCTTGACTGATGATCGTTCGAACTAGTATATATATATATGTATATATTTTTACTATATTGAATCTTAATGAAGGTTTCAATATGGTTAAACAATCATCATTATTTTTCTAACCATTAACATTAAATTTACGTTTTAATCGAGTGGTCGCAGTTCGTACCAATAAAATAATTATAAAGGCATGATTTTTCTTGTTTACTTTTTATATCACGTGTGATTAGGAAAGGACCTTAGCCAAGATATCCCAACGTATATTTATGACAAAGAGCTGCAGTCTGTCCACTCTAATAATTTTGAGAAGGGTCATTAACATTCTTTTTTCCGATTTGTTAATTGATCATCCCCAAAATGACATGCTGCCAAAAGACGCTAGTCAAGTGACAGTTTCTGTTGAGTGTCTAACCAGACCAGTTTTGAATAAAATTTGATCGGGGACAGAACAGATATTGATAAACAAACATCAAGTGCACCATGGAGTGCACGTCAAGCTTGTTTTGAAGACTGTTTCTACTGTAGTGACTTTAATCCTCACTGGGCTCACTAAACTTGTGGCTTTGGCCCAGATCAAGTAAAACTTAGTATATATCGATAAACATCAAATAAATAAGACTTCAATAAATGGTCCTGGCGCTGTAATAGAGCCCCTGAGACTCGTCTAGATGATTGATATCAAAATTGATATTTTTACTCTGCAAAATTTACACGACTGACTGATCTGATATTTGACATAAAGAATTAATAAAAACCATCTTCCTACATAGGCTAACCTTTGAGGTCATTCGAGATCACCAGAGGCCATTCTCTTGCTTATATTCGGTTCTAAACATCATAAAATAAATTTTTATACTATCATCATTCATTCTTATTACACATATTTTCTACAATAAAACCAATTCTTAATCAAATATTAGTGTTTTTGATCGGATATTACTTCTTTTGTTAAGTGTCAGTGATAGACAGTGTTAGTTCTACTGATGCTTAGTCAATGGAGGTTTTCGTTTCTCCCTTTACCCCTTCTCGTTTAAAAACAAAAATCCAACGTAATTCATTTCATAAGGAAGGGAAGTTTCCTTCTGCTCTTTCTCTTCTCTCATCGATAACAATTCAGCGTAATACAGTTCATAGTGGAGGCAAAACGGTGCAGGTGTGAAGCTAAATCAGATCAGATAAACTTAAAAGTATTATTCTGGGGGGGGGGATGAAGTGCTGTAAACCGTTATTATTAATTTTTGACTATTATTTAGGTTCATGTTAATCTTTTGTTGATTTCATTGATCACCACTTTAGTAAAGCCATCAATCTACGACTGTAAAGACTTACGCAAGATTGAATGAATAACAGAGTTCCATTCGCTGTTCTGGGTTGGGTTAGAAGGAATAAAAATCATATTTTTCAATGTGCGATTTGCGACCCAGATATTCCAAAGCGGAAACGTGAGGACTAGAAGTAATAAAAAAAAAAGCAAAATGAAAAAAACAAATAAATAAGAAATCACATTTACTCCAAAGGACCTTGATAATTCGCGGCGATATCTGAATTGGCAGAAAAGAGAAGAGGTGGAAAAAATGTAGTCGACGTGTTTCTCTTTCGTCGTAATCTTCTTTAATTGACCCACATAAATTCAGAAAATAAATAAATAAATAAGTATATATATATATATATATATATATATATATATATATATATATATATATATATATATATATATATATATGTATATATATATATATATATATATATATATATATATGGTAGAATGTGGATTCGCTACACAAACTAGCTGAGGTTTCTGCCCTCTTATGAGGCCCTAAGAGGGCAGAAACATAAGCTAGTTTGTGTAGCGAATCCACATTCTGCTATTTATTTCCAGCTCTACTCTAAAACAACTTAACTTCAATAGTAAAAAATTTGGATGTATCGAGCACTCTATGAAATAAATCCATGACATATTAGAAGTGGCTTTGTATTATTGATATATTATTATATTATGTTATACTGCTAACCTGATTTGTACCACATATACTATATATATATATATATATATATATATATATATATATATATATATATATATATATATATATATATATATGTATATATATATATGTATACATATATATATGTATATATATATATATATATATATGTATATGTATATATATATATATATAAATACATATATATATAAATATATGTATATATGTATGTGTGTGTGTGTGTGTGTGTGTGTGTGTGTGTGTGTGTGTGTAAACAATGCTAGAAATTGAGACATTTTTTAACAAAGAAAGAAAAAATCTGTTTGAATTTATCGAGCTCCGAAATTTCATCTTCTGAAAATACTTGCTTACTATTTGACCGCATATCAGCAAAAGCAGGAAATATCTATTGTCAGTGCTGTTAGATGAAGGACAGAAAAAGATTATAAGATCGGTGATGTTGACTGCTGAAGACATTGGAGGTCACCAGAGGTCAATTTTGGATTAGATTAGCTATTTTCAGCCTTAAAAAAAAACGCTTTTTTTTTGTTTGGTTTGTAAATCGTTGTGCAACCCTGAAAAACGTTTTCAGAAAAAAATCAAACCAACTTTTTTTTTTTTTTGGCACCTAATAGGAGAAGCACTAATGTTGTGTATCTGAGAGCACTGTCACATTCACATTCATTTGTTTTGTTTTGTGAATCAGAATTTTTTTTCGGTAAGACTTACTTTTTCGTATGTTAAACAGTGTAAACAATCTTTTCTTAGTTTTCATTTGTTGTGTTGTGTAAGGAGAAATTAATCAAATGTTCTCTGTTGTGTTGTTATATTCGCAGGTAATAATCCCCGAGAAACACCGGGTCTCCTTGCTGGTCTGAAATAGTCGCTGACGGTGGCCTTGCCAATCAACGTGTTCAGAGGAAATGCCTATCGCCATAATTGTCAGAAGAGCCACCGGAAGTTTATTGAATAAACAGAGTTGAAAGCAAATATAAAACCTATGAAAATGTGGCCCCCAACATGTTTGAAACACTTGGTAAATTTCCAAAGGCAAAAGACTCCCTGCTTTAATATGCAATAGTTTTCATGGTGTGTACTCCAGATATTTGGAACCGTCAACCCAAACTCTCACCAGAACTTTCAAAATAAGTTTCTTCAGTTTTCAGGTTCATCCGTGCTATACGTACAGGCCGTGCCAATAGAGCTAGAGGGCAGAAAATTTCAATATTTTCCTCACAATTTCCACAAAAACCCATAATTATTTTTGAATGGAAAGGGTTCTTTTTGCCATGTAAGTCTATGCTAAAATGATCATTTGGTTTGTGTCCAACATCATTCATCCTAGCTTATGTTTTTGAAAATTCGGACTTTTTTAAGTGATCATTGCCCACAGAAAGGCGAGAGAAATAACTAATCAAATAATCACCCCCTTTTCCCATTTTTTTTATCACACCCCAAGCTGCCAAAAACGTTAATCACGTGGCGGTTTCTGTTGAGTGACCAACCAGACCTATTTCACTCAAATGGTTATCCGATTATTTTAATACCAATTTTTATTAGCCTTTTAAGGTTCATTGATGGACATAGGCTTTACACAAGGTAATGTAAGTCATGGGAGTAATGGGCCTTGCCCTGCCACGCTGGCCCATGGCATGTTGTACGGGGGGGGGGGGGGGGATTTTGATACATTCCTTTTCCACATGTGTTTTTTGTGGGATTTACTAGAGGCTGATTAGTGGGGGGAAAGGCTTTACTCCAACGATACACTGTTTATGGCACATGTCAAGTATTTCATTCATTACAATGAATAGCGATACAACTAAAATCTGTTAAAATTATTGTCAGCCTTGACAGGGATTAGTCAGAGTCATGATACAGCGAATTCTGGCCGTAGGATATGAAATTATACTATATATAAAGCTCTTCCATAGAGATAGAGTACTCTGGTGGATGAGGAACTTCTGTGTAAATAGATATATCGCTTCAATTCAGCCTTACTGACTGTCCAGTTCCGTAGTCCAGAGGTAGGATATTGGCCTCCGGGTCTGAAGTGAAGGTTCCAATTCTGCCTCGCGGTACTGGATGGGATAATGGGAAGTCTATAACCACACTGAAGAAATGTGATAAATCGAAGCGGCTGTCTGTGGATGACACAATATATATATATATATATATATATATATATATATATATATATATAAAGACAGTTTTTTGACTGACTCCTAAACGGTTCCACCCTACAAGCCTACTGGCTGCAAATCTGTGTAGGGGGTAACCTGGCCCAAGGATTAACGTAGGATAAGTGGTGTTGACTCTCGAGGTCCCTACAGGTCAATTAAGTGTCAAAGCTACTTTTCTGTCCCAATTTGTAATAAGGCGACTGACGTGATGAAAAATCAATTCAACTCTGATGGATAAAATTGAAAAAGAAAAAAAAAAAGATTTCCATCAATCAGAACTTCAAAACTTCTAGAAATGTGTCAGTTTTGGAAGAAGGGAAATTGTAAAACTAAACTGGACCCTTACTACAAGTTCGTCGTAGGCAACTGCAGATGTAAATTTCTCGTTCTTTTAATGTTTATGCCAGTTTGGCAGGATTTTTTGAGGGAATCTAATCTCAACTCAACAATAAAATGGTTTGGGGGCGAAAACCTACCCTTACCCCTAGCCCTAGTACCACGATAAAACATGGGCTCTATTTCAGTCGGACGATCCGCTTAGACGAGCGAACTACTAACGCCAAAAGTGAACACATCAATTCTCATCTTCGAGACACAAACATTTTTCACGGTTTTAGGAGGGACAGGTCAGGCCTGTCCGAAGTTTTACTCATGCCTTTATTCAACAACTGCTGCAGAAACAGCAGCAATGCCTCCAACAAAGCCCTCATCAGATAATCCCAGGGTCAGGAATTGTTTCAGGGTCAAAGCATCATTGCCACTCGCCCAGGACTCACCAGCAGATTTCACTAGGCTTTGTTCGTTCTCAATTACATTGCATCAGAGTATCAGATCCATTCGAATGCAGTCTCTGTCCGATCTTGGAGTCTTTCTCCTTGGATGATAATCAGAGTTTAGTCAGATATATCGAGACCAGGATGGCAACGAAACCTCGGCATCTGGCTAAAACAGAACGTGTATTAGTCGAGAAGCCAAGTTTTCCTCCACAAATGAAAAACGATTACTTCATCGTTTAATATGGAACCCATAAAACCACCAAGAACCCGACAAACAGGGAGATAGGAACGAAAAAATAAATCGCTCAAGTAACTAAATCCAGGAAATTACTGAATGCTTGAATTCACCTTGGCTTGACTTTTCCAAGTCACGAAAAGGCATCTACTCACCCTTAGTAACATCCACATGTTAGCTCTAGGTCAAGGACACGGCGGCCATATTGGATCTAGAAAAGCCATTCCATTTTACCACGCATCAAGAAAAATTTAAATACCCCCACTTCATAAGTTAATATCAAACATCACATAACTAGAAAACCATATGTTAACAGCAAACACATGAACGAACTAATATACTTGAACAAGGAAATAAATCAGACAAGTAGTTAATGTATATATTCTTGTAAACTTTTCATGTTGAAAAAGAACAAATATTTTAGGCAATTTTCATACATAGTCCCAAAGTATCCACGAGTATGCGTCATGCAATCCGCCTTTAATCTATGTATTTTAACAGCAATTCCCAATGTTGCCCGGGGATCAAATAGCTTTTAGCACATCCGGGGTAGGTCCACTCACACTTCGCCAATAATTAAGCATCATTTCTTCGCTAATGTAATCAAGTCTGCGGTAGTTTTTCCCTGACAATGCTAGGATTCCCTGCTACTACTTTTATACAAAACATTACTGTCGATGTGCAACAGTAAAAGTGAGAAAAATCCACAGTTCAAAACAAAACGAGACTGGGAAACAAGTTGAACTATAACTAAACTCAGTTGTATTCAAAAATTGTCACAGATTGAGAAAATTCATCTCCTATACCGACCACTGCAGCCACCAAGCCTGTTCGACTGCCTGTCAGGCACGTGTTTGTTTTTGCCTACACCCCAATTAAAGTACCGACCCACAAAAGTGGAGAAAAAAACGAAAATGTCCTTTCTATCCCACCCAGTGTATGGTTTGTTATTGATATTTGTCTTTAAAATGACTAAAATTACCTAGATTTTTCCATTTACAGCTAACCTATCAAAGAAAATTACTATATACCAAGAAATAAGAACAAATTACTTTTATCACACTTATCAGATTATCAGATATAATCGGCTATCGTACATTTTATTGGATAACTTGGAGAAAATATCACTATTTTAATATATATATATATATATATATATATATATATATAGTGATAATATTTATGGTGCCCAATCCCCGAACACTCAGCTAACTTAGATGGTTATAGCAGCGAACAGTTGGCCAGTTGACCTTGAGGTTCCCTCCAGCAAGTTAGGTTCCTTGCTGTCATTTTACCTAGAAGAAAGGAAATTTCACATACACACACACACACGCGCGCGCGTGTGCGCGTAATATATATATATATATATATATATATGCGTGTGTTCATTGTGAATACTTTGGGACGGGATATTTTAGGTAACAATAACTAACCTGATAAATTTAAGCGAAAGATGTGTATATGGAGGAAGCTACTTATTGTGATCACTTTGAATGAAGCTTTTGGGTCCAACTGATTTTGATAACAATAAACGTTTGATAACTTTATTAATGATTGTAATAAGCGGGGTCGCTTATTATAATCATAAATAAGGTTATGTATATGCCTGAACATGCTTAGTGCTCTAAGTGCAGACACGCTTCGGCTGACACAGACACACATGGACGTCCCTCACCAACAAACACATGCCGTTCACATTCAAAACACATATGCATGTAAGTATGAACTCATCCCCACATTCTGGGTCGATGGCACATCATCGCATACATTCGAAGCAAAGGGTCACTGATTTCCCCTCGGAAGGTTCTGACGTATAAGCTTTCATAATTTCAACTCCCAAATGCCTGCAAATCGCCTGAGTAGTCAGAAGAAAATCTCCCTTACGCACATGCCCGTCACATATGGTCTTTCCAGACACCGCCCCTTTATTTGGCCCTGTCGCTACATTCAGACTCTAGCTCACAAAATCAACACCAGATGGCGTTGTGAGAAAAAAAATCAAAATAAATAAATAAATAAATAAATAAACAGGTCTGGTTAGTAACTGGATAGAAACCGTCATGAGATCAATGCCTTCCAGCTGCATGCTCCGTTGGGGGTGATCAACTGAAAAATTTGAAAAAGAAGGGGTTGATCGATGGATAAGTTACTTCTCTGGCATTTTGTTGGGTAGCGATCACTCGAAAAGTCTGAATTTAAAAAAAACAAAAACAAAACAACAAGAAGAAGAGTGAATGATACAGGGTATAAACTAAGTTGTCAATTTAGCATAAACTCACACTGCAAATTGAAACCACATTATTCGGGGAAGAAATTTTCAAAAAACAAGAAAAGTTTTTTGTAGACAAGTTGTAAATGTTCATTTTTCAGCACATTAGCTCCATTGGTCCGGCCTGTACGTGTGATTGATAAGAACATACATACATACATACATACATACATACATACATACTTAAATACATACATACAACCAGCCTGCCAGAAAGCCAGCTGCATTAATTTGAAAACTGATGAGACCTACAATGACAGTTCTGGAGACAGTTTTGGTTGACGGTTTCTGATAAATAAATAAAATAAAAATTTGCTTAAAAAGGAAGTGAATCTGACAAGACCACTAAAACCTGTTAAAACTAAACTTGAATGTCTTTTTTTCTCAAGCAATAAGCGGTGGCATTTTTCTGGGGAGTATTTTTGATGAAGAATGCCAAATAAATTTCGTATGTGGGTAATAAATCATAGAAAATGATTAAAACAAAATAAAATGTCGGTTTTTGAAAACCCAGTCTCAGTTACAGCTAGTCAAAAATTCTAAATGCAAAAGATAACAAATTATAAAATCCCCCTAATTAGTGGACACTTATAAAACAGAAGGTCTAACACCTAAAAAAGCCGACTGCCCTCGAGAGGTACGGAGAAGCAAAGGCTGTCCATCATTTTGGGGACGAATGCACTTTTTGAGGGACTTGATGAGCAAAATTATCAGACCACTTCTAAAACCCAAGCAAGCATTCAAGATATCTCTGTGCCAAAGGATCTCTCCCCATACTCTACATTTTCATCGAAAAAATGATGTCATAACTAACAGGTGCGGTAGATCACACAATGAATTATGTGTCCAAACGGTACGGACCACAGTTTTTGAGCCACAGGGCTTCAGTTTGGGAATGTAGACCCTCTCTGTTAGTGCAAAGTGGCAGTTTTTCGGATATTAAAAAAAAAAAAAGTGCGTTCAGGCAAATCAAAAATTGAACTCCGTTGATAAGGTTAAGAAGACTGTCCAACATATTTGTCCAGAAGCTGCTGACCACAATTTCTGGCCATGACATTTCAAATTTGCAATGTAGGTGGTCAATGGAAGCGTTCAGTGGCAATTTTTTCCATTTTTGAAAATTTTGATTTTAGGACCCAAAATGTGCATGCAAAAGGTGCATAAATCCAAAATTTCACAAAAACCACGTTGATCCACCAAAATTCACAACTTTTGGTATTCCTCAGTTTCATTTTGGGATAATGAATCGATCTGAAAAATATTTCGGCTATGATTTGTGTGATTCAGGAGGTCAAATGTGCATGCACAGTTTTAATAATGCGCTTGCGCATCCAAAACTCATTGAAATTGATATTAATTGACCAAGATTTATTATTAATTGATATTAATTAACCAAGACTCATTATTCTCGGAATTCATTATTGTTTTGGGTGGGGGATATCTATCTAGAACTATTTGTGTCAAAATTTCGCGGGATGACCAGAGATCAACAATTAGTTTTTTTTTTTACAAGAATTTTGATAGAAAAAACATTTTTCACAAAAAAGTTTTCTGATTTCACGTTGCACAATCTAATATTTTTCTCGACCATCAAAACTTCAGGAGGAACGCCCGACTCAAGTGGGCCCCGTTTGGGCAATTCTGCATTGTGCAAATAACGGAAGAACTATCACAGTTGTTCAATCATAGTAACGAGCACCACCAAAAACGAAAAGATTGACTTCTATACCTCATGTGCTCAAATTTAAGAACTTGTCTCATTCCCGCCACCCAATGCAGCGCTACATAATTAATTAGTTAGGCAACGTGAAGTGTGAATCTGGCTTTTCTAAATATGTTAGCACAAAAACTAAATATTGCAACAGACTGTACGATGCACCAGATATGTAAATACCAATATTAAATCAAATATTCAGATAATGGGATTTGAATACGAAAAATGAAAGTCTACGTGTTGGAACGATAAAACATCTGTCGTGTGATATTTTGCTGAATCACCAAATTCTTGACGAAATGACTTCGACGCGTTCAACTAGCGCTCTTGATAGAGAACAGATTGTGATATGCGCTGAAGAAGAAGGAGACTGGAAGACGCTCAGCCAAGAGTCAAGTGTCAAATATAAAACTGTTTACATGTGGGTGCATAGTGGCGAAACAACGAAAAAGCCCTATGGAAGTGGGAGAAGACGAATGTTATCAGAAGAACAAATGCAACGATTGTATGCGTGGATTCGCGAGGATTCTTAGTTAACGCTGAAGCAACTTGCAAATAAGAATGAGTTTCAAGTCCACTTGTCAGTAGTAACAGTACAAAATAATCTACAAGTGCAATTTATTATAATAAAAAAAAGACCCTTGAACAGAATTCCCCAGTGAATTCTGATAGGAACGAACAACTGCGACGTCAATACGTAGATCGAATCCCCCCAATGCTTTCAATAACGAAAGCTTGTAATTTGAAGGGGCGAAACAAACTGCATCTTATTTTGTCGTAGAACTCATTGTCGCACGCGAAAAGGGTATTGATGTAATTGCTAGGGAGTAAATGTCCAAATTTGCATATCTTATTGGCCACATCATCCTACGAAGACATTTATGCCACCCGTCGAAGAGGAGCCTTCAAATCTGAAACCGCAAATGAATGGGTACTTGAAATCTCGTCTTCCTGAAGATACTACAGCATCTGTCATCCTCGTGTGCGGTAATGTTCCTTGTCACAGTGAGTTATATGAATGTGCTATCTAATATCCTGGTTTTATCGTTCGTTGACTCAGTCCTCGTTCTTCTCAGCCTAATCCTGTCGAAATATTGTGGTCAAAAATGAAAAGCATTGAGAAGCAAAGCATACGAGTACCGACAGTCAATCCATCTGTCGTTGGCTAGCAAAGAATATTTTTTCTGATCTCCAATACTGACCAAGCTCTCCCTGAGATAAAATTTCCTGATCGTTTCAACGCTCATCAACATTTTACTCCATTCTGCCCGGCTGTTCTGAATGGTGAGAACTTGAACCAGGAATCATGATTGATTTGTTACGAACGTTATCTAAATCAGACCTTCATGCAACAGAGGTTTCAAACAATCCAAACAGAATTAAAATAAAGGTACTACTTGGTGATGGGAAAGACCTTGGACAGAAGTGTATTAATGAAGGCTAATGATTATATATATATATATATATATATATATATATATATATATATATATATAGCTATTTAATCACTGTCCCACCGCAGCAATATCTGACACAAGGTCGGGCTTAACGTGGGAAGAAACAGTACCTTACCGCCAAAAAATGGCTCCAGCCGACGCAGTTACCGGCGAAAGCTGGGCCGAGTAATGATGGGAGAGCCTAAGGACGAGTCCAAAGGCCTCCCGTTGCGCTTAGCAAACGCAGCCTCGGTATAACCTCATTGGCCAACGTTTGCACCGGCGCACTCGGTCTTTGATACCTCCCACACAATCTCCGGCCCAATCAACGGGCAAGTGTAAGTACCGACTCCTCGGTCTATACCGTGGAACAGATACTACACTTAGATCCCGAAGACAAGGCCAGAAAAGGTGCCAGGTCTGTTCTCTATCAAGAGCGCTAGTTGAACGCGTCGAAGTCATTTCGTCAAGAATTTGGTGATTCAGCAAAATATCACACGACAGATGTTTTATCGTTCCAACACGTAGACTTTCATTTTTCGTATTCAAATCCCATTATCTGAATATTTGATTTAATATTGGTATTTACATATCTGGTGCATCGTACAGTCTGTTACAATATTTAGTTTTTGTGCTAACATATTTAGAAAAGCCAGATTCACACTTCACGTTGCCTAACTAATTAATTTGATAATGGTGAATGCCAATATTTTATGAAATTTCATAAAATGATTTTTTTTAATAATGTTTTTTTTAAAAATTAAATTTCATTAAACACACTTATCTCGCGGAACTCACATTGAGAAACACTGGTCTGTGAACGCTGGTCCACTGTTTACTTTGTAATTGTAAGCAAACTTAAAAGTTCTGAAATCAAAGTTTAAAAGGTGCAGTTGTAGAGGTGCAAGTGGCCAAGTGTTTAACAGCCCAGCTCATAGGATCAGCGAGCCGAGTTCAAACTCCAGCTAAGACAGTTCACGCCAATGTCTTTGGGAAAGGCATTCTTTCCACTCTACCATGGGCCAGCGTGGCAAGGTAACGCCCCTCATCCTATATGTTTGACATTTACTTCTGGAAGACCTATGTCCAACAGTGGACTCTAAAGACTGATAAAAAGATCGTGCTATTTTACTACCGCTACCCTTTGTGAGAAGTAGCACTTCGAAGAAAACGTTGGAGTTACGATGAGCAATTTTCTCATGGTCAGATTCCCTTAACTTGGGTAGCACTTCAAATATCTTGAGACATTATTTCGAAATTAATAATATTTTCTCACTTTTGATAACGGAAAAGAATCGAAAGGAAACGTGCTGTCAAATTTCAAACACAAAGAAAATTTTCAAATCTAGAAATATTTTGGATTTGAGGAAATTAGGATAAGTTAGTCTTCTGTAGCAATCAGTTCAAGTATGCAGCATCCGAATTAATTAATTTGAAATTTAATTATTTTTCTGGGTTAAGATTCGGATATTGCTAAATTTCTGAAAAAAAGAAAAAAAAAACTTGTGGGGATTTTTTTGTGCTTTCAATTAATAAGACCTTCGTTTCCTGCGGAAATTTGTCAGTTTAACGTAAATTAATTTCTTTTTAAATTGGGGGGTACAATGTAAACTGGACCGTTACTTTCTGTTTGAAATGAAATCGTGTTGAAAGAAGTGGAAATAGATGAGATGATTTTGTGCATCTCTCTCTCCTCCCTCTCTCTCTCACATGCACATACACTCACTATATATATATATATATATATATATATATATATATATATATATATATATATATATATATATATATATATATATATGCGTGTCTGAGTGTGTGTGTGTGCGTGCGTGTGTGATTAAAAGCCACAGAAAAGAACGAATAATGTTTTATTTATTTCAGTTTCTTATTTAACTGCAGGGTATGAAAAGACCTGTTCATGCAGTAACAATGGTGCGAGGCACACCTGCTCATGGGGGAGGGATTGGGCTCAGAATGATAAGCACTTTGACGGATCAAGACAACTCACAGAAAAACAGGCTGCAAATTGGACTAATTCTTGTCGTAGCCGAATCCCTGATTAGGAGAGCACCAGATGCTTATTCCAGGGACCTCAATGAGCAGCACAATGGAAAAAAAGCATTTCACTTTTAGAGAGGACATACGTACGCACACCGAAAACAGCAAAGTGTTAAAAAGGTTGAAGAATTCGAGATCTGAACTATCTTTTATGGATAAATAAATACTGAATGCAAACCCACCGCCGAAGGATAACCAGCCTGAGTTTAATTGCAATAAGAAAACAACAGCAATTAAGGTTAAGATAAAAAGTAGCAAAAATTGATAATAATGATTTATAATACCTCGTCTACTAAAATAAATGAAAATGAAAATAAAATTGGATCGAGTCACCAGTCAATAACAAACATGGCCCATCAGATTGGGGACGAGTTTAAGGATTTGATTTGGACAAACGCTGGCCACTGAGTTCCAGTTGTTTAGAATGGTCGCGCGTTAAGCGAGGAATCCTCCGTTATAGAGGGTCGTGAGTTCGATTCATACCTGGAACTTACTGATTATAACGATCCGCGCTGTCGATTTATTTACTCATTTCTGAAGAGTACCCAGCCAAAGTTTAGTTGCAATAAAAGCGACAACAATTAAGATGAAGGCAAATAGTAGCGATAGTTTTTTCTTTCATTATACTCCGTGTACTAAAATAAAAAAAAGACTCAGTGAGTTCTTTCGTGTCAAACTTGTAATCTGGAATAATATTGTATGTAAAAATTAATTCTGTTTTGTTTACTTTTTAGATTTTAACGAAGCAAGGGAGTTTGACCTTAGGGCAGCCAAGCCTGTTGATTGATTTGAAATTTCAGTGAAAAACAATGCGTGAATTTTGCATAAGAATTACGGAAGGTCATTTGTCATAATTATGCGTTACGAGGCACAAAATCACATAATCACACTTGGTTCAATCGTTCCTGTTTCTGTACAAGTGATTGTCAGCGAATTTGATCGAGTGTTTCCAGATTATCCGATATGAAATACCTAAACGCCCAAAGACAAAACTGTGAATATGTGACAAAAGTTGGTTGCTTTTTTAAAAAAATCAATCAACGAAATATCGACATCATGGTGTTATTGCGTCTTGATAACTTCACGCACGAAACAAAGCGCAAACAAAATGCTATGCTCGGCAGAATGCATAAAGAAAGTTGTCAAATACGGAGTGGCACAAAAGTTGTGAAGGTTTTAAAAACAATCGTGTCTTTTTCTTTTGTAAAATTCTATGTTTTTCCTCTTCTCAGATATGTACAGGAAGCCTTGGGAATTCATTATGAACCCAATGAGCATATTCTCATTATTTAAGCGTGCATATATATGTATATATATATATATATATATATATATATATATATGGCGGACGTTTGAAAGAAACGATTTTCCAAGAATGGGTTAAATCCCCTTTGTTTATATATTTCATTTGCTAAAAATAAACTTGAAAGAAAATCATTATAACTAGAAAGATACGAACGTTTTGAACCCCTTAGCGGTTTTTGCTTCACTCAATACATTCAAAATCTTAGAACCTTGATAGAAGAAGTCCTTATTCGGCTGTGGGTTTTTTATTTTAATGATTAGGGCCTTAAGAATCTGAAGACTTTTTTTTTGCAGTTAATTCGAACCAGATTAGTGACGGAAATAGTTGCATGCTTATTTCCGGCACCACGGTCTGTGTTAGAGCCGAGGTAAAATTGAAGAATACTGATTTTAAAAGCACGGAGCCCATCCCAAATTCTAAAGGTTGGTTCAGCACAATCATCCTATCCCTGTCAGTATATTCATGTACGATTATCAGAAATACCTCTATGGCATCCATTCCTATCTTCCTTCCAGTCTATCCATATATATATTTATATTTGTCTATCAGATTATATATATATATATATAATGCACAATACAAATCAGGAATTCAATATGATATAATATGATATAGTAGAATATCCGACGTGCGATGGGTTTATTTCATAGAGTGCTCGATACATTCAACATTAAGCATTAAGTTGATTTAGAGTACAGCTTAAGATATAATGAAGTAAGGATTCACTACAAAAACGCGTTTATGTTTCTGTCCTATTTGGGATTCTTCAGGCAAATGAAGGCAGAAACATAAACGTGTTTGTGTGGTGAATATAATGATAATAATAACAATATATATATATATATATATATATATATATATATATATATGACTCTCGAGAAAATTTTACTTATAGTACTAAAAGATTTAATTCTGTGTAAAAAATCCTTTTAAACATCTTTTGAGTAACAGACATCAGTGAATTATTGATCGGCAGAATATAAATGGAAGTTCAAAGCCAGTTTGTTCATATATATGTATAGGTATGTAAATTATGCATCAATCCATGTCTTAATATTAATCTGATCTGCATCTATCTATCTATCAATCTATCCATCTATTTATCCATCTATTTGTTGAAGTAAGTTTGAGTATCTATGTATATATATATACATAGGCAAATAGGTATGCATCTGTCGATGTGTTGATGTTAATTCGAACCGAATCTATCTATCTTATTCTGTTCATATCTATCTATCTATCTATCTATCTATCTATTTATCTATTTATGTATGTATGTATGTATCTATCTAAGTTCAAAACAATCTATCTGCATTTTAGACACGGACGTGCGTGTACGTGCATGTGTACGTGCGTGCACACTGCTCGTATGTGTGTGTGTGTGTGTGTGTGTGTGTGTGTGTGTGTGTGTGTGTGTGTGTGTGTGTGTGTGTGTATGTATGTGTGTGATAAAAGTAAAAATGAGTTAATTCCAAATTAGTGTTATCTGACCTTCTTTATCTGTAAGAGAGTCTGGCATTTCTTCTCTGTACTTTTAACTCTGCTCTGGTTACATGACGTGTTTTAGCTGAGTTGTGTCTAGGGAATCAATTGATAGTGGAGACATCGTCATCAATACCAGCTGCGGGGCAAAGACGTATGACGTCATGAACCTGTTCTGATGACGTCTGCACACATACAGGTGATACCATGCACGTGTCCAACGTACGTCATTTACTTCAACTGGTCATGTATGGTAATGATGAAAGTAGAACAGGTGCTACCCACTGACCTTAGATATAATCCAGACTAGTTGTTTAAAACAAGCTTACGCAAAGAAAGATAGAGAAATAGATAGATAATGTGTTTGTACGTATATATATATGTGTGTGTGTATGTGTGTGTGTGTGTGTGTGTGTGTGTGTGCACGTGTGCATGTCAGTCTCAGCGTGTGTGTATGTACATGTGCATTTTATTATTGTTCCGGCAATGTCACGTGAACAGTTATATATGGTGAATTTGATAGACAATATGGAAACACTGAAGTTTGGAAACTGGAATTAATTTATTCCCATTACATCTCATTCTTTTCCTCGCCCTTGTTACAAATATTCAAAATGGCACTCGATACTATCGGTAGAGCGAATACAACTTGAGCATACATGTGCATGTGTGTGTGTGTCTGTGAGTACTAGCTAATCGCAGTGAAAGGAAATTACAGATATATTCATATTTCTATGGAACGATTTTGAAAAATCATTTTGAATTCATTTCAGTGGAATAGTCCATAGTTTTATATATATAGGTTTCAATACTGCCTCGCAGTACTGGATGGGTTAATGGAAAGTCTATAGCCACACTGAAGAGATGTAATACATCGAAACAGCTGTCTGAGAATGACACAATAATTAATGCTCCTCTATTCAGGGTTGAGCACTCTCTAAGTGAGGTAACTCATCCATTGTAAGCTTATGCAATGCTCTTCCATAGGAATAGAGCACTCGGATGGATAGGGGATTTATGTGTAAATGAATATATCGCTTAAATTCAGCCTTACTGACCGTCCAGTTCCGTAGCTCAGAGGTAGGATATCGGTCTCCGGATCTGAAGCGAACGTTTCAATCCTGCCTTGCACCGGATGGGTTAATGAAAAGTCTATAACCACCCTGAAGAGACGTAATACAGCGGTCTGTGGATGACACAATAATATATATATATATATATATACATATATATATATATATATATATATATATATATATATTTATATATATATATCTGCATAATTACTTGGCCTTGTCCAAGGATTTTGTAAATATCTAAAGACTACTACTGTGACCGGTCAAAAGGCATCAGTGAAAAAGGCAAAAATGTTGTACAGACTACTGCACGTTACAATCGTGCTCGGTCAAAAAGCATCAGGTTAAAAAGACATCAGGGTAGCATGAATGTTTCAACTGGATTTGTTCTAATCAAATAATTTATGCTAGTATTTTTTGTAAGTTTAACTGAATGAAAATTTTGTTGTGATCTCATTAGATCACTTAATAAGTATAAACTCAGCTAAAATATTTGTACTGCAGTGTTGTCCTTTCAACTGATGCGTTTTGACCGAAGCAGTCCATACCACAGTGTTGTTCTTTTGGCTTATGCCTTTTGGCTTGATGCCTTATGACCTGGATTCGACAATAACATGTATTCAGTGAAGTTGGTTTTAATTCCGACAAGATGCTGACAATGTTATGCATATGGGGACCATGATTTTTTTTAATAACTGGAATCAGAAGAAACTTGTATGTAAACTTTTTATACTGAAAATATATGAATTGAAATTTTATTCATCAAAAATATCTGAATTGGTACAATTTCAGGCAAATACGTACTAATTTATATGAATATTGAATGTGAATTTACTCAACTAGGAGATTTTAGGCTAGGATACCAAGGATGGAATTTAACTGTCAATACAAGCAAATCTAGAAATATGCTTTCCTGCACGATCGAACGAATAAGGAAAAAAAGTAATTTCAAAACTAATACACGGGAAAATAAGTTACTGAAAGAAATATTCTGAAAGAAATATTCTGATGCAGAAATCAAAATCAATGATATGAACCCAAAGTTTAAAATCGATTGACCGAGCGTGTGGAAAATTTATTGGCCAGTCCATCGGGAAGAAAGATCAGCCGGTCAGCCACTTCTTCATTTCTTTCTCTTCATTGTTACCAACCAGGAAGACCAGACAACCTTTCTTCTTTTATTCCCCCTCTCTCACACACCTGCAAACATACAAAAACCTTTTTTCAAACCATGATGATGATGATGATGATGATCATCATCATCATCATCATCAGTAGCAACAGTCTTTTTGCATCCAATCATTGGATATGGACCTTCCCGCTAATTCACCTGATCTCTCTATCATGGACGTCGAGAAGCCAATACTCTCTGGACTCGCCAAGTTGTCGTGCCATCGCATATTTTGCCGGCCACATTTTCGCCGGATCCACAAGTGTATGTTGCATGGTTCACAGTTTATGAAATTATTATTTAAAGAGAAATGTATTTCTATTCTACAACTACTCCCGTCAAGTATGCATCATTTAAAAGAGCAAAAGGACTGTATTCCACGTACAATGTAGTAAAAATGTGCATAAAAGAAAATAATAATACTCGTTAACACGTTCGCCTCACACGGGGTTCGATTCCCGGTATGAGCAAAGATTTTCAATAAGTTATCTCTATACATAACATGAGTGGGTGCACTCTAAGCTGTGTGACTAGGGTGGAAGTATCCCTTCGGTGGGCCTACCATACTTATGTGTATATATACACAGATCAATAATTGTGTCAACCATGGACAGCTGTTCCGTTGTATTCCAACTCTTTAGTGTGACTATAAACACAATATCCATTCCAGTACCGCTAGGTGGGGTCGATGTTCTAACTCTACCCTACAGAGAACTGGACCGAATTCAGCCATATATTTACTTATGCATAATTCCCCAGCTAACAGAGTGCTCAATTATAGAGTTAGAAGAGCATTGTATAGTTGCTTAGAACAGATGGATGTCCTACCTAATAGTGCGCAACCCTAAAGAAGGGATCGTTTATTATAATTAATAATAATGTCATCCACAGACAGCTGTTTTGTTGTATTACAACTATTCAGTGTACCTCTACGTAGGGTCGAAACCTTCGCTCCAGAGGCAGATGCTCCACCCCTGCCCCACGCAGAACTGGACGGTCAGTCGGACCGAATTAAGCGATACATTTACTTAGGCATAATCCCCCCCATGTATATATACTGCCATACTTATAGAAATACTTGATATAACAACATTCAAAAAACAGAAAGGCATAATCCAAACATATGATAATTACCCATGTGCACATGTCTTCTGTCACGCTAACATCGTAGTAAAATACAATTTCATTCATGAAACTGACGTGTATTTGTCTACTGACGTAGTAAAATAGAATTCCATGTTCTGATGATGCAATGAAAATGCTGGATTTGAAGAAGAATAAAAATAACAAAAACATGAGATGAATAAAATCCTTTCATGATCAAGAGACCGCTATTCTCGGAGCTCGCGGCAAAGCAAATCTACCATCACCAAAATGAAACGTATATCCATTTCATATCCCCATCATTTTTGGCGGCACAGGTAAACTAGTACATAACGCTTACAGATTTTTTTTTTGTTTTGTTCGTATGTACCCGTTAGGTATGGAAGGGAGGTATTTCAAATCAGGCTATATAAGGTATGTCATGACTGAACAATCAGGGTAAGCTACGACAAATCTTATCTCTGAAGCATCAAGGAGTTTCCTTGTCTGTGAAGGAAGAGTGTTTTGGGAACTTGCGAATAAAGCACTTCCTTGTTCAACAGGCGAACGAGGGTGGAGAAGAATACGATGGAGACAACAGAAATACAAGCCTGGCTGCTGCAGGATCAAACTTCACTCCTACTTCTATTCCAACCGGGTATGGTTACTGCAACTCTTAAATTATATATATATATATATATATATATATATATATATATATATATATATATATATATATAAATGAAAATTTATTATATGTATATGTATGTATTCTATAAATGAAAGTTAAAAAAAAAATATGTACGCTTTTTATACAAAGGTCTCCATTTATAAGCCCATACATATCTGTATTATAGTTTAGCCAAGTCAGTGAGACAGCCTGATGGTCGTGGGTTCAAATCATGGTGGGGAATGAGAATCTTACGTGTTGGTTTACTCCCCTAATTTTGGTGAGGAATGTTCTTGTCATTCTTGCTCTCATTACAGTAGAAAAATAAAATCAACTTAGAGAGTTTGACAAAAATGAATAGCTCAAAGTAAACACACAAAACCATGTGCAGAAATTTTAAAGAAGGCATTGAAAAAAGAACTTCAAACTACGTACATGGCTACATTGAAGAATATATGGATATATTTATGTTTACAGATATTCATTGGCGTATAAACATGGGGGTAAGAGGGCAATGGGGTAGGTACCCCATAAACTTGGGTAACACCATTCGAAATAGGATGGGTAGAAGATTGAGCTACGCCAATTTTTGGAGTGGGATTACCTGCGTTGAGAATCAGCATTCTAAATATTGGCTTTTACCTGGGAGTGAAAACATATATGAAGTGCCAACCAAAATTTCATGGATTTCATTAATATGCACGAACTGAATGCATATATATATATATATATATATATATATATATATATATATATATATATATATAAGAAGAAATGGATATATAATCTGGCAGAATGTTTTTGATCGCATTATATTATTTGAAACTCTATATGAAATGGATTCCCGTTATCACAATGGACAATGGACAGATATCTTGAATAAAATTGATTTCTTATATATCAAATATCCACATCGATTGTAATAGTTAATTTTGATGTTTATATTAAAGTTGTAGAAGTATTGTTGTGGATTTTGAACGGGCTGTAAAAACTAGCAGAATAAATGTGTAAAGTGTGTTTTTCAAGTAAATGTATTTTCTATATTGTTGGTATTTTTTGAGGAGTATGATATAAGCTTTCATGACAGCTCAGTATGTTATTGACACCATCAGGAGAAATGTTTTTTTGTCTGGAAATCCATCTATCTTCCTGTATTTCGAGAGTCTGTGTGGTGTTATTAGTCGATCTTTTCTTATCATTCATAAAATAGTAAATTTAATGTCCGTGGTAAAATCATGGTCAGGTTTCAGTCTGTTGTGGTCTAGTGATTTTATCCTGAATTTATAATTCTTTAATATATGGTGGAAACCCCATTCTGATTTTCCAATGTATTGTTTGGTGCAACGTGTACATTCTAATCGGTAGATAACGTTTTTACTTATGCAATTATATTCATGGTGAATTTTGTAGTTTTTTTGGTTATCAAACGAAAGAATTCGTAAAATTAAGGTGTATAATTTTGTTGTTGTTGCGTGGTTAACGAATTTTTAGTGTTTTTCTATTTTTTTTCACTTTGTTGTTTAGTATGGTGTTGCTGCCTAAAATTTCTGAAATATTTTTTGGTCGACGTTGTGTCAACATTCCTGTTTCCACTTTAATTCCGGTTTTTAATTTAAGAATGTTCCAGCAGTTCCTTATTATTTGATATAATGGGGGAAGAGTGTTATTAATTGTTGTTATGAGGGAGATTCGATTAGTTTTTTCTTTCTTTCGTTAATTTGTGGCGATTTTTCTTGGGTCAATTTTGCTGTGTATATCAGTTTTTCGTTTATATGTAACTTATATTCTCTTTCCATGAATTGTTGTTTGCATCTGTCACTTATGTTTATCAAGATTCTTCATCAGTGAAACAGATCCTTCCAAGTCGAAGTGCTTGTGAGTAGGGTAAGCTTTCTTTGGGGCGTTTGGGTGGGAAGATTCAAAGTGGAGATAGTTATGTGTCAATTGATTTAGTGTAGAGTGTTGCTTGTAGTTGTCTGTTTTCATGTATACAAGGGTGTCTAGAAATGCAAATAAGTGTGCTTATTATTTATCATCATATTTGATGGGGTCGTGTTTCATATCAAGGTTTGAGCGGAAATCGTCAAGTTTTGTTTCTCCGCCTATATATATATATATATATATATATATATATATATATATATATATATAAGGGATATACCGTCTACAAATCTAGCGTACAAGAGACGTTAGTTCTTCTGGGTATATGAATGTCTCCTCAAATCTTCCTGTATATATTTTAGAGGACGATGGAGTTACGACAATACCCACGGCACAACCTTTGACATAGAGAAAATTATTGTCATTGAAGTTGAAATCGTTGAATGGTAAAATGGGGTGGTTATTGCTTCTGTATTAGGTTTTTTTTTAAAATAATTTTCTGTTGCCAAAGTATTCTCTAAGGACTAATATACCTTCGTCGTGTTCGATATTAGAATATAGTGATCTCTCATATATTGTAACAAGAATTGCATTATGTGATATTGTTTTAATGTTGCTTTACATGTTTTATGCTCTTTCACATTTTTTGCCGTCGGTTTTTAACGTATTTTGATAGTTTGGCTGCATGGAAGGAAATTGAAAGATTACTTGTCTACCAGTATAATTCTTTTTGTGTACCTTTGGGAGTAAGTGAAAACTGGCAGGTTTTGTGTTTATGGGTTTAAGTGTTTCTGTTATTTTGTTAATTATATTGTTTGTATGCATTTCACTCACTGAATTAATTATATTTTCTTGGTATTCTATAGTGAGGTCATATGTGAGTTCTTGGTAGAATTCTGCGCTGTCTCGTTGATGGTTGACTTTTCTCCGAGGTACTCCTTAATGCCCCAAATGACTATAGACCCCTACACCACTTCATCTGCTAGGGTTTTGACTAGATCTTCCTTTTCTGTATGTTTTCGAGTGCCTCTGGGTGATTTATGATTAAGTTGCCTTGTGGTACGTGTCGTTTCTCGTGATTTATAACGTCATCTTTGATAGCTATTTCAAATATTTGTGTGGTTATTTCTGTATTGTAGGAGTGAATGAACTATTGGCTTCTTCAGGTGATTCTGGGACAGCAGATTCATGTTTTTCAGGTCTACCGGCGTGCTTTTAATTTAATTATTCTTAAGAATTATTTTAGGTCTTGTCCCAAGTCTTCCTTATCGAAGAGTGGTGGGCTGGGCAGAAGTAAAGACCTTTATTTAGTTGTTTGAATGCGTCTATGTCAAATTCATATTTGCTTAGGCCAATTATTCTTTTGTCTTTTGCGAAGTTGTTTTGAAAAATTTGTTGAGTTTGCAAGGTTGTGGTAAGAAGATTTTGTATACCTCCTTCCAAATCTTTTGGTTGGGGCTTCCCTTGTTTTTCTGGTGATTACTGGTGTATTTTGGGTATCGTGTAGATAGGTTTGGTGTAAGTGTCCGTGGTTTTGTTATTCTAGGGTTTATTTTAGAGTCCCTGTTGGTTTTGTCTGGGTTCGGCTGTTCTCTTGGCGCGTTTGGTTTTGTTGTTGTCGGTTGGTTCAAGGGTGTCTGCGTAGTAACGCGGTGTTGTTGGTACTGGCGTTTCATTGGATTCCTCTGTGGGGTTTTGTTGTCTTTTCGGTAGGTGGACGTGTCAATTCATTTTTTGAAGGGTGTTTTTTTTTTCATCTCTTCTACTGTTGTCCGGTATCCTCTTTGTTTAGTGGTGATATCTCATCGTAGTTTTCTATGTTTTGTCGTTTTGATTCGGTTGAGTTCTTTGCTTTTTCTGCTTTTTTGTATTTGATGATCTTAGTTTTAATGTGTTTGTATTCTTCAGGGTTGGTTTGATATTTTGTTTTGTTATCTTGTATGTCCATTTTGGTTTTAGTTTCTTTGATAGTATTTTCACTGATTTTCACTTTTTTTCCCATTAAGTCCACCGGAAATGTTCGTGTTTTCCTCATGCCATGATATTAGGAACATCCCATTAGGGTTATCAATTGATGGTACCAGTTTTATTATAAGGATCAGTGGAATAGGTTTGTCCTTGGTACACGTTTTAGGTAGTCCATATTGGATTCGAAACGTGTAATTTGATCAGTTGTTCGGTTGAGTCTTATTACCAGTAGTTCAGTTAACTCAGTTGGGGTGAGATCTGAGTGAGCTATGTATTTGTTGTCATTTGTGAGTTATTTATTGTTCTTCCCATTGTGTGTCATTCTATGTAAGTATATACGAGTGAGCATATGGAAGACTTATAAACAAGAGTGGGTGTATAAAATGATGAGTTTATTTCATTTTTCATTTTATTTTTTATGAATATTTCCTGACCTCTTCCGACCGTATAGTCATTTCAGGGGGAGATATGAATAGATGGAGGCTGGAATTATTGACTTTAAATTATAGTGTCCATTTTCCCATGTTTTTTTCAGTTAAACGTTTCATCTGTCCTATCGGCTTCCACCCTACAGATATCGGCCTCCTAGACAAAGTACATCACCAATCTCCTTCCTTGACGACCGAGATTGAGCTAGCCCCTGATATGTCTTACCAGCAATCCTTTCTATCTCATCCCTCCATCTTGTGTCTGTTTTCTCCTACTGCGTTTACTGTGCCATGGGCACCAATCGGTCAGCTTTTTGCTCCATATGCTGTGATTTCTTCTTGCCAAGTGTCCACTCTATCATCACTTTTGTTGTTTAATAAACTGTGTAATATTGTTACCCTGGTTCGCAAGATGTTCTTCAACATGTCTCTATTCATACAAAATGCTTTTCTTTTTTGTTTTCATGGACTTCCTCTAACTTTATTAGCTAACCTAGGTAAACGCATTCATCAAACTCATCTAAAGTCTCACTCAATATTCTTACGATCTTTTGGGGGACTTTCTTGTCAAACATTACTTTTGTCTTTGTTCTCTTCATTTTAACCCTACCTTTTCACTTTCCATACTCAGCATTCAGATTATCCTGGTGCCTCTGTCGTCATTGATACAGCGAATCTCAAGTGGTTCAAACACTCTCCGCCCATGTTTTCTCTTATTCCCACCCATTCAGTTCCCCAAAAGACGCTTTCAAGGTTCGTTGTAAAATGTTTAGGTGATATTGTATATCCATGTCTCATCCCTTCTCCTATCCTTATCTTGTCAGTATCTTTATGTTGTCTAATTATTGCAGTGCCATGCCGGTGTACGTTCTAAATGTCATGCATGTAATTCTCGTTAACACCTTGTTCTCACATTGAGTTGAAGACTGTTGTCGTGCGTTCTACCGAGCCGAATGTTTTTTCGTAATCTACAAAAGCCAAACAAAGTGGTTTGTTGTATTCCAATGACTTTTCAATTATTTGGTTTATTGTGTGTAGGTGGGTTGTTGTTGAATAGCCACTCCTGTATCTGCTTTTTCGTGTGGTTGATTTTTATGTAGAGTATCCGTTAGACTGTATGTGAGGCAATTTAGATGTAGGGCAGAAGTTGCTACGGCCACGATTTGCTTACTTTGTTGTGAAGTAGAATCATAATTCGTTGACCAATGTTTTCAGATACTTTTCTTTCTGGTATGCATTGTGTATATAGCTGTGCTAAATCGTTAGTGGAAGACCTCTCCTGCTTTTTTCTAGAAAGCCTGTCGTTATACCATCCTCGCCTGAGGCTTTGTCGAGTTTCATATTTCGTAGTGCAAACATTACTTCGTTTTCTTTTATGTTTGAGATATCACTTGTGTATGTATTTTGTGACATTTTCATTTTTGAAGCGTACTAGTTTTGATAGTATTCTCCAATTTTTCTTAACATCTTATGTCTACTTTTGGTAATTTCGCCGTTTTTGTCCGTCAGTACAAGTATCTTCTACTTACCAGTATGATCTGCAGCTAGCGCGTGTTTTAATCTTTTTCCGTTTTTGATCGCTTCTTTAGTCATCTTTATGTTTTTTTCTCCATTTTCTACTTCAGTTCTTTTACTTATCAATTTCTTTTTCGGGTTCGTCCTTTTTAGTTAACTCCATATTTCCCTTTTGTTTTTATCAGGTTTTGCTTCTACTTTCAGCATTCCACAAAGCCTGAAATCTGTCTTCTGTAGCTGGCCCAAAACTTGTTATGTTTTCTATGTTTATCTCATCATGACATACTTTCTTTTCCAGGATCATTTTTTTCTTTTTCAAATTTTAAATTTGACTCTACACACTACCATTCTATGGTCACTTCATATACCCACTTTGTTACAACGGCAGCGTCTTTATTGATCTTGTATATTATTATGAAGTCAATTTCGTTTTTGTTGGACTTTCTCGTTTTTTGAGGAATGTATCAGTTATGTTCATTCTGTATCTCTCCGATAAAATGAATAGCATGTCACTTTTACCGTTTCTCTGGTCTATTCTAACTTTTCCTACTCTAGATTCCAAACCTTTGTTTCACTTACCTCAGCAATGAAGTCGCCCATCAGTATGGTATAATTCATTCTGTCCAAGTCCATCATCTTGCTGATGTCGTCGTAAAACTCATCAATTTCCTGGTCAGAACTTTTCAAAGTAAATGCTTGTACCTGGATTATTTCTAGTGTATATCTTCTGCTTAATCGAATTACTATCCAAGCTATTCCGTCTGATATGCAATCGAAACTTATTACATTGACTTAATGTCATTATTACCTAAGAAGTCCTACGTCACCAAACTCGTTTCCTTCATAATATAATTGATGATCACTTATTAGAAAACTGAAATGGCAATGGGCAGGCTATGTTGCAAGAATGACAGACAACCTATGGACATCACGACTCACAACATGGATCCCCAGAGATCACATGCGAAACTGAGGCTGACAAAATACAATGTGGAGAGATGAACAGGACAAATTTAGACAATACTGGCTCTGCGACGTCCACGATAGAGAAGTGTGGCGAATTCTGGAGAAGTTCTATGTCGAACGACGGACGTTAAAAGACTGATGATGATCATGATGATGATCATGATGATAGTTTTATATGGTTGTTCAGTCATATAGGATTTTAGAAGGTGGTGGCTAATTGGGACCACCCATGGCCATTATTTTCCAGTGAGCTTTTACGTTGATGCCACCTTATTTAATATATTTTACCTAGTCATATGTGGTCTCGATGGTCCCTACCATCTTCAGACGGTACCTCTTATACCTTTGAGACGTTTTCCTATTCGCCACTTGGGGACGTACTGGTTAGCAGAGAAGTCCTGATCTTATTGAAACTCGAGTTATAGATTAAGTCTAGGTAAAATTTCTTCATGTAAATTTCACCTAAGTGGGATTTCACCACTGTAAAAGTTTACATAGAATAAAAAAAAAGCATTTTTCCTTTTTTTAATAAAGAAAGTACGGTTTCTTTTTTTATTCTTCACAAAATCTTGTAGGAGTAATTTACTGTCATGGAATTTACCGTGGTAAAATTTGCATGGGGGAATTTAACGATCACCGAAACTTATAAGGGGTGACTGGCTAAAAGTCCAATGTAACTCAATCGGTTATACCGTCACTACATCTTTTCTTCTCATGCCTTTTCCTACTTGATTGAAAAAGAAATTCAAAAATTTATTTAATAGGGATTACATAGCAGCATTTGGTTTGTGAATAAAAAGAAAAGTTCATAAAATAAACATGAGCAACCGGAATTTTAAAAAGCAATTTCACTCATCCATCTCTTTCTTTTGGGCGATTATGATTATTAGCAAAGAACCTGTCAAAAATGGTGAGTTTTTATATCTATAGATGTATTAATAATATATGATATTTATAGTTTTAAACACCATTTTCAGTGTCACTCAAGTCTTGCCCTCATCTTCTTTTTAATCAGCTTTAAAGGGATAAAGAGAGAAAAAACTTATGTTTCCCAATCAAACCTACATACAGACACAGCCAACTGTTGAGCATCCAGCATAGACACAAGGGTTGGGGAACCTCTCCTCGAGGCTAAGAGGTTTCTGTCAAATCACGTTGGCTACACCTGCTATCGTTAGTAACATCGAAGTTGAACAAGTCAATACTTAAATGGGTTACCATTGGGGAATTCCTGATGCCATAAGCAGAACGAAACTTCGACAGGCCTGGTAAGTCAGCTCCGGGATTTACTAACAATTGCCGTGTGTATCTAACCTCGCGACAATCCTCGATGAGGTTATAAGCGGGGAAAGATGATACTTACATTCATTAAGCAAGATAAGACCAGCGACATGGATTTATCGTGCCAAGTATTTTCATCTCAGAACATGGAGGTCTAAATAGCCCAAACAACCTTATCATTGATGACATACCCTCTTTGTTTGCTGATCGGTGTCGTTATGCGTAGTAACCTGCTTCAATCTTTCTAGCAGTCCAACTGCTGACATGGACAATAAAAAAAGGCCTTCTTTATTGATTATATCTACATTCTCAAGCAAACATTCACGCCCAGATACACAAAAACAGTAGATTCAAAACTCACACAATCTTCCCTCCTCCTCCTCCTCATCCTCACCCTCTCATTCTTTCTATCTTCAATATACATCTTTATTAATACTCGCAGATTCTCTAGTGGAAAATGACCATACAGTGCTATCAAGATTGGTCTTAACACTGGAGATAAGTCCCTCAAGTTTGGTTGGCGCACACCCTGATGTCAACGTGTTGATGTCAAGGCGTGTTGGAGAGTCCCCAATAAAATCGATTTTGGGCCACAAATCGTATCCTACGTCAGAATGTGGTTGAAATCGCTTTTCTCATTACTTTAGCCCCAGCCCCGAAGAAAACAAATTGAGTGATAACCTTACCACTTTGGGCACCATTATTGTTATGATAGTTATTATATACTAGCTGCACCCGTGGAAATTCCATTATCTCGTGACACTACTATCACCCCACTACGTCTGTATCTTCTCATTCTGTCCCTCATCCTTTCCAATCTTTCGTTGCTGTCCATGATTTTATACAAATATGGATCAGTTTTACTTGTAGAATTCCCCCCCCCCTGAGTGAATCACCTTTCTTTTTTATCCTCCTCCGTCCTACCCTATTATCAAACTACCAAACTTCCCATCCTTCTCTTTTCTTACCCCTTCAGTAAACTGCCCAACTTTCTTTTCTTCTCTCTTTCTTCCTATGCAAAAAAAAGAAACGTTCTAAATAAAAATAAATTCAAAGTGACAAAATAGTATTTTTAATATGATAAGTAAATATTTTTTTCATTCTTTTAATCTACACCAAGAACATGAGTGATGCATTTTGATGATAAAATACCCTGGTTTGCTAAACCGGATCTCAACCCAATTTTTCTTTTACGAAATTGTAATTTTGCAACGGAACATTGACACGGAAGCCTCTGTTTTATTAAAATTTCTCTTTCGCAAAATTCTCTCTTTCTCCTGATTGGCCGGTTTTTGACGAATTGTCCAATGAGGGTATGACAGTTAGAGATCATGACGTGTATTAAAAGTATGATACATTCCATTGCCATTATTAACATAGATACATTCCATTGGTAATAGATTACTTTAACTAAACTATAATCTTCAATTGCAGAAATATATATATATATATATATACAAGAGTAATGATGATATCTTGATAGCCGACATCACAGGCCCAGCTAGTCTGTATGGTTCTAGTGCAATGGAGTAACCTATTTGATCAATCAGCAATTAATTATCAACTCTTTATGGTATGGAAGCGGCAAGTGAGACATGATAAGGTCAAAGGCAATAAAAAACAAAACAGTTTGCACCATCGATTTAACTATGGGCTCACATAAAGCAACACTGTAAATGTATCCAGTGAGTTCCATAGATTAAGAAGATATGAAATGTAGGATTCCAATACGAAAACAGAGACCAAGCGGTCTGGTTAGCATCAGGTCTGATCGAGGAGAATAAAAGTTTGAAGATCTTCCATTCTGCATGAGACACGCGTATTTTGATACAGTCTCATGCTCACACGCGTGAAAGGAGAGTTCTCACGCATTTTATAAGAAGTTAATTTCAGGAGCTGATAAGCGTTGAAACGCACTTTTAGCCAATGTTGGGTCCATAATTTTAAAATTTTTTTCCCCTTTGCCCCCCACTCCTAATTGTCCAAATACAGGGAGGAATTTGCTTTTTTGATGGTGGTGGGGGGGCAGACGCGATTCTCACTCATTTTAAACATTGAAACAAGACTTACCTGAAATCGACTTCATCTATTCATTTTCTTGTCAGAAGGTTCAGGGTGGAACAAGGCCTTCGGGTTGCATTATTTGGAGGATTGACGGGATCTCCACTGGATGCTCTCTACGCAACACGAAGCTGCTTACGGCACCTAGGATTCCAAGAATGTCACCCATCTAGGTACTCGCCTGGATCGATAGTGCTCAGCTGTGGTGATCGTACGATAACCGATTTGTCCAACATGATTTAGTAGTAACATAAAAATGTTACGCTAATTGATCCTGGTTATTTGTTCAGTGTCGCGTGGGTAAAAAAAAAATGTCAAAAAATATGTTGGGTGCTTTTCATGTTATCAAGACTTATCCTAACAACAGGTCCCCGTTGCAATTGGTGTATTGTCAAACCCCAAACCTGGATATGACTTTATTTCTTACGCTTACTTGACTTCATTTCTCTACCATAACAAAAACAAGAAAAAAAAAAAGACAAAATTTGTAAAATGAAGATTTCCCACCCGTGATTTGAACTCACGATCAACGGGTTAGCCAGTGGCAGGTCTATCTTATTGACTGTATTAAACTGACAAGTCTTAGATATCTATCAAAATTTATCTGGCAGGTACGCAATGGTTCGTACCACCGTAATAAATAAATCCATTTGAACAATAACATATATTTTTATAAATTTTGAATATTCATAATAAGTACCTTACAAAAGTTTCAGTAATCATCCTCAATCAGAATAGAAGTAGGAATGTAGTTTGACCCTGTCTTGACGCTATCTTTGAATCAGTCTTGTTATAGCCACATTAGAATTAAATGCAACAAGAGTTGGTCATTATCTGCTCAAATCTAACGGGCATCAGAGAAGGATGATTATTTTCAACAGTAAAATCTGTTTATACAAAATTACATAAGCAAATCACATACACACCCACCCACCCACACGCACACATACAAGTGTGCGCACATACAAGCGTGTGCATGTTCACATATTTATCTACATAAACATATACACACATAGACTTTTCCTTTGCTAGCGTACACACAGATGCATATACACATTTAAACATGTTTATACATTCGACTTCCCAATCATACATATACACGCACATACTTTGCCTTTGCATACGCACACACACACATGCAAATGCATATACCTTCTCTCTCTCTCTCTCTCTCTCTCTCTCTCTCTCATACAAGCACATGTACTTACTTTCAAACTAACGAACGTGCATACATACTCTATACCCTCCCCATAAAGAAACACCAGGCTTGTGGAATGTCGACGGTGGACAAACAGTTTTCCTGTTTTTTCTACACCTTTTTAGCTTCTAATTAATAATATTGAACTTCAATTAAAAAAGTTGAACTCCAATCTAAAAAGGTTGGACTTCAAATTAAACAAGTTTAACTTCAATTTAAAACAGTTGAACTTTGAGCATTGGTTCACGAACATACACCAACATTCAATACATTCACAAAGATAGATAATTAGAAACTAAGACCGGTTCACACATTGTTCCCGATTTGAAGATCTCGTTGTGCCAAGGTTGGAGCAAAATACTCTTGTACGTAATTGTATGTTTTCATATACAACAGTGGGGTAATTGCAGTCATTGCTTTATCAATTGCTTCTTCGATGTAGGGAAATCTGGATTCCATTAGGGTAACTCCAGTTCGTGGTGACACCGACGTAGTGTCAAGTGATTCATAACCAGCTGGCCAGCCAGACCAACATGAAAACTGGAGAAAGCCATGTTGAAAGTTGGGGTGATAGTTTTCGTTGACGGTTTCAGGAATTGTTGGAATTACTATTGCCCTAGTGGGGATCCAATTCGTTATAGTAGTAATGGTCACTTCATCTGGTTAGCTGTCCATTGCGAGGCATTAGCTTTATGCCTAGCAACCAATTTCAGATAATTGATCACTTGCGAAGAAAAAAATCTTTCTTTCTTCTACGTCTGTACAACGAGAATCCCTCCCCCAGGATGTGGCATCTGGTATTGGCCTTTGAATAACCAGTGTACTACGATATTAAAATTTTCTTCTTGGGTGAAGCTTTGCAACATTATTATCAATTTTCATCTTTTGTCTTTATCCTGACTTTCAGTTGCCTTTTATCAAATGGCAACAATTTAACAGTGCAAAAGTCCACGGTGAGAATCAAACTCACATTCTCCGGCAAGGGGTGGGGGCCAGTTAACGAATGGTCGCTTTTAACCATTCAGCCACAGGGACTTATTAGTTCAGCTCAAACTGATTTTACACTCTTAACCTAATTTTTATTCCACGCTTGTTGATATTTACAGCTGAGACCTAGTTGTCTCTTAATACAATGATATTTTTTATTTTTTTCAAATTTACTCTTGGATGAAGTATTGAAACATTATTATTAATTCAGACAGTTATTTCTTTGTTAGGAACACTGCCCTTCTCTCTTCAAGAACTCTCTCTTTGGGTCCGTTAACCAATCTATTCTGGTCTCAACATGATATCTTTCCTGTTGACTTACGTTAAAAACAAACTTGCCGTTAGAAAACACGCGTTATTAAATGATGGTGTTAGAATAAGTGCCGTTACAACGACAGTTTACTCTATTTCTAAGAAATATTTTCGCTGGTTTTGAAGTTCAGAGATTCCAAGCGTGTATCAAATGTACGTGTTCCTCATTTATGCTACATATTTGGCTGAAGCATATGAAAAAAATTGTGAGTTCGCCTGCCCCCTCCCGCCCTTCTTACTTAGCCTCTGGTTCGAGGGAACGACAGAAACTATCTCCTCGGAATAAATATTCACCAGATTGGTAGTTTGCCAACTTCGAAGAAACGCACACACACACTGTAGTCAAACTCCAATGAATTGACTTCATTTTCCGATAAAGCAACAATGACACATTCAGATTTCCGGTCAAGATTAAAAAGTGAAAAGTTTAAAATATTAGAGAAAGAAGAGAGAGAGAGAGAGAGAGAGAGAGAGAGAGAGAGAGAGAGAGAGAGAGAGAGAGAGAGAGAGAGAGAGAGAGAGAGATTCCTACGTCATCAATCAATGAATAGAATGGAATAAAGAAATAAGGAAAGTAAGAAAAAAAGGAAGATAGACAGAAAAAGAGAAACAGAGAGAGAGACAGAGACAGAGACAGAGACACAGAGAGACAGACAGAGAGACAGAGAGAGACAGAGAGAGAGAGAAATAAAAAGAGAAAGAGAAAATGGGAAAGCTATGGACAATTTATCTGATAACATTCTTTTGATTAGAATTTAATACTTGTTCTTTTGACTCCATTTTTTTTTCTTCTCTTTTCAATCTTGAACATCCATAGCAGAAACTTCAAATTTTGCACACACAATCCTCTGAATATGTAAGGAAAGCATTTAAAAAAAAATTCGGCTCAGTGGTTGGAATAGTTGCATCCAAAGTGGAGTTTGATCCTGAAGCAGCTATGCTTGTTTGTTTCTGTTTAGGAGCGAGATTGTAGCAATAATAGAAACTAACATTGACAACTAATGAAGTTGTAGACTTCAGGGTTTAGCTCAACAGCTTTTACGGAAATCTCTGGTTGCTCCACAGACACAGGTCAAAGCAACCTGCAGGAATCACGAACCCCTTTCAGATGTTCCTTGAAACTTGATGTTTACGATCATTTCCGTTAATTAACGACCATTAAAACACGCGATAGAGACACGATAATGTGCAATCAAGCCTTTTATCTATAAAATAGTGCATTCTCATCTGCTCACAAGTATTATTGCATTGTTTGGAAAGTAATGTCGCATTTTCAGAGACGAAATAGAAATCCATTCAAAAGTCATTATCAACCACCATTATTCCGCTGTTGGATAAGGGCATTTCCCATTTCTTCCCATGACGACTGCAATTGTGCTAACTTCTGCAATGTGATATTGGAAGGCCTTTCTATCTCATCCCTCTTTCTTGTCTGGTCTTTTCCTTCGGCGTTTACTGTCCCATCGGCTACAATCGGGCAGCCTTTTGCTCCATCTGCTGTCATCCCTTATTGCCAAGTGTCCAGCCCATCTCTCTTTTTGTGACTCAATGATTTAATAGTCTTATAGTTCACCCTAGTCTGCTCTCTAATCCATGTTTATTTTTCTCCCAGAATTATCCGTAGCATTGCTCTTTCCATGACTCTCTGTGCGATTCTAAATCGGTTCACAGTTAGTTTTGTCGATTCCCCTGCTCCACATCTGTAAATCACTGTTGGTATTATACATCCATCATATATTTCACTCTTTAGGCAAATTGGCGTGGTGCTCTTTGATAAGTCTTTATTCATGCCAAATGTATTTCAGCCGATCGTTGTGCATCGTTTTATTTCGCCTTTATCCTCTCCTAAGTACCATTAGGTTTACTGTATATGCTGGACTATAAGACTAATGCTTTACAAGAGTATTTTGAAGACTACTGTTCACTGCAAGATAGGCAACCCCTATAACACCTTTCTGTCAAGTTTTCAAGTAAATCTGATTAAAAAAGGCCGAGGAAATCGATTCTAAAATATAACGAATAAACGCAATTTTTGTCAGATCATGTGACCCTGGGTAGAAGATTTTTCTACCTTTCTACCAAGTTTCAAATAAATCTGACTCGAAACATCTGAGAAACAATTTGGGGACCGACCGACCGACCGACCGACTGGCAGAAGTTCTTATAGATGCGAGGATGCCTATAAAAAATAAATGTCTTTCTTGTATACTGGCATTATTCATAATAAAAAATAACCTTAGGTTCATTATCAGCAATGACGGGAGCCTTCTATGAAATAATTTCATGAAGTTTAGAATCTGAAACTTTGAACAGAAAATGTACATCTAAATCAAAACTCCGTCCACAGAAAAATGAAACCTCGTTCCTCTAAAATGAACAATTCCCGGTAGGGTACTGTAAGATCTCAAACGAATTAACTGCTATCAACATAATAAGATTTGTGTCCCTCTCCACTGCTCTAAGCTGCTAAAAGACTTTTTTTTCACAAGTTCTTTGATGCTGAGACCCCAGTGACCAACGACGGGATTAGAACCCAGCGTCATCGTCACAGCGAAGAGATGAAGTACGTACAACAGTCAATCTGCAACCTTACTTCATCATCACAACCATCTATTCCCCGACAACGTGAGTTGGATAATCTATTGATATAAATATCAAATATGGGTCTAACAGAATATAATTTGAAATTTCAAAATATATTAATAGAATTAGGGTAATAAAATGAAATTTTAAAAAAAGGAAGATATTGTTCTAAGTCCATCGCGTGTCAATTAAAAACCTGCAGCGTGTTACTGCTGGCACGCGTGTCACTGCTGGCACGTGTGTCATAGGTTCGCCATTGCTCTCTTAGAATAAGGTAAAAACCATCACAGTAACATTTTATTACCTAAAACAATAAAGAGTAAAAATTTACTCGAAATGCTTTCATTTGTTGAAAAGCAAGTGTCATCATTCAAAATCTTAACGCAAGTGCACTCAATGAAATGAGCTCAAGAGAAAATCAAATCGTTGGGTCGGTCAGGATATTCTACTGCCTTCTCCTAAGCTAACTGGCTTAGCACCGTTTAATTTCAATTTACTTAGATCATTGGAACATTTTCTTAGTAAAACAATAAAAAGTAAAGATCATCATCATCATCATCATCATCATCATCATCATCATCATCATCATCATCATCCTCTCCGTGTCCATCGTTGAACATGGTTCATCCTCAAAATTCGTCAGACCTCTATGTCAAAGGCGTCGCAGACAAAATGTTATGAACACATCTAGCTCGTCACGCCATCTCATCTTTTGCCAGTCACATTTTCGCATATGATCGCTGGCGTATCCACATTGTGATGTCCAGTGGTTGTCTGACATTCTTGCAACACGGCTAGCCCATTGACATTTGAATTTTCTAATGGATTCTGTGATACCTCTGACTTCTGTTTTTGTTCTCTCTAATATATTGTGCTGTCTTGTGATTTATCGATGTGATGTTGAATATGATTCTCTCCTGTTGCATGGTTCTCAGTTTGAGGGTCAATCTTTTGGTTAGATTCTATTTCTCAGCTCCTTCACTCAAGGTTGGAAAGCCCTACCTTCAAGAATAATAGAATTCTAATAGTCTTACGAAAAAGTACAGATCTGTTCAGCATTATTAGGGTTTTTCTCTTCCAGAATTCCAGATTCTTTCAATAAGGAAAAAAAGAATTAATTTCACTTTGAGCTTTGCCATATGACAACAATGATTATATTGCTTAACAACTACATTTAACGCTTGTTACATTTTTTAGGATTTTATTCAGTTGTATTTTGGTAGTTCCATATTTATGAACAAATTTCACAAACCATAATTTCATAACACGCTTACATTTCATTTCCTTTGTTTTCAAAATTTTTGCCACCCCACAGTAACTTCGTCATTGAAGGGCATGTTCCCCCTTAAACCACTTGCAGCGTTCTCAACCACATACACAAAGAAAGCACTAGTTCTTAAAGGAAGGGTATAAAACCAAGGAGTGACGTAGATTGTGAGAACACAGGGAATAAAGTGTTAGTGTGTAATGAAATAATGGGTTTGTGAAATTTATTCATAAACATGAAACTATCTTACAACTTAGCATACTACTCACAGGATCGCACTAAATCATTGGCTGAAAAAAAAAAGTGGCCGAAAACGTATTCCATCACTAAAAATGTGAGATCACTTTCCAACAACATGATGCAATATCATTCTGATTTACTCACTTCCGTAGACCGACGTTCTGAGTAGCTGCAATGAAAAACAATTGAAATTAAGATGAAAGTAAATGCTAAAAAAATGGTGAACAATGCTCATCATCTTAAAAAAAAAACAAAATTATTCACGATAATTTTATGAGATGATGATGATAATAACAAAACTGACTGCTGTAGGCTCAAACTCCTCTTCAACTTTTATTCCGACTGAAATGATTACTGCACTTTTATATTTTATATAAAATAAATTAGTAGATAAATTTTCACTTATATGTTAGAATGAAATAGATTTGCACTTATCAGTGCGATGAATTTTCGTTAATATCTAAGACTTGTCAATTTAGATCAGTCAGTAAGACAGCCGCGTGGCAATCAGTTGGCGTGACTTCAAATCATAGTAAGGTATTATGGATTTTACAAATACGTTTACACCCTAAATTTTAGTGAGGATTGTCCTTATTACGACAGGAAAATAAAGTCAACTCCACACTTACTGGAGTTTGACGATATATTTTTTTAATCTTTTGTCCATTTTGGGAAGAATGCTTATACCAATTCAAATGTGAGTGTTCGAGAATTCCGGGGAGTCGACTATGGCATTATCAAAAAGAATAATTCCTAGTTTTCCCCATCTTCGTCGAATATGTTTCCTTTGGGAATGCATTCAGCGATCCCAGATGATGATCTTAAGATTCTATGCAAATTCGTATGGCCTGCTCTGTTGAAATTTCCCGAACATCTGGGGAGCATCTAGATTCCATTAGTTTTTAAGCTCAAAGTGTTTTATTATGTACAGTTTTTTTCTTCAGACTATTGTTCTCATGTGAAGAACAGTCCTCCCCCAAAAGAGGGTTCTTACATTAATTAAAAAAAATTCAGCATTTTGGTTATTCATTGTAACTGTTAATCATTTTTATCCGATATACTAATAGAAAGTTCAATTTTCCCGAAAACAAAACGGAATTCCGGGTCTTTCTATCCACACCAAGAGAAATAGGCAGCTTATGTAATATAGTTTCTACAAATAAATGCTGTCTGTCATAACATTTGTCTAACAAGCCAACATTCATATATTCTACATTTTCCATATGATTATTATCACTATCATTATTATGAGGAGGCCACCCAGAAGAAAAACATAAAATTCTCCGGCGTCATCTCAAGAAACGGCAACGGAGCATGACTACACCAATAAAAGTTAGTCCCCAGAGATTTTCGAGTCAATACTAAAGATGAGGATTTATATTACCAGGTAAAACCATTTTTTTAATGTGATTCGACAAGGGACAAGAAGTACGGGGGTTCATAAGAAATAAATTCCTGGCACCGTTGGAAGTTTGGCAACGATCAGAGCAAAATAATTCAGTTCAGACGATAACCAACCTTTCCCATCGACCATACTGTTTGCAGAATCCAGATTTTTTTTTTCTGAGCGGGTTTCTGTTGATAGCGTTCACATGTGATGTTAAAACCCTTGTCAAAAGTTTTTCTGTGCCTTTTAATTCCGGGATGGTTTATAATGTAGTTCTTATTCTTGAGAAACAAATCTTAGTAACATTAATTTTAAAGACTGAAAACTCATTCCCTTTATTTTGGCCAAATAAAATCTGATTTGTTTTGAATTACGGGGGTCGGTCAAAAAGTAATATCTGTTTGTATTTGATTTCAGAAATTATTGGTCAGAATTCCCTTTTTTACTTAGCTACAAACCTCAAATTGTCTATTTGCCCGGGTTGGAGTTATCTTCTTATTTCAATCCATAATCCTCTTTTAAAAATAGCTACCTCTGTAGACACACGCAGAAAGCAAAGAGCTGTTATATAATTTCTGTTTTTAAAATTAGAAAGTGTTGCAAACTTTCACAGAGGGTTAGTGAATGTTTATGGAAAGGCTGCACTTGATGTAAGAGCATTACGAGATTATGTACTTTTGCAACATGACAATGCAAGGCCCCACAGCAGCTCCAAGACCAGTCAAGCAACCTCAATGCATGGCTGGACATCCACTCTACAGTCCTGATGTGGCACCCCTAGACTTTCATCTGTTTTGGGCCATGGAGGAGACAGCAGTACTTCTATGATGATGAGGTGAAAGAGGCAACTTGCACAAGGCTAAGAGAACAGCTGAGAAGCTTGCCTTCATTCAAAAGTGGAATATGACAGTAGAGAAGGAAGGAGACTTTGTTTAGGGCTAGATTAGGAATCCTGTGACTTTTCAGTTCATTTTTGGTGTACTTTGTTTTTTGATATATTAAATCCGTCGTAATTAAAGAAGAACAGACATCACTCTTTGACCGATCATCGTATATGATTCAGTCTCCTTTTCATCTAACATGCTACCGGAAGTCTTAAGCAATTTCATAGATAACGATAGCATCAAATAAAAAAAGATTATACTTTTCACTTACAATTAAGATTATTACGTCCCATAAGCAACTTGAATTACGTTCAAATATCCATCAATTTTGAACAAAAAAAACCATGTTTGTTTTTACGAGTCACTAATTTTACTTATAGCTCACGGCAAACGCAGACACCGGCAAATTATGTAATTCGATCGAATGGAAATATATAAAGTCTTGGTCTTCACTTAAAAGATCTGTAAATCGCTCGTTTTCCGAAAAAAAAATCCAAATTCCTCCAGTGTTTTTGGCTATGAAAATATAACTTGGCAAAAGCTTTCATTTTCGTCCAGGGAAACACAGATCGTAAGATTTATGCCCAAAGAACATTTTTGACCCGTATTTTCTTTCATCGTAATTTTTCAGTTGCTTTTGTAGCAACTTCACCCACGCTGTTTGTCTAAATAGAGCTTAAATAGTGCGTATAAGAAATAACAGATGAGCTTGGTAAACCGTACCTGCTGCTCTTACCGACTGAGCTACGATAACTATGCGGTTGACAGAAGATCAAATCTAACTTTTAAACTTACCCTTCATTCTTCCCCGGTCCCACACAGCGCCATATTTGTTATTGTTTCTACACTAATAGTGCTTGTAGCAGCAATATAATCTTTATCAGAAACCGTCACGCAAAACTGTCATCAGAACTATCGACATGGGTTTCTCCAATTTTCAAGTTGCTCTTGCTAGAAAGCTGAGATTTTTAAGATTTACTCCTTATGAGTTCCAAAAAAAAAAAAGTTTTTTTTTGTTTTTTTTAAAATTCCCTGCCTAAATAGGTTTTTAGTGGGGATTAGATTTAAGATGTAAGTTTGTGCTAAATCGATCCCTTAGTTTGTGTCCGGCAGCATTCACATATTTTTTTTAAATTCAGTTTTTCTCCAGTGATCTCCGCCCAACAAAGAACGAGAGTAGCTACTTATCTATAATTTTTCCAATATTTAATTGATCAACCCCAACATGCTGCCAAAAGACGTTGGTCATGAGATGATTTCCATTGAGTGACTAAGCAGACCAGTTTATTTTTATAGGATGAAACATTGGCAAACTATTAACAATGAAATATTTACCGAATATCTATGTAGATAAAGGGAACTTTCAGAAAGTATTTTATGGTTACAGTTTCAAGTAAGGATACTAAAAGTATTACAGGTGATACAGGTGGAGAATGCACTAGTCTGATTATTAATGTAAGTTTGGACCTGATTTATGTAGAACTTCATTGAAGCTGATAATTTATGAGTACCAGCTGATCGGTTTGAATCTTTTAGATTCAGAAACAGTGATAATGTAGAAGAAAACAGAATGTTTTGTCAGAAAACTCAAAATAGCAACGGGCTGGTCATTTCGCAAAAATCTCAGACAACCACTAGACATCATGACTCACAATTTGGATCCTCAGTGACCATCTTAGAAACTTTGACAGAAAATAATGGCGTGACGAACAAGACAAGTTCAGTATTGGCTCTGCGATGCTCATGACAGAGAGGTCAGCCAAATCTTGAGTAAGGTTTCTGTCCAACGTCTGATAAGGATTATGATGACATGTTTTCATACCTCGGCCGACAGCCAATCGCCAAAATCTCGCTGGACCCTTTCTCCGATATTTCACTCCCATACAATCCCCATGATCAATATGGTCAACGAGTCTACATTCATCCGGGCATTAAAAAAACAACAAAACAACAAAATGCTCCCCTCAGCACTTGTCGACTCCGTTTTCTTGGAATTTTTCTGCACGCAAATCTAGGAATTCGGGATCGTCCTTTTGACATTGATACTCAAACCTCTTCCGTTTCCCCAACGTCATCTCCTCTTCACGCCCTCAAATAAAACGTGACCAAATTCTAAACTGGTAAGAGAATTCCAGGAACGATCACGGGTAATTTAAAAGTAATCAATCAGACAAATAAACTAATGTCAAACGGAGACTCAAAAACAATCAAAGTGAAAGAACGAACCAGGGTAAATTGATAGGTGAAAGTCATTTTCACTTATTCACTAGAATAGTACCCGTGAAACTGATGGTATCATTCAAGTGCTAGCATAGAACCCGTAAAATGACATCTGTTATGTGGAATAGACTCCCTTCTTGACAAGTACAATCTCGACGTTTTTGAATCCAGTGTAAGTGCCTTACCTTTTTTCTTAAAGAAAAATAAATCTCCTATTGCTTGCTCTTCATTTTTTAAAAACGTTTATAATTCCCATAAATCATTTTAAATCTCTTATTGCTTTGTTGTCATTTTTAGTCTTCATTTCAAGTTTTAGTGATTCTAACTTGCCAGAATCAACATCAATAAGCTATTTTAACATGTTATTTTTTTGCAAGTCTTAATTCTGTGACATGGATAAATCTCTTCTTACCAAGCCTTTGATGTGAAAAGTGTCCGAAAGGCCTTCCTTAGGATGACTCGAACTGAAAAGTAAATTATTTACGTATGGATCGTCACTCCTGTCTAGGATTAGTGCATCTGTGTGCACTGCATAGGATCAAAGTTTCGCTCTACGGTATTTCTGTCTTGAATCAGAGAATGGCAACTGAGAGCCCATTGAAATATTATACACATTGCGTTTTTATATGTGGATTCTGACATTCACGGTTTCGGGCAAAAATAGGTGACTAGAAAAGAAGTCACATGAAGAAAGTCATAATGTACGTCTATTCGCAGCAGGGAATAAAATGCGATAGGAAAAAAGTCAGAACATTTGTTCTTGAATAGAAATAAGTCATTAAAAAAAGCGTAATATTTACTCTTTCCCTATGACTTTTTTTCTAAAATCAAAAAAGCTGATGCCTTGTTTCTTGGTGAAATATTTGTTAAAAAAAACCTTTCCATAAATATTTATCTTCGAAGTAGATCAGAAAATAAAATTGCCTCTGTAATGCCATATTTCATATTATAAAATTCGCAAGATTTGAAAAAGTTGCTCAGTTTATAGAATTATGTATGGAAAGATAATTTTGAAATATGGACGAGACAAAAATAAGAAGACTTCAATGTGGTGAGTATTTCTGTTTTAATATTTAAACAGAAGCCTTTGTTTCAAAGATGAAAAGACGATGGAGTTGAGAAATTTTCTTTTCATTTAAGTAAATAGTATTATCTAATGATAACAGGTCTGGTTAATCACTCAATAGAGCCCATCATGTGACCAACGTCATTTGGCAGCATACTGTGTTGGAGTGATCGATTTAAAAAAAGAATAGAAAAGGGGAGATCAATGAATAAGTCATTTTTATCGTCTGGGTCGTGATAACATCATCATCATCATCATCATCATCATCATCATTAATCTTTTAACGTTAGTCATTGGACATAGACCTTCCCCTTGATTCGCCACACTTCTCCATCGTGGGCGTCGCGGAGCCAGTACTTTCTTAATATGTTCAGCTCGTTTCTCCATCTGTCGGCCTCGGTTTCGCATATGATCTCAGGGGATCCATGTTGTGAATCGTGATGTCCATCGGGTGTCTGCCATTCTTGCAACATGGCCTGCCCATTGCTATTTAACTTTTGAATAGATTCTGTGATGTTTCAGACTCCTGTTTTCGTCCTAATATACTCTGCTGTTTTGTGATCACTCCGTGTCATTTTAGGCATGATTCTCTCGTGTGCACGTTGCATGGTTCTCAGTTTGCGAGTCTGTCTCTTGGTTAGGTTCCATGTTTCAGCTCCATGGGTGACTATTGGGAGAATGCATTGGTTGTATACTATTCTTTCTAGGATTATTGGGATCGACTTGTTTTTGAAGGTTGAGCTTGCTCTGCCAAAGGCTTGCCATCCTAGGGTGATTCCTCGCTTGATCTTATTCTTTTGGGATGGTTTTATACATCTATCAACCGACTTTTAAAGTATTTTTAATTACATCATTCCTCGTAAGAAATAACAAAACCAATAATCTTTTACACTGTTCATTTTTTCTCATAAAAAGTACGATGAAACGCTATCTAACGAATGCATGAATAAACAATTTAAACTGCAATTATGAATTGACGTGTAGCGTTATCATGGAAAAATACTGTGACATCATGAATTGAAGCCAATGAAAAAGTAAAACCAGACCGGTAGTAAATTGTGGGACTTTCAATAAACTACTGTTTGGCATGAGAAAGAATTTTAAATATAAACAGTTTGAAATTCGAATCAAATGTTCCGTTGGTTTAAAAATCGTCATTGAGATGGGATTGGTCAAGGGAGAAGCAATTTTTTGAACGCTAAAATACCGACCGACTGACTTTCCGCCATATTTAATAACAAAAACGGATTCTGAAAAACAAGACGAAGACAACAACCTTTTATTGTGGGAGCATGATTAACAAAAGGCCATAAATGAATAAATAAATATATTAAAACAAAAGTCGTTTGTAAAATAAGATAGAAGGTATAGTTCTCACATCAGGGAGGTTTTTCCTGGTTATTTGCATGCATTTTGTGATTACTTACAATCGGTAAAATTGAAAGGCGTGATTCTACTTAAAAATAGACACAGTCTCGTCTAAATGCAGCTAATTATATATATATATATATATATATATATATATATATATATATATATATATATATATATATAAGTGTGTGTGGGTGTGGGTGTGTGAAGTGGGAAGATGTATATACGACAGAATGTTGTAGAAAAGTTGACAATACGGAAAAAAGGAGAAAGACTTTCGCTCCCCTGGTTCTGACGAAACATGGAGTTCAACGGGCGAAATATACGTAAGCCACTGCACTCTTCAATAAAAAAAGTTTACTAAGTAGTCAATATATATATATATATATATATATATATATATATATATATATATATATATATATATTTGTTTGTGAGATCACCTCACATCTACACAGTGAACATATATATATGTGTGTGTATAAAGAAATGGATACGTATGATCCGACAGAATGATTATAGAATGCATTTATATTATATAGAACCTTTAAAAAAAATGATCTCCCGTTGTTACACGGTGAATGTGTCACTTAGCTTATACAACGTAAATAGAACAACCAATGAAAGGCTAAATGCCGCTCAAGTTTCTGGTCCGGTTAAATCCCCGTGAAAGAATTTCCCAGGTAAAAGACGCACAAATGGAGACTGATAGAATGATTCCTGCCAGGGGACAGGCTCTCTGGATGAGAATTGGATCCTAACATTAGCAGGCTCTCTAGGAAGACTTGGATCCTGGCGTAAACAGGCTCTGGCTGAGTTACTAGGGCGGACCGATAACATTACCTACCGGGAAAAGACAACCACTGACTTGGTTAATGCTTACATGAGTTAAATTCATGTACATGTTTTTTTGTCAGCAAATTAGAGCTCCTATTTGCTTATGCGTTTAATTCACCCGAAATCTTTGACATTAAAGTTTCTGCCAACATTAAGATGAAATTTATCAACGCATAGAATTATTTCAGCTATACATGAAAAGATCTGTTTTTTGTTTTTTTTTTACTGAATGTTAGAAAGAAAATGCGCCAGGCTAAAAAACACATTTTCTTTACGGCACGCTCTTCACCTGTAACACATCTTGTGTCCGATTCCAGGTTTTTCTGTATATATACAGCATCTCAATCTGCTTTGAATATATATAAATTATTTAATTATTATCATAATTAACGCTCCCTTATTCAGAGTTGAGCACTCTTCAAGTCAGGTAACTCGTTCATTATAAGCTTATGCAATGCTCTTCCAACTTAGGAATAGAGCCCTCTGGGGGATGGGGAATATATGTGTGAGAAAATATATTGCTTTAGTTCAACCTTACTGACCGTCCAAGTCGGCGTAGGTTTCGATCCTACCTCGTGGAACTGGATAATGGATAGTCTATAGCCACACTGAAGAGTTGTAATACAACGAAATAGCTGTCTGTGGATGACACAATTATTTAATTATATATATATATATATATATATATATATATATATATATCAAAGCAGATTGAGAAGGTAAACATAAATTTCGTATTCTTGAATGTTTCATTGGTTCGAAGAAGTTGTTTCTTCTTGTCAAGTTAGAGAAAGTTATGTTCAGAGAATGTCTACTCTGCCTTGAGGATTTTATATTTTTTGAACTCATAACTCAATATTCTACCGGTGAGATTTCTCTGCTTGAGAAGTAATTTTCGAGTGCAAAATCTTGAAAGGCTTGCTTGCCCAAGGCCATCAACACAGAAGTTTCCTGAATCGAACTGAAACAGACCATGTGTCAAACAAGTTTATTCGCCAGATGTTTCTTGACTTCCCAAGGCCTCTATAATACCTATGCTGCATAAGTTGTTCAAACCGAAACCCAATCACATGTTTGTTGATTGGATTTTCACGTTATTCTCTATTTAGTGCAGTTTATAGGTTATTCTCTATTCTGTAAATATCTCGAGGCTTCAAGTTTCATCGAAAATCGTACTAAGTTTAGTATGGCACAAGGCCAAATACAAGTAAGAATATTGTGTTTCACTCATTCGTCTGGGTACCCGCCATAAAAATTAGCATGAGAATTCTATTTTTTAAACCTGGGGTTAAAAAAAACTCAATCTCTTAGAACGTACACAAAGTCTATTCACCACGCATGATATCCTACTAAAGTCAGTTTAGTACTGCATAAGGCCAAAGGTAGGAAGATTGTGTTATGCTGATCTCCCACGTGGAGAGGGCCAACCGGCTTTGAGCATCAACATTCGAGATCCTGGTTAGTATCTGGATTCGAACACCGACCTCTTGCACCGGTGCTTAATCAAAGCTTAACTCCTTAGGTGAAATATTGTGACAATATATTTACTAAGCTTAGCTTAGCATAGCACTAGGCAAAATTTAGAGAAAAAGGGGGGAGATAAATACCCTGTGGCTCTCATCTTTCAAGAGGAGAGAGCGTACCCGTTCGCCTGCTGCATACCTTGAAAATCAGCATTAAAACCTTAATTTGAACGTCAACCGCTGGCGCCTGAGAAATGTTTCTGCTACGAGATTAGTTTAGGAATATTGCTGTTATAGATAAAAAACATTTTGGAAACCCTAATGCAATAGGTCTGGTTAGTTACTCAATAGACACCGTCACGAGACTAACGTCTTTTGTTAACTTGCGTATTTGGGGTGATCAATTGAAAAAAAAATTGGAAATGGTACAGATCAATGAATAAGTTTCTGCTCTCGCCTTTCGTCGGTCGGTGATCATCAAACGAAAGGCTGGAGTTCCAAAAAACATGCACGACGCAAATTGTGGGATCAATTTAGCATAAACTTACATTGCAAATTGAACCACCCTCACACACCGCTAAAAAATATATTTAGAGTGGGAATTTTCAAAATACAAAGCAACTCTTTTTTTTTGTTGACATATTAAGGAGTAAATATTTAAATTTTCAGCTTTCTAGTTCCATTGGTGGGGCCTGTATGCTTGATACGTACATTATGTATGTATGTATGTATGTATGTATGCTGCATAGAAGGAGTCCAACTCTTTGATAAGTATAATAACAAGCACTATGTCTGACACTACCCAGTTTCGATTACCCAGCCTCGGAGATGCGATCAGATTCAATCTCTTCTCTAAGATAGTTGCTTATCTCATACCAGCATCAGTGGTCGGTCTTCGAGTTCAAGTATCAAGTCAGGATTTCGAAGGTTGATTCTTAAGGCAGACATTTTCCACATACTCGGAAGGTATCCATAACTCTTCCTAGTTTTCTTCTTTCTTTTTTCTCTTATTAGAAACCGTCAAACTAAACTGTCACCTAAAATGTTTACATAGGTTTCTTCAGTTTTTTAGTTGGTCTGGTTGACTATGTATCTCGCGTACAGGTTGCACCAATAGAGCTGGGGATGAAAATTTGATCGTCTCCTTATTATGCCTAGAATTTTTTAAAAAATTCCCCCAAATAGGTTTTTATGAGATATCAATTCATAATTCAAATTTGAATCCTACAGCGTTCACGTTGTTAAAAATTCGGACATTTTTAGTGACCCTTGTTCACGTTCTTTCTAACCTCTTTTTCTCCCTGTGCGACTTTTTGCCAAACTAAGGTTATCAATTTAAGAACAATTCGGAGCACTGATCGTTCAAAGCTTTTTCTAAAGAATAATATCTCACTGATATACATATCTATTCTGTAAGAAGGATTTCTCCCGATATTCACTAACCGTCAGTTAATCAGTGTTTTTTTTTAATGGGGAATCAAACTACATGTTACACACACAAAAAATTCGAGAATAGTAAGTCTGAAAAATTTATCAATTCCCTTGGCCAAGTCAATCTGCTTATACATGCAGTTCCCAAACTTGGGTCTGCAGGGGTTTGCGAAGGTATTACTTGGGATCTGTGAGCTTGTTGAATAGGCAGACATTTTAAAAGCCTGGGATCTGTTTGTTGAGTAGGGAGATCTTTAAAAACTAGGGTTCTGTGTGCAAATTCATTTTCAATAAAAGTGGCCTTTGGTAATTCACAGATTGGGAGCCACTGGCTTGCATTAGTCTTATTTGACATGTTTGGACAATTTCAAATTCCAAAATAAGGAAATGTGTCAAGAAACTATTCATCGAGAGAAGATTTTCCTCGTGTTTTTGGTGCTTGTTCACTTTTGCAGCCCTTGTCAAAAGGGGAATAATCATAGAAAAAATATCAACGGAAGGTAATCAAAAATGCCGACTTCGATTATTCCTGATATTCATCTCAATCAAAAAATTTACAACTAATTGTATAATTTTACTTAAAACAAAATCAGTTGATACTGCATATGGTCCAGGAAAGGTCTGATCTCCTAAATAATAAAATTTGGAATTGTAGTTCCAGGTAAAATCCGTTTTTAATTATTGCCCAAAGTGTTGCCACATCCCGTCGTTCAACAGGATATGAAAATCTCCTTTTCTGTTGCTGGCTCGTATCCGACAAATATCGTCTGCTCAGGTACAATACCGCCAACATTACGTTTACATCCTGCAAAAAGTGACTCGCCGATTCCAACAATAACATTCTCTCCACCAATTAGTTGCAGATGGTTGTGTAAGCACTAGACATCAAATTTCCACAAAACTGAATCTACTAGAAATGGTTCTTACACACAACTGAGTTTGAAAAATAAATTCACAGAAATCCCCAGTCGCAGAAAGGAAACTCTATCCGTAGACGATCATAAATATTCAATTTTACTGAAGTACCTACTTGGCCAAGAGTGTGGTACATAGATTCATCATCATCAGTCTTTCAACGTCCATCGTTAGACATAGACCTTCCTCAGGATTTGCCACACTTCTCTATCATGGGCGTCATGGAGCCAGTACTTTCTAAATTTGTGTAGCTTGTCCCTCAATCTAATATTCTACCTGCATCGGTTGCGCATGTGATCTCAGGGGATCCATGTCGTGAGTTGCGATGTCCATCGGTTGTCTGCCATTCTTGCAACATGGCCAGCCCACTGCCATTTGAGTTTTTAAATGGATTCTATGATGTTCCTAACTTTTGTCTTTTCCCGGATGGACTGTGCTGTCTTGTGGTCTCTCCATGTGAGACCCAGCATAATTCTTTCGTGTGAACGTTTCATGGTTCTCAGTTTGCTGATCTGTCTCTTGGTAAATATATCAACGTTTTTAATTTAATTAAATATAAGAAAAACTTGGAAATAAATAGCCCTTTTTTTAATGCCCCTTTGATATTCATCGATGATTACCTCCTTTTTTGATTAGGGTACCAAAAGCAAAACGAGTCGCGTTTGAGAAGCAGTTTGATTGGATATCCCTCAGGAAGAGATAATAGATCTGATAAATTCGATACCCGAAACAGTAAAGACTTAAAAATCAGCTAATAGTTGCCCAAATGGTAGACAAAGGAACTGAAAGTAAGACATTCACAATTCCACTTCAAGTTCCTGACGCATGTTCAAACCTTCAGAGATTCGAGAACCTTTCAAATACATAAATTTCTGGCTATAAATATCAATTTCTAATTGATCCATCCTCGTATAGTTCGTTACGCTATAGAGAATAATTTTTGCTACTATTTACCATCATCTTAGTTACTGTTGCTTTTTATCGCAACTAAACTCAGACCGGGTTCCCTTCAGCAGTGAATAAATAAATTAGGGGTGCAGATCAGAATAAAGAATGAGTTCCAGGAGAGAATAGAACCAGCGGATCGTGAGTTCGATTCTCACCGGGAACTTATTCTTTATTCTGATCTACGCTGTTAATTCATTTACTCACTTCTGAAGGGACCCAGCCTGGATTTAGTTGCGATGAAAATCAACAACAATTAAGATGAAGGTAAATAGTAGCAAAAAAAAAAAAAAATAATGATTTACAGTACTTCATCTAATAATATTAATTGAAAAAAAATCATTGCATATCGAAAGACGTTTATTTCAGCAAGAGCAATTGATGTGTTAAAAAAACAAAAAGGATGGAGATAGTTACACTTGCCTCGTCAGCGGCATTAGGTTCAAGGCTCCACCATTTAATCACCTTACGGAACAATGGCCCAGTCGATAAAAGCGTTTGCTTGTTTAAAATGGTTAAACGTATCCAACAACCCGGCGGCCGTGCAAAAAAGTAATATGTGAGTTCTATTCATAATGAAATCGAAGGTCACTTCTACCTAATACTCCTGTCATGAGCATTTTGAAACGTCTCATTCTTGTGCTGTTTTGACAGTTCGGTTTCTTTATGGACGAACATCATACTCTGGAAGAGGCAGATATACAACATCCCCGTAAGGACGAATTATCTAATGATAAAGTAAATCGAGATATTTGGATGGCCAGCAGAATGACAACTATTTACTCTGCAGATTGAATGACAGGTTGATTCGAAAATCAATGAAAATCTGAAGAAGGCCGAAGGGTGCAGCGGCCAAAACGTTGAGACTATAACGACTAATATGAGGACATTAGTCCGAGTAAATCAGTATATGATTTAATGATAATTCTGAAATTCAGACAAAATTGGCTGAATATCAGTAAATTTCAATCGAACAAAATATCAAACAGGTCTGGTTATTCACTCAATCGAAACCGTCACGATGGCAGCATGCCGTGTTGGAGGTGATCAAGAATTGGAAAAAGGAGTGGTCTATGAATAAGTTACTTCCCTGGCATTTTGGGGATTAGTGATCCTCGAAAAAAGCCTGGACTTTCGAAAATAGCAAACGGGAACGCTGCTGGACACAAGCCAAGGGATCGATTTAGCATAAAATCGCATGGTAAATTGAACCCACGACCAAAAAAAACTATTCAGGGAAAGAGAATTTCGGAAAAAAAAAGTTTTTTCTAGTCATAATAAAGAGTAACAGTTGAAACTTTAATCCCTCTAACTACTCTAACTCGATCTGTATGCATGAAACATAGATACATACATTCATAGCCAGTCAGCCAGACCAACTTGAAAACTGAAGAAACCTATGTTGACAGTATATGCGATAGTTTCTAATACATTCATAAAAAACAGTTTCTCATCGTTTTGAGATCTCTATTGTGAAACATGAAAAATATTAAAAATCGTTTTTATAGGCGATTAAAAATGAACCCAAAATCCACATCATAGATAAACTCTCAGCGTTAATTGTGGGAAATCTCGACTACGCTGGGCCTAATTTCAAAAGAAGTCAATGATTTCCTTTAAGCGTAAGATTACATGGAAAATAACTGATTTTATCAGAGACCAAAGCTTGATTAGAAAGTGAAAACGTTGTCAGAAATGATTGAAATGTTTTTCTAATTAAGTTCAAGGTTTCTACTTAATTAATATCGAATTACTCAACTAATTAGACACGGGTGAATACCTTGAATATCCTTCCCGCTAGACGAGTCGATTGATGTCGTCGTTTGCGGGTCTGTGCCTTTTTCAGTGGCACGAAACGACTTCGCCTTTACACTCTGATAGACGCCATTTTCCTTAAAAAAAATACTTATTTATTTTTGGTAGGTGAAGTACTGTAAATCATTATTAGCAGTAATGAATGAACGGAAAAATAAGTTTGTTAGTCGAAATTGACACTACTGGTTTAAAGACGAAAAACACGGCACCGAAGGGGTCGGGGCTGGAAGTAGGCTTCAGGGTCTGGTTTGGACATATGCTTGTCATGTTAGGCCCGTAGCTCAGGTGGTAAGAGAGGCAAAACGGGTATGTAGTCTCTCCGGCTCAGAAGGACGTGAATTTTAGAATCTTATTCTGTATTCTGATCCGTGCTATTCATTTACTTGCGTCCGATTGGTTTGTAGTCAGAGAAAAGTTGCCAGGAAGATATAAATAAGAAGATCAATAGTAGCGTAAAAATCGAAAATATTGCTAATAATTATAATCGCAAATGTTTTCGACATTTCTGATTTTTCTAAAATATATGTATTAAATAGAAATGCCCCTCTTGGTATCTCCGTAAATAATTTTTGTTAAAAATATATAGTCATTGAAATACAGATTAATTCAAGTTATAAAAATGTATAAAACTTAACAAAAAATGACAAGCTTATCTTTATAGAGAAACTTTAACCAGGCATATTTTGTCCTTTTATTTTCTTTAGAAATTCTTCCTTATATTCCAGCTGATAACTCCTATAATTACTATTAATTAATCTATTTTCTATTCCATATCATCTAAATTCATCTGAGTTGTTCCTGAAATTACTTGAACTATTTTTTTTTTTACATAAGATGCTTAACTATTTCAGTATTTCAAGATTCTTTGGGAGAAAAAAAATCAATTTGTTTTTGCACCTTTGTTTTCGTAAAAGACCTTACTAGAAAATTCCCCGTCCCAACTGACGTATTGAATATCAGAATCCCATAACTTGTAGAGCAGTTTATTATCGTATAAGCTCCAATTGTCTCCTCTTGCCTTCCTATCAAACAATGTTTCCTAGTCTATCCTTATGACTTGAATCTCTCATACCACTTTCCATTCTGGTAAATTTTCTCTATACTGTCACCAATTTAAAAATCAAATCAAATTTCAATTACTATTTCTAGCTTATGGGGCCCAGACCTGTACGCAATACTCCAAATGCAATTGAATTATAGCTTCATAAATTTTTAGCATAACAAATGGGTCTATTGATTGAATATTTCTCACCGAAGAAGATAGCCAAAATTTTATACTGAGATGTGTTGCAATATATGCTGGAATTATATCTATTTTCAAGCACACCGTAGATACATGAACACAACATTAGAAAAGAAGAAAAGAAAATTCAATGGTGGATTTGAACCAAGAATTAACTGAAGTTGCTCAATTTGGCATTCGCCAGTTAACGGCAATACATTAATAGAATTGTGGACTTCGTAGCAAATTAGATTTATATGCATGGCAATTGCATAAAAGATTATGAAAATTATTTGCATTGGAAGACAAAGACGTAGTTTTTAGCCTTAAGCGAAAAACGCCAACACTACTGTTTGATTCTCGCGAAGAAGAGTTCTTGCGATGACAAATAAATTTACCATGGTCAAACACCAACTGTAAACACCAAAAACCAGTGACGTCATGACGACATGAATAACAGTGTCATACGCAATAACTTATGACGAAATCACTACCACTTCAAAAGTAGCTGAAATGGGCATTTCGGAATGATATTGTATGCAGCATTGAATTCTGTTTTGTTTACCTTTTAGTTTATAATAAAAGAAGGGAATTCGGGCATATCGCAGCCAAGCTTGTTCTATGTATTTTTTGCTTTATGTAATCGATAATAAGAAACTATTCGAAAGTACCATACAGTTGTATTTATATTTAAAGTTGATATTTACATAATCTGAGTTTTTTTTGGGGGGGGGGTTCCCTTGGGATCTCATCGGCAACTATGTAATGAAAGAGTACCATCAACTCAAAATTGAATGGTAGATATCGCGAACTTCATTACTCGGTGCTGTTAACATACTGGCTTATCAGGAGCATTTGATCTATCGATTTGTATCAAATCTTGCCAGACGATTTCAAATTTGGAGAACCAATTATGGAATGAATTTTTTATCGGTGGCCTGACTCTTGTGAAAGTTCTGTTCAAAATTAAAGATTTTTGTCCCCGGAGGAAAAAAGCCCCCCCCCCGACTTTCATTCGCTGTGAGCGTCTGTCGTCATTGCAATCGTTGTTGTCTCTTTTCTATCAGTTGTATAACTTATTCCTTAATATATTTCAATGAAACTTTGTATGTAGGGGTTGTAAAGAAATTCTTTCCGCCTGGGATGTGACTGGTTATTTATATTTTATAGATAAAAACGGAGAATCTTTGCTGTAACAGTAAAATGTAGTAAAATTAATTAAAAACCAAAATAAATCCAATTTCAATTTTCATAATGTATGATTGTTTATAACAATGTATTTGATTATTTAGCAATGAATTTATAACAATGAATGCAAATTGTTCCGGTTTTTTTTATCCTTTGCTTAATGTTAACAATCGGTTATTGTTACCTAAACAAACTGTCCCAAAGTGACCACAGTAAGCTTCGTTGTATTGAAAATAACTTCGGTAAAAATCAAATTGACAAAAGTGAATTGAATAAAAAATCTTCACTGGATGTCAAAGGATCGGCTTTTACTGTTGACATTTTCTTCAACAGTTGAATCGTCCGTTCTTCATAGTGACTGCAGGAACCAATAGAGTTGTCTGTTAGAAAAGAAGAAAATGGCGTGTTTTGCTCACATTTTTTCAAAAGAGGATGTTGAAGTCGAGTCATATGGACTAATAGGAGTATTCTATAAAAAAAAAATCCTTACGATAATTTGATTTTTTTAGGTACGAATACATTAAAAAATATACACAGTGGCACACATGCAATAATTCCAGCCTGTGAACAGAGCAGCTTGGCATTTGAGTGAGAAATAATAAAGTACATTTAGGAGTCTCAAAGGAGAACGACATCAGGTTCTTTGGTCGAGATTTTTGGTGTCAAAGCGAAGCTGTTTAAATGCCGAATTGGGAAATGAATTGGTCATGCTCGAATGAAAGTCAGAATCCAGAATTCGAAGTCTTTTTACGCATATACGCGCGGATTCAGATATAGACACATACACAGATAGATGCAGAGTTATTTGTACGTGTTCACGCAAATATGGGCTTACGAGTGTACATCCATACTCATATATATATATATATATATATATATATATATATATATATATATATATATATATATGTATATATATATGTATAGAGAGAGAGAGAGAGAGAGAGAGAGAGAGAGAGAGGGTATGGAGAGAAAGAGAATAGAAAAGGAAAAAAAGAAAAGGAAAAATATTTCGATACGGTATTCAGACTTTCTAGGGGAGTGAATTGATCTTTCTCTCTTTCTAGTAAGGGTTCACTGAAAAACGGTTTTCTTTACCGAAATGGAATCGATAAAGCGTTTTCTTCATATTTCCTTCTAGGAATATATTGTGTTAATGTATTGGCAACGATGATCATATGGGGCGGAATGGTTTATAAGCCCATTTCGTTATGTGGGTCATCGGGGCAGATGTTATTGCATAGTCCAAGATTTTCGGTACTTGAGTGTTTAGCTTGATTTAATTCTGATTTTGATTATAATTAATTATTTTCCGGTATGTTAGTGTTTAGTTTAATTTAATTTTCTTTTTCAATTATAATTAATTACTTTTGATATTGGTGTTTCCCACCCATTGGAATAGTTGTTTGGGTATCAAAGCTATATTAGTATCGAATTAGCAGTAGTTTTCCGGGGTTGAGTGTGGATTTATATTAGGTCGATGGTTAGGTACCTAAGTGACTATAAATAGAGTTTTGGCTTAATTTGTGGTAATATTAAACCGTTGGATTGCGACAATACATACGTTATGAGTTGTATTTACTAGTTTGATTTGGGTAGTTCAAGGCTATCCTAGTTAATTGAAGCCTTGGGATTAATATTTGAGCAGTCTATTATGAGTCTCTTATTGTGTGTGGTATATTTAGTATTAGTTTATATTTGTACCTAATATTTAGTATTGCGTGAAGTAGATATATAGCGACACCCTGCATGAGTTAAAGCAGGTGTAGTTGTTTATTGTTATCATGACTTGTAGTGGGTGTCATTGTTTATTATCATATTATTCTTTTATTTAGATGTTGTGTTAATGTATGGTTAGTCATTCATTCCTATTCATTTAGATATAGTGTTCGTGTGTGGTTAATGGTATCTTAACAGAGTTGAATGTACTGGTTTGATTTGGGTAGTTTAAAAATATCTTAGTTGGTTGAAGCCTTGGGGTTAATATTAGTCCGGTCTACAATGAGTCTCCTATAGTGTTTAGTTTATTTAGTAGTTGTTTACATGTGTATATAGTATTTAGTATTGGCAGAATCAGATTATGGTGAGACCTCAAATGAGTTGTTTTAGGTGTAACTGTTAATTGTTATTACGAGTTGTTGTGGGTGTTATTGTTTATTATCAAATTGTCCTTTCGTTTAGATGTAGTGTTTATTTGTGGTTAGTCTGCTTTAAATTTTCTGTTCTGTCAAGATTTCAACATCATTTCGCTTCTCTGATTCAGAAGGTACTTTCTGTCATTAAATTTCAAGATTCTTACTTTCTCTTCAATGCACAAGTAGCATTTGTCTTTTTGCACACACACACACACACACACACACACACACACACACACACACACACACACACACACACATATATATATATATATATATATGCAACAATCCTTCAATTGTTAATTTTTTATTAGGTTTCTTTGTTTTCGAACGAGAACTATTACACGATATGAATCTAAACATAAGTCCTTTTCTAAGATTGTGAAGAGTTCGTATATCTGCCAGTGTTTGTGTGTCAGTGTGTTACAGCAGTACTGGGCATACAGTTTTGTCTACTGAATTGAAAATTGGCACCAGTACTCCGTAGACCCCTTCTACTTTTTATTCATGGAAAAGAATCTTTTTTGACTTTTGGGGGCTTTATTCTGGCGGGATCATTAATAACATCTGAATTCTCCAGACTGTAGATGTTTCTAGTGTTTTTATTTTTTTTACTCTATTTTTAAATGTTTTCCAGTGGAAAACGCCAGTGACTTCATAAATAGAATTCATCTTTACCATATTTATTCTTCAATGGAATCTTTATACATTACCTCAAATGCTGACTCTAGGGTTGTTCAGTTATTGACTATGATGGCGAGAATGTACAATGTCCAAATGTGCATAGATAGATTCATTTGATTATATATCTATATTTAACTGGACGGCTGCTGGAAGTGTGAAAATTGCAAGCCACAACAGGTGTTTATACTGGATAGCGTTGAATCATTAGCGAGAGTTCAAGTTATTCAAATCCTGTAGGCTGCTCGGTATCCATAAGAATTCTTCCTGTTTGCAAATTTAAAAATTCTTTGCCAAAATGAGTTATGGAATGCACATTTCAGCTAGAAAAATACAAAACAACAGATCTTGTTAGTTGCTCAGTAGGAACCGCCACATAACCAACGTCTTTTGGCAGCATGTCGTGTTAGGGGTGATCAAATGAAAACTTTTTAGAAGAGATGATAAATGAATGAGTTACTCCACTCGTCTTCAGTTTGGGCAATGATCACTTATAAAGACTAAATTTCCCCCTCCCCAAAAAACAAAACAAGTGGGCACACAGTGAGAGAGCAATTTAGCGTACTTTGTATATTGACCCCCCCTCCCCAACTAGAAATCTTTTGGGGGCTGGGGGGAATTTAAAAAAGTCTTTTTCTAGACATAATGATTGAATGTTGAATCTTTTTAGTCTTCTTGCTCTATTAGTGAGGCCTGTATGCGTGATGCATATATACATAACGAGTGAGCCAGCCAGCCAGCTGGACCAACTCAAAAACTGAAGAAACCTATGTTGAAAGTTTTTGTGACTGTTTTGATTGACTGTTTCTAACAGTCTAAAAATACCAAATGTTGAAGTCAGAAATAGTTTTCTGTCCAGCCATAGCTATAAACAAAGAAACAAAAAAAAATGAAACAAATCAGGGTTGGTCAGTCACTCAATAGAAACTGTCATACAACCAACATCTTTTGGCAGCAGGCTGTGTTGGGGCTGATCAATTAAGAAAATCGGAATAAGGGTTGATCGATGAATAAGTTGCTTCTCTCGCATCACGTTGGGCAGTAATCACTAAAAAAAAGCCCGAATTAATAAAATTAATAATAAAACCAGCATAACACGAACTAGGGAGCCGATTTAGCATAATCTTACATTAAAAATCGAACTCGACCACTGAAATAGTTTTCTGTCCAACCATAAGTCAGTTCCATTTGATATTAATTAATCTCAGCTTAATACACTTCAGAGTCAAAAGTGTGTGGTAACCAACAAGGTTGACGCTCACAGCAATGTTAATGGTCAGTCAGTGCTCGATGACAAGTTGGTTATATCTCACGAATCCATTTTTGTTTGTTATTAGATGAAGAATTCATTTTGAATTTTTTTTTTACTAGTTTTCTGGTTTCCCATTCTTTTTTTTTTGCTGCTTTTTTTTTGTATTCTCTACTGCAACGCCCGGTCGTTTTGAATTTTACGACCATTAAACAAGCAGTACGGATAAAAAATGAAGCAAAAATTAGATGAAAAGAAAAACTAATATAAAAAAATGATGATAATGACTATGCTCCGTCAAAGAGATTCGGATAATTCATGACTAACACCAAGTACAACTAGGTGGGAACTAGCAATATGGTGCGAAGAAAAAAATCGGATAATAAAGAATGTAGCTATTTGACAAAATTTGAATGATAGCCACCGGTGTCCTTCTGCAGCTCAGCCAGTAAGTGAGACGGGGTCCCCGAAATTCGGACAACTTGAGACTTATACATCTGAGACGATTACTGGGTCTAAAAATAGCAATAAAAATAAGATGAAAAGAGAAACTTGTCAAAAAATTAATAACGACTGCGTCATCAAAGGAATTTGGACAACTCAAGATTATTACGTCTGGGACGACCACAAGGTATGAAAAAAGCAATGAAAATAAAATGAAAAGAAAAACTAGCCAAAAAATCAATAATGACTGCTTCATCTAAGAAATTAGGAAGTCATACGTCATGAGTCTATGATTGAAATAACGACAGTCGCTTATCCATAATTTTTTTTTACCTAACTCAAGATACTCCTGTGCAGAGTTAGGTAGGTTAAAGGTGCGTGAATTACGAGTCAGAACAGGTGTTTATATTGGATAACGTTGAATTGATAGCGAGCATCCAAGTTATTAAAATTCCGTTGTCAGCTCAGTATCCGTAAGAATTTCTCCTGTTAGTAAATATAAAACTCGTTTGCCAAAAAAAGTTATGGTATGCACATTACAGCTAGGAAGAACAAGCAAACAATCCCCTCCCCCCACCAAAAAAAATTCAGATCTGGTTAGTCACTCAATAGAATCCATCATGTAACCAACGTCGTTTTGGCAGCGTGTCGTGTTGGGGTGATCAATCAAAAAACTAGAAAAAGAGTTGATCAGTGAATAAGTTGCTTCTCTTGCCTCATGTTGGGCAGTGATCACCAAAAAAGCCGAAATTTTCACGACAAACGTGACACAATCTAAGGGACCAATTAAGCATACACTTACATTGAAAACTGGACCCCCCACTGAAAATCTATCCAGGGGGAGTTTTAAAAAAGAAGAAAAACAACTTTTTTCTTGACTAAATGAGGAGTACGTATTGAAATTTCCACTCTTCTAGCTCTTTTGGTGCGGCCTGTATGCGTGAGACATACATAGCCAGCCAGACGACCACCTTAGAAACTGAAGAAACCTCTGATGATAGTTTTGTTGACAGTTTTGCTTGACAGTTTCTACCAGTCAAGAAATATTGAGATTAAAAATGTTTTTTTGTCCATCCATATCTCGCTTCCATATCCTTGGCTCGAACACCGAATATTTGGCCGTGGGGAATATGCGATTATCTGACACACCGAACGGACCATTTACTAAGCTCACTTTAATACGACATAAGGAAAGTTTTTGTAATGCAACCGGTGTGGATCGAACTCACAAATCAAGTGAAATGATCTGCTAACCATGATTGTGCTTTGATCGGGATCATGTGGTCAGTCTGTTCATACCTAGATATTTGGAATGTAATCATGGCAAAAGACCGCGAAAAATCCTGTGTATTTGTAATTGCAATATTGATCTATGTATCTATCTTGATTATTTGACTGTTAACATAGGTTTCTCAAGTTTATATATATATATATATATATACATATATATATATTAGAATTACACATTCTCTGTATGCACTTCAAGTCGTAGTTTACATCATATATATATATATATATATATATACATATATATATTAGAATTACACATTATCTGTATGCACTTCGTAGTCGTAGTTTACATCATATATATATATATATATATATATATATATATATATATATATATATATAAGGAAGTGGAGTTATTGCAGGAATCGAACCTGCGACCGATAAAGTAACAGCTTGAACGAGGTATTGCTCTGAGTTAAACAGCCGCTAGTGATCGAAATCACCACAAGACCGGAATAACTGTTTCAACTCCGAGTTTTCATTTTTGTTTATTCACGGTCAATATCTGTTTTATCTGTTCCTTTCAACGTAACAACTATGTTATCAAGAAATTGATATATGATCCGACAGAATGATTACAAATTGCGTTACATTATACTGAAACTCTTATTTTGAATGATCACCCGTTATTACACAGTGAATATATCATTACATAAATATATTTATATGATGTAGATACACATTATTAGTAAACATATATATATATATATATATATATATATATATATATATATATATATATATATATATATATATATTCTCTGATTCTATATATGTGTGTGTGTGTGTGTGTGTGTGTATTAGCAGAGTACGCATAAAATGGCAGACACGGATCGGTAATTCTGATCATGATCAGATTATCTGAGCACTCCACCAATGATCAGTGTGTCACTCCCCAGCCCTCAGTCTAGGATCATTGTGTAGAACCTGTTTGCAAAACTCGTTTTGGCTTTGCACCGGTGCAATACCGAGGTGAATGATGGGTTACTGAGGCTTGGTATTGCTAAGTACAAGAGGCCTAGGATTCGTCCTGTGGCCTCAAATGATTAGTTGGCCCAGTCTCGGGGGAGCAGTACGCCCCGGGGCAGTACCATCCCATCACACTAAAAGGGACGGGTCGGACTTTCCCTGACGCCTTCGTGACTTCGGGCTGGAGCAAGTTTTGCAGCTCATTCGTAACTGAAACCCCCACATTAAAAACGACCTTGTGTCACATCTTGCTCTTGTGGGGAAGCGAGTAAATACGGGTCAAAGTGTAGTAGCTGGGCGCTTTTGTAGAATACATGGACAGAAAAACAATGAAACAAACTAAAGAAAGTTACTGTCTCTTTTATATAGATATTTGTGCGTGTGTGCGTATGATTAATATTTACATGCGACAAACAGTAATATCATTTCGAAATGTTGTACCCGGGAACGTCAGAGAATTCGTCAGACCACAAAGATACTTCACGTGAAATTGTTCTTGATCTCTCAAAACAGCAACAACAAAAATACGCTGGCATATGCTTTCAATTTTATACCTAGAAATTAAAGGAACATATGCCTACATAGGTACATAAAACTGTATTAACTTTCCCTAATTAACGCAGATACGTACATAAAAATCCCATTAATTTTGTGCTGATATTGCCTAGTCAGCATCTGTCGAATAACGGACCCCACAGCTAAACACTTTTAATTCCTCAAATGTTGCAGTCAGAGACGTCAGCGTATTATAACTTCATTATTGCAATATGACTTGTCTCACACTCCCGTTTAACTCCAAAAACGTAAATAACAACAACGGGTCTGTACAGCGAATACGAACACTTCTGACTGTGACAAAAAAAGGTCTGATTAGTCACTCATTAGAAACCGTCAAGTGACCAACCTCTTTTGGCTGCATTTTTGTTTTGTAGTGATCAATAAAAATAAAAAAATCTAAATTTAGAAAAAAAAAAAAATTGTACTCAAATTAGGGGATCAATTTTGCATAAACTCTCATTGCAAATCGAAACCCCCTCCAAAAACCTATTTAGGAGGGAAGGGGTTTTTCAAAAGAATAAATCCATCAATAAATAAAACAAACAAAAAAAGTTTTCTCTTGACTTTTCACAATTTTGAGGCCTTTAGCTTCTTATGGTGTGACCTACATGCACGATACAAACATGCATAGACAGCTAGCCCGACTTAAAAACTGAGGAAACCTATATTGACAGTTTTTGTGGCAGCTTTAGTTAGAGGTTTCTAAAAGACGTCTAACAAACGTTTTGCAATTCATCCTGATAAGCAAAGACTGTTTGGAATGTGAATAAATTAATTTACGGTACTCACATAATTCATTTATCTCACCAAAAAAAAAAAAAATTAAAAGAAAAAAACATTAAAGAAGTTTTGATGAAACTCTCTGTGAGCAAACTATTTCCGAAGTTACAATGAATGTTTTTATATTATCATATTCATTAGAAACCGTCAACTGAAACTGTCACAAAAATTGTCAACAAAGGTTTCTTCAGTTTTCAAGTTGGTCTGGCTTGCGTTGTATGTATGCATGTATGGATCACGAATACAGGCGGCATTAATGGAGAATCTTCGATATGTCCATTCACTCATTGATAGGTTCACAAAAAAAACGCTATTTTTTGTTTCTGAATATTCCCCCAAAATAGGTTTTAGTAAGGAGGAGCTTAATTTGCAATGTAAGTTTAAGCTAAATTGATCCTTAGTTTGTGTCTACTTGTTTTTTTCATTTAATTCAGACGTTTTTAGTGGCCACTGTCCAGCAAAAAGCGAGTGAAGTAACTTATTCATTGATTATCCCTTCTTCCTATGTTTTAATTGATCATCCCCAACACAACATGCCGCCAGAAGACGTTGGAAACGTGACAGTTTCTATGGAATGAATAACCAGACATGATTTTATGTATAATCTTTGACCTTGATGTAGGGTGTGGTGAGATACAAATACACAGGTTCGACCCCGCTATCCACGGATAGAGCGCCAAAATGGTGATGACAGCTTGTAAGGCTGTCAGGGGTTAAGGTGGTGAGAGATACAGGATGCTTAAGAAGATTTGCGCTGCATCTACAATGGTTCATTTCAAAACAAGCATCGAACTTTCCGGCTTTCTTTTTGTAGAAGCGAAAAACTGGCGCAAAGCGAACTTTCGCAAAACGTGGGATATTTGGACACATATAGTAGCGTAATCTTGCCATAATTCGCCGAATGTCTGCCTGTTTTTCAGTGAACGGATAACTCAAGGGTGGCTAGATCTATGATCACCAAATTCCTATGCCGTTGATACCCCTAGGGTATTTTTTAGTGCAATCATTTTTGAAAATTCCAAAACTTCAAAAAGGTTTTTTTCGAATCTAATGTAAGTATATTGCTAAACTGGATCCTTACTTTCTGACCGCCAGGTTATCTACTCCGAATCTTTATCTTTTCGTTTAATCGTATGAAATAGACATCTAGCTTAAAATGCACCCGTTGGGTGGGTTTCCAACTAGTGTCTACAAAAGTGGGATTTGCCTTGGGTTGTCGGATTGTATATCAACGAACTTGCGACTCAGATGAATCATTGTGGTGTTAAGCGATCATGTTATGTCAAGATAACCTTTCTTGTCATGCAACTTGTTTGCAGTAATAATAACCCTCAGATACCAAGATTAAACCAACAAGTCTTCAAGTTGGTTGGACACAGAAAAAACATTTATTCACACTGGCATTCCTTACTCTTTCCAAAGTATCGCTTAAGAAACAGATGATTTGTTTAAGTTGCAGAATCACAGATATAAGACTTTTTGTAGCATTGCTTTCGTATGAAAGTTGAATCCAAAGCTGTCAACACACGATATTTCAGATATATTGATCCAACCGCTCTCAACCTTTTTTTCTTAAATTAAGGAAACATTGAAATAACTTTAATATTTCAAACGAACCCTCAGCATAAAAAAATATCATATGTACAGCGAACGATACACCAGTATGTTAAAAGAAACTATCAACATAGGTTTCTTCAGTTTTCAAGTTGGTCCGACTGACTATGCATGCATCTATCTATCTATCTATCTATCTATCTATCTATCTATCATGCGCACAAGTCGCACCAGTGGAGCTAGAGGGCTGACAATTTATTGATTATTATGTCTAGAAAAGAAAAGTTTTTTTGTTTCTTTGAACTCCCCCTCTTATCACAAATACTTTTTTTTAGTGGGGGTTCAATTTGCAATTTAGTTTATGCTAAATTTACCTCGTAGTCCGTATCCGGCAACAGTCAGGCTTGTATTTTTTTTTTAATTCGGACTTTTTTTTAGTAATCACTGTCCAACAAAAGGCGAAAGAAGTAACTTATTCATTGATCACCTGTTTTTCCAATTTTTCAAGTGATCAACCCAACCATATGCTGCTCAAAGACGCTGATCGTGTGACAGTTTTTATTGTGTGACTAACCAGACCTGGCGTACTCTGAAAGTATTTATCGGTATTCCACTGTGGAGAAGGAGATAATTTATCGTATATTTGCTCATTTTGGTGAACATTCTAAGATACTCCATCTCAGCCCCATCTCACCCTAAGGACATTTAATACAAAAGACGTGAAATAGAAATTTCCTCAAAAATATTGATTCGCTTAGCTTTTATAAAATAAATGCTTTCATACATAAAAAATAATAAATTACTCGAGTATCCTTTCATGCTGGGTTGAATATTTAAGGAGCAAAATAAGGTAAAGGGTCTAAACATAGAAAAGTTTCCCTGCACTCTTGATCCCTTCCAGAGAGAAAATTCCACTCCATTTTGACCCAATAAAGATGTGAAAGTTTCCCTTCACATTTGACCACTAAAAGGAGAGAAATTTTCCTTTCAATTTTGACACCTTTAAGAAGAATAAACATATAAATCATGAAGATATGTATATATGCATATGGAACATAAAGTAGGCGTCCAATGCAACATTACAGTTACATTGTGAATAAAAAAAACCCTCTTTGGCCCTTCAGAAAATGAATCGAAACCTTTTTATCATAAAATCATTTCCAATATCCATTGGGTATGCATGCTAAATTTGATTTGGCTGCGCCCACGTTTCTATGGCGTGATAGACAGACAGATAGACAATCAGATCGTGTGGAGCAAAAAATCATTATTAATGATTTTTTGCTCTTTATCTGATAAAATTAATAAGAGAACACAAGAAGAAATGATAAAGCACGCGAACTCGTAGAAATGAATAAATCAATCAACTGCTTTAAATATCACATTGGAACAGAAGAGACCATTATTTAGGCAAGGAGTCAACCGTTGCTTTTGTTTCATGGCAACGCCGGTCCACGAATACGACACAGCAAACTGGAGCTGGGACAGGACGTTATTTTACATGGAGGATATTTTGCCAGACCCATCGACTTCGGACTATCGTTTGTTTCACTTTATACAACATTCCTTGTCCAGTCAGCACCTCCAGTATTTTCAAGATACCGAAGAATTCCTCAAAGAATTAAAGAAATCAAAACTGGAATCATTCTTTTACGATGTAACACACAATTAGTTTTTAAAAAAAGTGTCTTAAGGTCATAAAGAGCCAGCGGAAATAGTTTGGTTAGAAGCTAATAATGCTGTTAGTTCAGATGAAAGCAATATTTTGTTAAAAAAGAAACTTTCGCATCCACTAATCATTACGTATTTCAAATTACATAATTGGAGGTCGACATATTTTTATTGTCAAATAATGTGTAAGTAGACATAGTCAGGTGTATTGTAATTGGTAGACATACTTATTTTGAGTAGAATATATATCTATATCTATATCTATATATCTATATCTATATATATATATATATATATATATATATATATATATATATATATATATATATATATATATATATATATATATATATATATATATATATATATATATATATACATACATATATACATATATATATATATCATAATTTGATGATATTATAGATAGATATATTAGGGTGCGCGAAAAGTAATTACGTATTGAAAAGATCACAATCGCCATTTTAAAGCACAGCTGGCGTTTACAAGCCCTCGCTGTCGCAGGATACACTTTGCAAATGAATCTTATTGTCCGCGTAGGAGCACTACCCTTTCGAAATCCAATCGCGAGTACGTTGTTCTTCAAAGTCTCTGTCTTCCTTGGGGTTAAACCTTACTATGGACTATAAACAACATACTCTTGGATAGAAGAGATGATGAACTGAACCTAGACGTTGTTTCGTATCGTTTAACCCTGGCCTTGCTTTAGTTTGTTGGCTTATAATCTTTAGCTGTGAAATACGTAGTCTCTTTCTGAACATCCCAATATTTTAGCAATTGTTCCGGCATTTATTCTGACATTACTCAAGTCCCACAGATAGATGGAAAAAGGTGGAGGTTAAGATAGATGCATGTCAATTTATGACGAAATCACGTTTCATTCAAAACTTTATTTGGTGATTATAGAGCAGTAATCTTTTTTAAAACATTCCTTTAAATTTTCATTTCGTATGTAGTTAAATCTGTTTATATTGATCGGAATTTAGAGGCTGGCTCTTTTTTTTTTGAAGGCATTGAAAAAAAATCAACCTTAGTTGCTCACCGATTTTTAAACCATACTTCAGGTTCTGATGACTGATTACAATACCAGCAATTTATCAGCAATCCATAATCGATATATTTCGGAGTAAGACATAATAGTTATCAATCATTGTGCGCTAAATTCAGAGCGTTCTTTGTTTTGGCAGTGCATATAAACGCTAAATTAGCGCGGGCATGCTTACACACAGTTTGGCCATTTTTATTTTACTTGTTTTGACCATTTTTATTAACTTTTTTGTGCGTTTGACCATTTGTTGGCCATTTTCTGGCTATACTCAAAATCTTTCACGCTTTTTTCGCAACACTGAGCACTTCTGCTCGCTCACCTACTTACTGCACCTTGATGACAGGCCAGTCTGAAAGCCCAAATATGCTGCTTTACAGGGCTAGACGCTTCCACCACTCAGCTACAGTGATGGGGCTAAGTCAATTCATGCCTTTCTCAAGGGCATCATTGCGAAGTGAATGTAATTTTCTTGGGTTTGAACTTGATTACATTACCGTTCGCCCAAGCGCACCTACTTTTCACAAATAGAAGAAGAAAAAAAAAGGGCGTAAAATGAATATTTTCCTAGGAGTTTTGTTTTTATTATTTCTGCTACAGACAGACATAGTGAAAATAAAAGTTAGATATTGGATTTTTCTGTATAGTTTTCTTTAGAATGACTGACCTATGGAGCAAGGAATTTATGCAATTTGGTTAAGAGGCAAGCTTCTTTAATTGAGAAGTCATAATTTAAAAAGCCTTCATTTACTGATACATGGGTTAAATGACGACTTCGCAATCTCCGTTAGTTGGCAAGATAAGATGATAATTTCATGAGAGAAATTATAGCTCCTTCAAGATTTGCCACCATAGAAACTGCAGATAAGGATAAATAAATTTACCTCAAACCCTGTAAGCACAAAGACAAGAATTTGCAACGGGGAAAATTCGCCAAAAATGTGTCTGGTGTGAAACGCAAGCTCGCAACTATAGTTTTTTTTTCATGGACACAAGTGAAAATAAATAAAAACTCTAAATTAATCAGGTCTTCCCTATAAAACAAGGGCAATTTAGAAAGATGTGGAAAAAATTGTGCGTCTCATTTTGAAAGTTGTGAGTTAAGTGCTTTCAGGTGTTCCGTTTTTGGGAGTTTCTATTAACAAACAGGCCTGGTGTCAGTCTGTCACGATGGGGAAGCTAGACGTACAAGGGTGGAGCATTTGAGAGACAATAATTAACGGCTGCCTAATTTCGTCTGCTGATACCTTTTAGCATCGCTTAGCCCTTAAAAAATCACGCTATGTCATGTTGTTGCCAACGATTTTTTCTCTACAAAGAAAGACGCTTTTCTTTTTTCAATGTACGTTAGGGTGTGATACAGAGTTTTTTGCTTCGAAACGCAGAGTTCTGGCCAAATGTGCCTCGCAAATGCTTGAGCTAAAGTTGTATTAATGGCACTCATTTTGCGTATTGGCTTTGGGTGAAATATCAAATCAATTAACTAATAAAGAACTAAATGAAACTTTTCGCATTCAACTTTTATTTATCCATAAAAGATTATCTAAATTGTTGTTTCAGTCATTTGTGTCTCTAAATGAATCACATTAGTTCTAAAAAGAAGGGTATGCAAACAATGCATCCTCCCGAAAGTTACCTACGTCAAAGATGGAAACTGACCAAGAGACTGACCCCCAAACTGAGGACCACGCGATGTGCACAGGAGGAGATAATGCTCAACATCACAAGAGATCTCATGGAGAGGAGATATTGTGAGACAGCGCGGTACAAGAGGAAAAACCAAGTGTCAGATGTATCATTGAATCCATTAGAAAACTCAAATTGCAATGGGCTGGCCACGTAGCAAGAATGTCAGACAACTGCTGGACATCACGATATACAACGTGGATTCCCATAGATCAAATACGAAATGGTGACCGGCAGAAAATAAGATAGCGTGACGAATTAGACAAGTACTGGCTGCGTAGAGCTCACGATAGAGAGGTCTAGCGAATCATGGGGAAGGTCTCATGTCCAACGACGGACGCTAAAAGGCTGATTGTGGATGAGAAATGAGCAGTTCGGTCTCGCAGGGGAGTTACAGCGTCTCTGCATCGCCATGTTTTTTTTCACGGCCTGGTACTTTGTACACTATTGTCAAAGATCTGTATGCAACATTTGCTGGAATTTGAAATACTCTCAAAACAACGGAGAACGTTGCTATTTTTCTGTCACTCAGAGCTCTGCAAATACTCTCCAATATCGTATGTCTCATCTCACAACCGTCCAATCAATCAATCAACCACCCGGCACCGTCCAACGCACGAGGCAATCAACGTTCTCCACTTCAGACGGTCAGCAGTCAGCGATCTGTCGTCACTCGGGCTTTTGTTCATCTGTCGGAGGTCTTCACGGGTGCTTCGTTGCCAGTTGGTTTTCGGCCGGCCTCGCTTCCGTTTCCCATTAGGATCTACCGCTCGACCCGGAATGCGAAACTAGTAGGTGTGAGCCGTGCCGCATGGCCAAGCCATTTCATCCGTTGTTCGTTGATTTCATTTGGAATGGGATATAGATAGATCTGTTTTAAATGATTGTTACCTTTCCCGTTTTAAAATGATTGCCTTTCCAGCTGCAGAATAGCAGACGCTGGAGACTAACTATCCCAAATATCAACTCATGGAATTCTAACCCTAAAGCTAAAAATATTAACTTTAACAATACTGAACCTTACAATACTAACTTCAACCCCATGGAACGGCGGCCATTTTAAACTGGGAAAGGTAACAATTGCCATTCTTCCTAACTCCATCGTTGGTTATAAAGATATTTCACCTAGTGCTTAGTATCTTCCTTCTGGCTGGATTCCAGACACCATGTTTCACAACCGATGGTTTTGATCATTTTCCAAAAACATCTCTCAAATCTTTTTTCCACAAATACACAAAATGAAAAAAAATGTATAACCATTGTAAAGAGAAATTAAATATAGATATACATAAATACATAAATAGAAATAGATAAATAAGTTAATAAAAACTGTTAAAACTTCCCCTAATTAATGTAGATACACAAATAAAAATAGCTTCCTCAGTTTTGTGTAGATATTGCTGAGTCAACATCTGGCTCTTATTTGACACTCTGACAGACCCCACAGCTAAACACTTCTAATCCCCGATTGACTAGCGTTGCTTCATCAGGTAACTCTACAAGGTGAATGACGACAACAGGTAACGACTGTAAATGCAGACACTTCCAACTTTCATATAAAAGAGAAAAAACGTCTTAAAAGCTCAGAAAATTTTACAATCCATCCTAATAAGTGAACACTGCTCAAAATGTAGATACATTAATGTATTGTACTTCCTGGGGTTGGATTAAGGTTGCACGGGGTCCCTAACTGTAATTCTAACAGGAACTCTCCCATTATAATGATTACTAGTATAAGTAAATAAGAAATTCTACTTAATTGAATTGTAATCATATCGAATTTCATCCACTTGATTATTACTATTCCTGCATTTTTTCTGTTAAATAATTTTTTTTGCTGGGGGGCAGGGCTAAATATTGGACACCATAATAATCCACTAGTGATCACTCCATTGTGTGATCCTGGGTCAGGTCGAGTATACCATCTGGAATCTAGATCACCCGGTGAGCTATACTTGCTTACACGGCAAATGGCGAGTGAAATGCTTATCATGTAACAGGTTGCCACAAAGATACATTCTGTAAACCTACCCTGGAAATGTTTTCTTTTGAGCCTTGATTTCCCATCTTCTGAGAGTCTCTTTTCACATATAATGGATTTGTCTAGTTGTTCGATATTTACGAAGCTTAGCTTAGAAATGCACAAGGCTACAATTTTCTAGCTGTCAGTTAGGTTCACACTCTATGCAGCCGTAAGACTCTGCGAGATTATATTGTTGAATATTGTTTCACGGCAAGACACCACTGCCCAGTTAGCAAGTAAAGATAGGCAACAATTTCAAACCTTCATTTCACGAACTATTTCGGCTACTATCAGTATCAGTATCTTTTAAATCTTCATCTTAATGTTTCGACCGATGTTTCCTCCGGTCTTCCTCAAGTGTATGATGCATCAAGTAATCCTTGAGTGTCATCCAGTAATTTTCTCAATATTGTCCCTTTTTCAATGAGAACAATTCACAAATCCCAGCGCTAAGGTATCGTGTTTACACGTGCAATTCTTGAACCAGACCGGATGCAAATAACAAAGATGAGGATATTAGTGCTAATCCTTTGTGGAACTGTGACAATGCTTCATCCTAGTATTGGAGACAATATTCAACTCGAGTCGTCCTTCAAATCTACGTTTTATTTTTCACCGATTTTTTTTTTTTGTCAGAATTCGTGAAAAATCTCCGCGTCGTTTCAGAGTTCATGATGTTAATCACTGATACAAAAATGAATGAATGCATTCAGTGTCACATATTCATCCAGCTTAGCTTAATCCGGTACAAAGCCACATGTTTGGAGCACCTAGTGAAGATCAAACTCACAGTAGTAGTAATATCATTTACTAAACGAGATGACTAGTTTTAGGCACCCAGTGAGAATCAAAGTGTGTTCGGCTCACGGAGCTATTGTATAAACTCAGATACCATATCATTCTTTGGTGCATCAGCAGCTCAAAGGTAAGTTTACATTCAGCCATGCATATACGAAGTGCTACCCATATGTTTGAGGAATTTTAGCAGTGCACGGGAACCGATTGTAGTACAGACTTTTCACGCTAGACTTTGTGAGCAGTACCCTTACACCTAGTTGCCGCAGTCTCCTTTGAAGTGATACTTCAAAAGTGCCAATGGAAACTAGGTAATGAAAATGATTTCTTCATGGCCGAATTATCCTTACTTTTTGTTAGCCTCTTGTACATAAAAAACACATTCAGAAAATACATGTCGTATATCAAACGAATCAATCACTAATCTGAATCTGATAGTTGTTATTTGATATTTTATTCAATATTGATCCTATAATCGCAGGTAGGACACCTCACGACGTTGTAATAGTTAGCAAGCTTGTCTAACAAACCATTCCTGATGTGAATCCACCCCTTCCCCACTGAGTGGTTCACAATTGTGGCCTTGTACTAGAATACGTTGAACTTGATAAATATTTATTCCAAGTGACATGCTGTGAAATAATGGTTAGCAGGGCTTGAACAAGCACAGTAACGCTGTAACGACGGTACGAGATACACCTCATAGGGAGGCGTAAATGATCAAAACCAAAAAACAGCGAGCGGTAAAGGAGAGCAGGGATATGAATCAAAGTTTGCTGTCTTTGATTGAGGGGACACGAGACAAAAACATATACAATCAAACAAAAGAGCTGAGAGCACTGTTGAAAGTACAGTCAGCGGGTATGAAGAGCACTTTGACGAAACACAACAACTCACAAAAGAACATGCCGACGAGGAAATTAGTATTGCTGAAAATGGACCAATTCTTGTCAGAGCTGACCCCTTGGTTTACAGAGTATCAGATGTTTATTTCAGGGACCACAATAAGCAGCAGGGCGGAAAGTGGCAATTCACCATTAGCAAAGAGATGTAGATACACCCAGCAAAGTGTTTAGAATGATGAGGAATGAGAGGTCTAAACTATGGATGAATTAACGTTGAATGTAAGAAGTCTCATTATTTCTTTATTGGTTAATTGATTCGAAATTTCAGTTAAAGTGCAATGTGTAAAATTTGTGTCATCAACAATTTTCTGCACAAGCATTTGGGAGTCACATTTATTCAGAATACGGCATTACGAGGTACAGAATCACTATGATATCCTGGGTAGCAAGCTAGTATTGCGCTTACTCTCCTCACTTGGAGCTCTACTCTTGAAGTCTCATGTCAGCTTAGAAAATATAATTAAATCTGTAGTGAGTTTGATTCACACTTGGAGAACTAAACTTGCAGACTCATGCTAAGATTAGTTAATATTATTCCTACTGTTGTGATTTTGATCTTAAATGGATGCCCAGACTAAGCTTAACTTAGTCAAAGTCTATAAATCGGAGGTAAATGTGTGATTTTGAAATGAGGTTGTCCCACATAAAATTGCCGTTTTCTTTTGCAGTTATATTCATGATTGTGATTTCGACAATCCTGCAGCAGCCCCATTTTCTTTAATTGTTTATTCTATTTACCCTATCTAGGCCAAGCCACTCAATCCCCGTGTAATAATGGCTGGTCATTTCAAATAGAGTTTCAAATAATACAACGCATTCATAAATATTCTGACGAAAAAAAAATATCCATCTCTCCATAATATACAACTATTTATGCAGCATTAGCTTTCTTTATTATTTTCTACTTATGATTCATCGAATCAGTTTTAAAAAAATAAAATCCTTCTCTCTTACAGATGCTTCCATCTAAGGAAATTGTTTTTGTTTGAGTTTGGAGTCGGGAGAAATTCTGTTCAAGTTCTTAAGAACAGCAATTTCGTGTTTTCAATGTGAACTTGTTCGGAAAGAACAATACAATGTTGGTTCCTTTCAATTCTGTTCTGGAGATATGAACCTGGGTAAGGATCCTCAAGGACGTCCCAAATCAGTTGCCATGATGAGAATTTAAGGGATGTTGCGGAAAGTAATACGAGGGAAACTTGCAAAATTTTTACTGATTCCCCAAACAAGCATGATTCTTTCATGTGCACGTTGCATGGTTCTCAGTTTGCGGGTCACTCTCTTGGTTAGGTTCTATATTTCAGCCCCATAGGCGTCTATCAGGAGGATGCATTAGTTTTATATTCTTCTTATTAGGATGGGATTTCGTTGTTTTTGAAGGTTGAGCTTGTTTTACCGAAGGTTTGTCATTCTTTGGGATAATCTAATAGTTATGAATTCTTCTTCTTTGTTTGTTCGGAATTAGCATTTTCGAGATCAGTTTTAGACGTATGGGGTGATGGGCTTTGACTGGCTACGCTGGCTAAAAACGCGTTGGGATGTAGTGATTGATACATGCTTTTCCCAAGGGCATTAGTGTGGAATGAACGTTAAGTTTGGGCCCGGCTAGCCAAACCCATTCTCCATTGCCATTAACAGTTTGGCCACCCGCACTTCTTTTACAGTATATTTTTTTAACTCTTTGCATTCCATAGACGTTCGGGTCAAGCACTTATTGCAAATATCAAAACCTTTCGTTACCCAAAAGGTTCTCAATAAACACGATGCAAAGTAACGAAAGGTGAAATTGATATAATTTGGGAACTCTACACTAAAGTTACAGCCTACCATAATTGGAAACCATCAATCAAAACTGTCAACATAGGTTTTTTTTTTTTTTTAGTTTTTAAGCTGGTGCGGCTGGCTGGCTGACTAGGTATGTATTACGCATACAGGCTGCACCAATGGAGCTCAAGGGCTGAAAAATTAAACATTTACTCCTCAGAAAAAACTTTTGTTTTTTGAAAATTCCAAACTTAATACGTTGTTAGTAGGGTTCATTCTGCAATGTAAATCCATGGTACATCGGTCCCTTATTTTGTGTCAGATTTGTCTTTTTAAAAATTCTGATCTCTTTTTTTTTTATCGTGACCACTGTTCTACAAGAGGCTGGAGAAGTAACTTATCCATTGATCAACCCTTTTCCCAACTTCGTTTTTAGTTGATCACCCCCATCGTAGCATACTGCCAAGAGGCATAAGTCACGTTACAATTTCTACTGAGTGACTACCTAGACTTGTTTCATTTTTTTTTTTTTTTTTTTGGTCCCTAATGTACACACAAGGAATCGGAGATTTCCATTAGATAATTCTCCCGACCTTTGGAAACCGCGCCGATCTCTAGAACGTTTTCACTTAAATGGGCACTGCAGATATGCGATTTCCGGTCGAATGACTGCCAAACCGGGTGATCTTTTAGGTTAGTGCAATTAAATACCAACAAAATAGCATTACTTTTCTTCAGTTTTTATTTTTATTAAACTTTATATCTTAAAAAAAAAGAAGTTTTTCATCGTGGGCGGTTCACTCCTTTCATTTAGGTTAAATATCAATAGATCTGATGTAAAAAAAAGGCTCCAAACGGAACACTTTAAAACATGGAGACATTGAGGAAATCTCAAAATACTGTCAAATAAGACAACGTAAACATTATTATGTACTAGAAATTGACTCATGTATTCTACGCATACACCCAAAGAACAATATCTTCCAATCAGTCAACGAATACCTGGCATAAGTCAGAGATTTGCAAACTTAACCGTCAAGAAGCTGGTTGTGAGTTTGAACCTGACTTGACCATGTACTAAGGTTTGATCATGTGCTGGATTGTGATGAATTTAATGAACGTAATATTGTTACCAACTTGATCACTAACCGAATAACTAAAACACTAGATGAAAACCAATCACAAGAACAGGAGAAGCTACTCGACCATTGACTATCTCCAAACGGTAAATCAATTAAAAGACGATCTTCCGAAATCTACACCGAGCAAACAAAGGAATAGATGACCAATAATTAAGTAGTGTAAGATTTGCTGACGACTTCGTCCTTTTTACTGAGAACCCTCATGACCCAGAGGTAATGTTAGACGAACCTAGAGATTATAATCTGTTAATGGCTGTCTATTTTTATAGTCTGTTCACATCTGACCACCTATCTAAAAAAAATTAAACCCCTAAATTGCATCAATAACTACAAACAGAACCCGCAGAATTAAAAATATAAGACATATGAGTGAGAACACATGATAAGTACCCAATGAACTATTTTAAAAAGTAGGGAAAATCGGATTCAAAGTAAGTCGAACTTTCGCTTGCGATATTTCCAGCACTACAATCTTCTGTTGTTTTTATTTAAAGGCTTGAAAATTCAGCATTATGATTTTGGTTCTGCCACTGCAGCAAACGTCATCCTCCTACCCCTTTACTATTAGACAATATACGTAAAAACGAGTGACATGCGTATCCTTGCAATTTCTATCGAAATTACGAAAACTGTACCATCGTGTAAGTCGGTATCGGGAAAGAGTGACAAACTCAGTAATTCAGTTTATCAAAGTGTGTCTGCTCAGAGAACCACTAAGAAGTATCTTCGTAACAAACAGATACAACATACTTGGAAGGACAAGAGTCCGTGTGGCTTTTCGATGATGAATCTTCGGATGATGTCTTCTACACCAATTTGAAGTGTGAGACTGGAGTTGATTGATCCAAGAAAACTCAAACAGTTCTCCGAAATATCTGATCAAAACATCGTCTTTGTTCGTCAAACAACCGAAAATAATCTCTTTGCCTCGTGATTAGTGATAAGAATAAGGCAAAAATTGAGGCAGCCAATGAAATCATCATCATCATCATCATCATCATCAGTCCTTCAACGTTCGTCGTTAGACATAGACTTTCCCCAGGATTCGCCACACTACTCTATCGTGGGCGTCGCTGAGCCAGTACTTCCTGAATTTGTCTTGCTTGTCTATCTATCTAATACTCTGCCGGCCTCGGTTTCGCATGTGATCTCTGGGGGTCCATGTCGTGAGTAGCTATGTCCATCAGTTATCCACCATTCTTGCAACATGGCCAGCCCACTGCCATTTGAGGTTTTTAATGGATTCTTTGATGTCCCTGACTCCTTCTTCTTCCGGATGTACTGTGCTGTCTTGTGGTCTCACCATGTGGGGCCCAGAATAATTCTTTCATGTGCACATTGCATGGTTCTCAATTTACAAGCACATGAAAACTTGGAAACAAATCCTTAGAGCAAAATTTGAGGGCGCTGATTAGAGTATTTGGAGAATTCTCACAATTATTCAACCTTCCTCGCCAAAACTCTAACGCAGATTGTGAACTACCTGAGGAAAAAAGGTTAAAAAAATCTGCCTTGATAATCAAAGTTTTATTCAATCAATAAAAAAGACAAAAATTAAAGTAAAGCAGGGCATCAGAGACTTATATTGATCAGATATGACACTATGAACAGAAACAACAAAATGAATATAAAGATGAGATTAGTATCATTGGATGGCAGATTGGCAACCAGTTTAGGAGAAGGATATTTCTGATTCCAAATCAGATTGTTTGATCCCCTTAAGGCGATTTGACACCCAATTTGATTTCCCTCCGGCAGCTCCCCCAGCCAAACTGATTGCCACACATATCACCCTCTTCTTTCCTCTAGGCTACATCAGCAATGTTGAGAGGAAGATTTTAACAACTGGGCATCCCTGGATCTACATGCGCTTCGTCCAGGCATGTGTCCTAGAGGGGACGTTCCGTTGTCTGTAGAAACAGAACGGAAGCCCTTCACTCACCATCTGATGGATATCTTGAGATATTTAGGTATCTATTTCAAGTCTATCTTTCTCATCATTGATGGTATCAGCGATTCGAATGCTGAAACAGCTCTGATATATGAGTCAAGGAATAGCTCAGCCACTTGTGTATTCACATCATCAATGAAGAGTATCACAATCAACCGTTTGAAGTACTTCAGCTGGATGGGTCAACCTGAAAGAAAGAAAGGAAGGAAGGAAGGAAGGAAGGAAGGAAGGAAGGAAGGAAGGAAGGAAGGAAGGAAGGAAGGAAGGAAGGAAGGAAGGAAGGAAGGAAGGAAGGAAGAAAACTTAATTTTGCATGAAATTGAAAAAGTAAATGTTAAAGCAACAAACAAAATAAACAAAATAAAAACCATAAATTAAATAAAGGCCTTAAATGTCTATGAACGCAGGCTCGGTGAATTCTTTTCCAAGTCCCAAGTTGTCCGGCATTTTTTCTCTAAAGTTTCAGCGTGCCATCCATCAAACTTTTCGTCCATTTCTGATTTCAATAGATCCATGTCTTTTTTGACAGCAAATAGCAAAGAAAAAGCCGACCAGACGTCGAGATTCCAAATCATCATACTCTTCATTCAGATTTTCTGTCATCTTTGACGTAGTTTGGTGAAGGTTATAATAAATACTGGCTCTTTCGCTCCTTGGGTAGTAATATCAGCTTCCAGAACACGATTTCTTGAAACTTGATGAAAATCATCTTCAGTACTCGATCTTTATGAAAAAAATGTTATCGTAATCAGGGGACCTTTCGTTTTTTATCTGAAAAAAAAAAGGACAAATTTTTTTAACTAGAAAAGAAAATCGCTAATACTGAACAACGATTTTGAAATATTTGATCAACCATTATATTTTTTTTTAGTTTGTCTCGCATATAATTAGAAAGGACAAATTTTCTTTTCAATGGTCGCTTTAGTGAATAAAAATCTAGGTTCCATTCGTTAGATGGGACTTGACTTGGAATGTTTTCAGGAAAATGTAGAGAGAGTAAGGCAATTAATACCCAACAGATTCGATCAGGTATGCTCAAGTAAAACTGTACAAACATCAAAGTTTCACAGAAGTACCAAAAAAATAGTATCAAGATTATTTGTCAAAAAAGATGAATAAATAATGAATAGATTAAAAAAAGATCACATATCTCCTTGATGTAGTATTCGAATGCACTAACCACAATATCTGAAGTTTGAGGTAATATTGAGTTGCATTCCCAAGAGGATGATGTTGAGGGAGTATAGAAGGGTTGTATAAGCAAACATAACCGTACAGTTTCTCCTGGGAGCCGAGCCGTGAAATGCTTTCGCAACGTTGACAGTCAAAGGCTGTCTTTGTGTTTGATGACCGCCGCCATGACAGTTCACTGACTGAGTTTTGAAGGGAACCATTTTTAAATTCAAGTGTGATCGTACATCTCTCTTCACTGCCTTTTTTTCACTCCACTTTCCTCTCTTTGGCTTTGTTTTAAAACGTTTTCTCTTTTTTTTTAACACGAAAAAGCGCACTCTTATATCCACACTAACATATACGTGTCTAGATCATTTAATTTTTTTTTAGATGAAGTATTTTAATCATTATTATTTTATTATTAGCGATTCCAACAAGAAAGATCCACACATAGTACTATCATATCTAATTCTGCGTAAAACGTAAAGAACACTGGAAAAAATTACAGTTGTCTTTTTTTCAATTGTCTTTAAATCGGAGAAAACAAATGCCAAAAAAATAAACTATTTCCATATTTGTGTGTAAGTAACAGAAAGTTATTGTAACATATAAAGGGTATTTTGCAGAACACAAAGTACTTTATTTGACCTGAATCCACTCACTGTATCGAAATTTACGAAAGTTTGAAGTTGTAAGGCATGAATCCCCCCACAAAGAAATAATTAAGGTCACTAGAAAATTGATTTAATACGAGCGTGCTACTTATACCAACTTGATTTCTACAAATACTCATGGAGAAAACTTCGATTCTACCCCTGATAAATTGTACATTTATAACATAAGACGAAAACCTCGTAGACAAAGCTGATTCTGCCAGAGTGAGATAGACTAGAGTGATTATATCCACCGAAGATCAACCATAACCATAAAAATCACTGTCTATTTTTCTCCAATCCCTCAGCGCCATATTTGGTGTCATTATTTTTTCGTACATTATTATTATTATTATTATTATTATTATTATTATTATTATTATTATTATTATTATTATTATATCGAGTAGAATAATATGGAAGATCAGAACCACTTCCCCACTATTTTCGGTCTTGTGCCTCAATTGCAATTTATTGCAAATAGATATTAGTAGGATTTTGTACACTCGTTCAAATATGAGCTGTTCAGCACACACACACATCATCAGGCGTGAATCATTCACAAACATCCTTTCCCATACAATTACACAACCACGTACTTAACTCATGCTATCTCCGGATCCACGCCACATCACTTTTACTTATCAATCAGAACTGCAACTAAAAACTCTCTCCTTGCCAATGAACATTCTGGCACATCAAAACTGCCTTCGGCATCATGCTGATAGTGGCTTTGCCAATGCACCATATGGTAAATAAATCTTTTGCTTTTGTTAAGTCTAAAACCATTCCATCTTATCATTCCCTATTTCTGTTTAATTGCACCCGTTTAATGTCTACAAACTCAACTTCCTCCATTTTTGTCCACTAACAGAATCCAAATTTGGCAATTCACGATACGTCTATGAACAAAAGTAGCCAACATTCTGCCATAAACACCTAATATTCAATGATAGATAACGTCAGTATCAGACGAACAAGATACATTCCATAGACTCAAGTGAAAATTTAGTAGCCAGCTATGATTTTTCAAGTAGATATTTTCGTTATTTCTACAGCTACAATAATCAGTCATTTTTTAAAATGATATTTTGAAGATCAAACGCTCTATGAATCATAATGTAAAGTGTTGAAGGTTTGAATTTATTTTTAAGGTTGGACACTCTATGGATCATTTTTCCAAGTGTTCAAGCTTCAATATAAAAAGCAAACAAACTGAGCATTGTACTTCTGATAATAGCGAAAATATCAACCTTTCAAAAATGGTTCGTTGAGCACTTATCATGTGCAGCTACTCGATTATTCCTCAAACATTTAACCAAAAAGAATCAGGAAATTTTATTACTCTTTTTGCAAGACAAAAATATCGTGAAATATATAATCGGTCGGTTTTAAGCGCTTAATACAAGTGATTTAATGTTTGATAACTTCCGCCATTACTAATCCTCCTAATACCACAGAAATTAATGAACCTTTGACAGACCCACTTTCAATTAACAACTACGTTATGGGTTTGGTACAATCTCTCTCTTTTTTTTTTGCTATTGTGTACCTTTTTTCCGTCTTAGTCAACAAAATACTTTCGACTTTCAGATTCAAGGGAAATGGTTTTGTCTCCAGTGTAAGAGGTCTGTCTTGATGAGTTTCAGCCATTTTATATTAAGGAAAGAATTGGCTTACCTTGGGCAATGTCGTTTAAATCCCTACAAAGGGAAATCAACCATTTCTCTCAGCATCGCATCTGCTTTACTAAGTCCTCTTTCGGGGTCGCCTTTAGCTAACTCGTTTCGTTATCCTCAATCAGTTCCACAGTTTGGAATCTCTTTAAGAAAACCAAGAAATTGCAGGGAACCAAATCTGGATCATGGACCTAGGTGATGCAATATTTCCCCCAAACCCCTGAACAAGACGTGAAGAATGATTCTCTCGGTCATTGTGAATGTGGCTGTCACACAGTACTCATGCTCACTCAATAGATTTTCACTATCGACTGTGTAACCTTGCAGGAAATTGTCTGCTCGCGCATGCTTAGTATTGACTGCTATTTTGACTGCCATGTCGATTGCCATGTTGAATCAAGGTCATTGTGGACACGACAGTCATAAATTACATCAGGTCATCTCACTTTCGACTGAGTAACTCAAAGAAGATTGTCTGTTCATGCTTTCGCTGTAGGGTCCTCTCACAGTGATTTCCAAGTTAAATTAGGACCATGTGCTCGGTTCCAAAGATATTCAAAATAGCTGGGTACTTCACGAACAGAGCTCGGTTGGAAATAATTTTTAAATACTTTTCAAAGAAAGAATAATTAAGCTTTGGTGCTTTTAGAAAATTCTGATTCTGATTCAACTGATCAGAAAACGATTGAGCAGATAGTAACGATCAAAGATGTTTTTTTCGATGATTTTTTGCTAATTAAGAAGGTTTTAGTTCCATGCTCTTTTCCTACTTTGGTCTAGAATATCAACCACCGTATGTAGTAATTAGAACAAAAAATATAAATAAGTAATTCATATTGTTATCGTTTTAAATCGAAATCCATAAAATTTACGTTGTCTTAGTAAGTATTACGTAGTGGCTGACGTCACCGGTGTCTTCCAAAAGTGTAACCCTTTGGAATGAGTCAAATCTCGGTCCAAATCGAATCAAAAGCGCCCAAGTATTAAATCATCCTAACATTATCATTAACACTCTGCTTACGATTTACTGCCTTCATTATAGCTTTTTTTGTAAGTCTTTTAGTTAGGGGAGAAAGAATGTAGAGCGAGAAGTTTCATTTTCTTCACGTGTTTTGAAAATGAGTCTGTCAAGATAGTTTTGTAAATTAAAGGATACGTGGTAATCAAAGAAAGATCTGGAGAATAAGGATGGCGAGGGACTTTTTTTCTCAGTTGAACCCTTTAATCTTTTCAGATGTGATCTCTGCTGTATGAGGCTGTGCATTATCGTGATAGAACACTATATCTTTGCGACCGATCAAACTAGGATTTGGAAAAATCCAAAAGATTATCTAAACAATCTAACAACTGACAATATATTCCGCTATGATTGTAACATTGATTGATAGCAACGCAAAGTGAATCACACCAACGCAATCCCACAAAAAAACAAAAACAAAAAAAACTGACCTAAACTTTCCTCGGATGGGAATCCAATTTGGGTTGTGCCTTAGCGTGTTCTTGTACACTCAGCCATTGTCTGTGTCGATTTATATTCTTCTAAAAAAAGTTGCGTTTAAGAAAGTGTAGATGTCTTCTCTCACTTCAAGATGGTTGCTCAAAAAATATTTACAAAAGATTTAATGATTATTGATAATAGAAGCGCACAAAGCATATCAAAATTAACACTGAAGTTTCAGGATTCCAAATCTGGGCATGCACACATACACACACATATGTACGCACATACACACGAACATATAGAAACACACACACACACACACACACACATATACATATAATTAATCCTAAATGTAACGATGAAGAAAGCATTTATTTCATGCAATGAAAAATTATGTTTAAACATAATCTCACTTTTTGCGAATTCACTTAACCCCACTCTTCTCCATTGATCACAAAGATCCAACATCATACTGTGGAATTTTCAGATCATGATTCGGCTAATGATCATATCAAGATACAGACTTATCCAATATATTATATATATATATCGCTGGTTCAACTCCTTCAACAGCCCCATTTTCTTTGATTGTTTATTCTATTTACACTGTTTAGGCCATTCACCATGTAATAACGGGAGATCATTTCAAATAGAGTTTTAATATAATATAACGCAATTCTGTCTGATCATATATCCATATCCTAATAATATAATTGTCTGCGTTGAAAGAAAGAAATAGAGCAGATATAGATCGAGAACCAGCAAGTTGGGAATTTGGAGTTAGAGTAAACATTCGGGCCTTTGCATTACCGGCAGCTATTTAGCTTAATGGTAAGAGCAACGCTACGATGAATCGCCGACCGTATCCGTTCCAGGTTACGGCAGCATCTCCATTTTCTTTGATTGTTTACTATATTTACGTTGTCTAATAACGGGAGATCATTTCAAATAGAGTTTCAGTATAATATGACACCATTTATGATTATATATATATATATATATATATATATATATATATATATATATATATATATATATGTTTTTTGTTTTTTTTGTCACTTCAGACACTTTTTTCCCAATATCTGTCAATGCAATTTATGTCATTTTCGTCAGTGTTACTTTCTCTGTTTCACGTATACTTTGTTATTGTGGTATGATATTATTCTCATCAGCAATTTCACACCAGTTGCCTGGTGGTTACCGCTGGAGATTGAGTGAAAGTTAGTCTCCATAAGTATCCAGCCCTACTCTCCACACTCTCATAGTCCACAGCAATACTGTGGTTTACGGTTTCACACCAGTTGCCTGGTAGTCATCCCTGAAGGCTGAGTGACAGTAAGTCTCCTCAGGTCTTCAGCCCTCATTTCATCTCATCTCTTTCTCGCCTATCACACCAATGCCGGGGTTTGTACTTTCACTACTATTTTGGTGTTTTTTCTCCTGCCTCCTCTGATAGGCCATTGCTAACAGCTGGGGTCATATATCTTATATTTCTAGTATTTTCCTCAGTATTCGTGTAGTTCCTAGCAGTGCTGCAGTCTGTACAGTCTCAAGCCTTCCTTTTATCCAGAGTTCCTCCAATCTCATCCTCAGTGTTTTTGGCACAGTTCTGAGTGCACCTATTATCACTGGTACCACCCTGACTTTCATGTTCCTCACTTTCTTCAGTTCTCTTATTTATCCTGGTATTTTCTAGCTTTTCACTCTCTTTCCTTTTTACTCTACGGTCCGCAGGCACGGCCACGTCTATCATTTTGCAGGTTTTCCTCTCCTTGTCCACGATTACCAGGTTCCGTCTTCTCTCTTGGATGAAGTGGTCCGTTTGGATGTCATAGTCCCAAAGTAATTTGTGGTTTCCATTCTCCAGGACTGTCTCCGGTCTGTGCTGGTGCCACTTTTCCGTATGGTTAAATCCCATTCGTTTTCTCAGTTCCCAGTGTATCAGTGCTGCTACTCTATCGTGTCCGTGTTTATACTCCTTCTGGGCTACTTGACTACATTCATTAGTAATGCAATTTACGGTCTCATCTCTTTTACCACATAGGTGGCATTTGCTGTTTGTCTGTGTTCTGTCGATTTTTGTTTTAATATAGTTTTTTTTTTCTGATGCATTTGTTTTGAGCTGCTATAATGAGCGATTCCGTTCCTCTATTCAGGTCTTTTAAATTCTCCATATAATTTCTTCTGTTTCCATTTTTCTTTCCTTGTTTGCTGTGCTGCTCCATTGTTAGATTTTGGTTGTTCGTTGCGCTACTTTCGGCACTCTTTATGATGTCTTCACTGTTTGCACATACTTTTCTTAATCTGTTTTGCCCTCCGGACACAGTCCTCTATGCTGATGAGCCCCCTGCCACCTTCTTTTCTCTTCATGTATAGTCTGTCCGTGTCGTCTCTGGGATTATTATTATTATTATTATTATTATTATTATTATTATTATTATTATTATTATTATTATTATCATTATTTAATGCATATCTAGGTCCAGTTAGTCTCTCAATAGAAACTGCCACATGACCAACGTCTTTTGCTAGCAAGCTGTGTTTGGGATGATCAATCAAAGAATTGGAATAAGGGTAGATCAATAGATAAGTTATATCTCTTGTCTTTTGTTGGATCACCAACAAGTTCACCGCGCCAAAACACATGTTGGGTGGCGTTTGAGAAAACGAAAACAGAAAAAAACTATTTTTCTAGACATCCTAGCCAGCCGGCTAGACTAAAGAACCCATTTTGACACTTTGTGTGACAGTTTTTATATATATATATATATATATATATATATATATGTGTGTGTGTGTGTGTGTGTGTGTGTGTGTTTTCTGTGTGTGCAGATAGGTGGATCACGATAACTCTACTAGAGACAGATAAACAGGGATTTTATTCCGCTTTTTCATTACATGTAACTGGTTTAGATAGGGCGTATATATGACAAATACATTAGGTAACAAAGGTAATCAATAACGGATACTTATTTTCATTTCTAATGGAACCATTTGATGATTATTCATTGATCAGGCGTAAAGGAATACACCTCTTGAATTCCATCAGGAGCAAAAAATGTGAATGCACGATCAAGATTAATAGTAGACCTATCAGATGTTCTACCCATATAATTTGGTTGGTGCAAAAATAACTGAAGTTTTTGTTATGTTAAACCCTGATGCTTATCATGCTTACTTGAATTTTCATCAAATTACAGCATTAATCAATCATTAATGTATGAAATTTAAACCATTCAAATTTGAGACTTCAATTTTGAAACCTCTCGAACAATTGAGCTATGATGCTAAAATGTTTAAAGGCACATTTAACGAGTGATTCATGTAGCGAACAATTCATTTCACGAGATTATTTTCACATGCTGACATACCTACTTTGTTGTCATCAGAAACATCGAATAACTGAGTTTGTAAAATCTATCTATCTATTTATCTACTTAATGGTACTGTAGGGGTGCCCAGTTACCCTTTTTCCAGTGGGGTGCAAAAGGATATATTTCCCGGCGAAGAGGTCACAAAATGATATATTCGGCAGAGGCTTACTCTTTATTTCTGTTAGCGCTATCATCTGAGTGAACAGGTTAAAATGGGTTGTGGGACCCTAATCAATGCATTTTCTGAAATATTACCGACTGGGGGATCATAAAATTTTTTTTTCTTTGTAGCTCTAAGGTATCAAAAGTTATACGAAACAAATTTTCGAAATTGGGAAGTATTTCGAATTTTTTTAATTCTGTTATGAGTATCGGGGTATTGGGTATAGAAATAGCAAAAAATTAAAAAATACTTTATAAATGAGTAGAGTAATTGAGTAGATTTCCTTTTCCAGAGGGGTGCAAATCCCCAACGACCTTATCGAGGCCCATGTGGTACTGGGAGTAAAATCGTAAGCAGACAATTGGTTTGGTGAAGTTTTATACATTTTTATAGACCTCGAAATTTACAAGCTTTGCTCTTGTTCTAATTGACTACCCGAAGCGGAACCTTGGATTTTAGCCTCTCAGATCTCCAACTATTCAGATATATGCTCAAGTGATGTCCGAAACTTCTGATATATGCTCACTGTAGTGTGTGGATGCGTGCTTGCGTGTGTATATTTCTGGCTAGATTCAGAACTGGAGAAAGTAGACCACTACATTTACCTCAGACAACGAATCTCCATGAAATCCTCAAAAGAAGAGGAAATCAAGCAAAGAATCACACTAGGATGGCCAGCTTTTAGCAGAGCAAGCTAAACCTTCCAGAACGAGAAGATCCTATTAGTACACAACGCATGAATCCTCCTGACAGTCACCTATGGAGCTGAAACATGGAACCTAACCAAGAGACTGGCCTCGAAACTGAGAACTATGCAACATACACATGAAAGAATCATGTTCAACCTCACATGGAGAGATCACAAGACAGCAAAATATATCAGGAGAAGAACAGGAGTCCAAGACATCATGGAATCCATTGGAAAACCCAAATGGCAATGGTCTGATCATATTCCAAGAATGGCGGACAACCGCTGGACATCACAACACACAACATGTATACCCAGAGATCACATGTGCAACCGAGGCCGACAGAAAACAAGATAGAGAGACAAACTGGACAGATTCAGAAAGTATTGGCTCTGCGACGCCCATGATAGACAGGTGAAGATCTGTGTCCAACGACGGACGTTAAAAGACTGATGATGATGATGATGATGATGATGATGATGATGATGATGATTCCTGATAATCTATTGTTTACCAATAAGGATGAACTCCAGGCCGTACATAGCAAACATCGTAAACGTAGGGAAAAAAAACGAAAAATGTCTCAAGTCAGCGATTTTCTTTTCTGCGTCCCTTTCTAGTTTCTCTTCTTTTCCGAACTTTTTTTTTTGCGTGGAGATAAGCCAAATTAAGCGATCGTGTCCCCTTTCTGGCAATACAGTTCCAGATTTCTATCAGCCAGCCAGCCATTCACGCAAGAAATTCATCCAGACGCTAGGGACACCGATTACGTACATTTCTTTTGATCTTGTGACCGACTTGACTGCCCAGGCCGCTTGACTTCCTCAGAAACCCCATGCGTGCGTCAGGGTCTTCAGCTGGGTGGTCTCTCCTCTGAGTGCGATGGTAGGGTGTGGACAGACGGAGATGGGGTATCCTTGCGTTGCTGTGGGTTGGGACGTCGTGAGAGACGTTCCCCGCCTTATCGTGTTGGCCCTCTTACCTTATGTGTTGAGTGGCACGGAGGTCTGTTGCTCCTCTGTCTATGGACCGCCCGTGTCACGCCCCTCCAAAGGATACACACTAACCTCGACCAGTCTCCCAAGTGTTAAATATTTGTGCACATTCCCTCGAACTCATCTTTGACCAATATCCACGCCCCCAGCTCAACTTCGACGTTTTATCACTCATTCAATTATTTACTTTCGTGATATTTACTAAGCTTAGATTAGTCTGGTACAAGGCTTCGACTGTCTAGCTCTCTTTGAGGATCGAACTCACTACTGTAATAATATTCTAGCAGACCAGCTCACAAGTCATTACGCTACGATAGTGATAACGAACCTATGACGTGCGTGTCAGCAGTGACACGCTGTTTTTTTTAGTTTTTTTTTAGGTGACACGCTTTGAACAAAGAAAAGGTTTCAATAAGTTTTATTCATTTGATTATTTAATCATTTTGTTTTCATTCCATTTGTATTTTCTTCTAATTTTTGGTGTGTCTTTTATTCATTATATCGCGAGGGGCATTCTAATGTCCCTGTTGTTCTTCACTGCAAATGAAGATGAATAAATAGAAAATAGATGATCAAATCAATAAAACTTATGGAAACTTGAATTGACGGACCCCTTTTTTTTTTAATACAATTGAAAAATGACTGCGATTCTTCCTCAATGATATTTTGTTTTGCAGCCAGTATAACAGAAGGAACAAAACTTCATTGAGACCGACAGTCATTTTCATCTTTTAAGGAAGCAAACATTTTGAGAACAAAGGAAATAAAGTGAGTGTTATAAAACTATGGTTTTGTGACATTTATATTGAAAAAAAGAATGCTAAAAAGGTTTACTAAACGTAGCCAAGACTGGCATAAGGATACCCACTGAGTATTTAATCTACTATAGCGGTAATGGTCTGCGAAGCTGGCTTGCCAACTTCTAATCCACAGCGATCCGCCCATATTTTGTTTTCTACTAAACCAAGCTTAGTTTAGTTTAGTCTGGCTTTAGGCCACAAATGTGGGACACCAATCGGAATTAAAACGGTAGTAACAGTCTGCTAGACAAGCTCGCTAAGTATTACTCTACGACGAGAGAAGCTACTAAGCTTAGCTTTAGACTGGTATAAGGCTACTAGTGAGAGGCATTCGGTGAGGATCGAACCCACAATAGCAGTAATGGTTTGTGAGGTTAGCTTGCTAACTGTTACACCTCAGTAAGAGGCCATTTTATTGCTATCGCTCATAAGCCAACTCGTTCGATCATTTTTTATGTTTGTTCATATGTAGTCAACCTAAGCAAGGCATTTCGGACACTTTACATATCAAGGGGTTAGCAAAAAAGTTATTTATGCGACAGAATTAGGTATAGTAAAAAAAATGTTAAAATATCTCATTGATGTTAAAATTATTAAGTTGGAAACATTAAGACATAACATGTTTAAGATGAAGACTAGCATTGAGTAAAGCACTTGTTCACTCTGGCTTCAAATGATTTGAAGTTCTTTTCCAGCATTGGTTTCTTACTTTGAAATTCTGATTTCTGGTCATAAAGTCAAGGGTCTATAGTCCCAGGACTTGAAGTCACAGACCGAGAAAGTGTTCTTTTTAAAAAAAAATAAAATGAATAGTATTTTAATTTAATTTGCACAAATTAATTACCTAATTAGTACAAATGTAATTAAAATATGATTTATTCTATTTAAAAAAAACGAGAGGCTTTTTTATTCAACTTCATCTCGCTTGCAATGCAAAATTGGATAAAACATTGTGAAGAAATGAAAAGTTAATAACTGAATAACCTGATGACAATCAAAAGTTCCAGGTACTGACATCCTTTGGTCTGAGAAGAAATTTTTTCTCCAATCGAGAAAAAAAAAACATGGGGTGCTCCCAGTGAAGGAATATTTCTACCATATCAATCAATACATTCGAAAATAATTTATCGGGGGATATAGGAAATAGGAGACTAAGTTCAAAGATCAATTTTCATATTAGCTCAGTTCCAACCTGCCTGCCTGGCTGGACAAGATTGATTGGTGAACCACATATGGTTTCACGGCGCTACATAGCTGGCATCAAAAGCCTATATAAAGGTATTCAAAATAACCTTAACCATTCAAATTTACCAATTAAAAGTATAACATTATTTCCTTAATAGAAAATAAATTGAAACAATACGTGTTTTTGTTTTTGTTTTTGTTTTTGTTTCTTCTTCTTCTTCTTCTTCTTCTTCTTCTTCTTCTTCTTCTTCTTCTTCTTCTTCTTCTTCTCACTTGCTTTCTTTCACCACTTTTCTCTTCCACTCACGCACTCGTTCATTGACACGTTTTTATTTTCTTTCAAAACCCAATTGGAGAGAGTGGCGACTGCAACGAACATTAGATATATAACCAGAGAAGTGAGAATACCCTTACACTGGCTATGGATTCAGCTGTCCATGCCTGGGGCCTGCATTTCATCTTGTTAATTCATAATGATGTTGATCATCATCATCATCATCATAGACCTCCCCCAAGATTCCTAAGACCTCTCTATCATGGGTGTCGCGTACCCAAAAGTTTCTGAACTAGTCTTGTTCGTCACGTAATCTCTTCTTTTTTTTTCTTTTGCTGGCCACTGTTTCGTATGAAATCTAATTGGGATCCATGTTGTGAGTCATGACATCAAGCTATTTGAGTTTTCTAATTGATTCTGTGATATCTTTGATTCCTGTTTTTTCTCTAACACACTGTGTTGTCCAGTGATCACGCAATGTGTTGTATAACATTCATAGGTGACTATCGGGATGATTCAGTGGTTTTATTCCCTTTTCTCCATGACTAATTATACTTACTCAGTCCTTTTGCTTTGATTAAGAGACGACAGGCAATCGAAGTGGCGTCACTCACTTCGCCTTGTACTGAGGCAGAGGATATAGATTCATACTTTGAGTTCATTCTTCATGCCATTACCCACCCGGCCAGCTTGCACCTCCATATCATCCAGAGCGTTCAGCTAAAAAGATGCCATTGAAAATAATGACGAGACGATTATAAAAGAGTTGAAGAATTATTTCCACTTGAATCATCATTGCCTTTACAGTCATTATCATTATCAAGAGTATCTTTCTAAGCATCATTGTTTAACCCAGTTTATTCCCGAAGTGTGCACTGCAGAATAGAAAAAAATCTAGACAGCGTACAGTTGATAGACGAGGTTTACATTCTGGATTGTTTAAGAACTGTGACGAACAATCTCTGTACATAAAATCTGCTGAATGGTTGGTTGATCAATCTATTGAATTGAATTAAGTGTTTGAATAAATGATTTATGATTCATTATTTCTGTTGCAAAACTAACCTTACCACACGGACATGAATGCAATCTTTCTGTATTTTCTGACCTAGGATACCGTGAAAAATTATTATACAGTAAGTGCGCCGTGATTTGGAAAAGTTTGGGAACCATTGGTCTTAGCAATAGAGACAGCATCTTTTTCTTTCATGTTCTGTAATCATTGGTACTTTAGGTTTGCCATAGGTTCGTATCTTCTCGAACATGTCTTCCACCCAGGACTTGTAATCTTCAGGGTGCAGGGCTATGGAGATCCCAGCATGCTGTCATTAAAATGCCCTTCACGGCTTAGCTGATGTAGACCAGGGGTAAGTAGAGAGTGACACGTCTGTCATCAAATTCTCTCCACTCTCTAGTTTGGAATCAGAGTTGTTCTTCTCTAAGAATGGTCAAAAAGGACCCTCCGGAGAGAATTTTTTGAAATTCTTCAGAAGTCAGAAATTTCAGCTTCTATCATTTTCTCTGCGGAAAAGATTAGATAAAATTATGATATATATATATATATATATATATATATATATATATAGAGAGAGAGAGAGAGAGAGAGAGAGAGATAAACGATTTCTCTTTCTATCTGAAGGGAAAATATTCGATAATGGAATGACGAATTTTTCATTATTTCTCCTAGATTTGTTTGAGCGAATTTCGACATTGAATCTGTATGTTGAGCGTTGAAAAATACGAAGAAAGGGTATTTCTCAGTGGCCAGAAAGTAAAGAAAGAGTTGCTGACAAAACAGCGCAATTTTAAGTAAAATTGTCATCGCTATTCATTCATTATTACCTTTTAGGTGGTGCGACTTGCGTAGTCTGTAACGGCTCGGACTATATAATCGGCGATCAGAAATCAAACTTCGGTCGGGTCTGTAAGTTTCTACTGTGTTTGCAGGAATTCATCTCTTCTTCCCGAGCAATTGGTTAAATAGTAGGGCAGATTGCACTCTCTAGCCTTGGGAATACACCCAATCTGGGAGAAGAACAACCCTGATTCCAAGCCAGGGAGTGGAGTAAATTTGATACCAGACGTGTCACACTCTGCTTCCCTCTGGGCTGCATCAGCAAAGTCGCGAGGGGCATTCTGATGCCATGATCTCCATAGCCTTGCACCCTGGAGAGGACATTCCATTGTCTGTAAAGACAGACCCAGACGCCATCCAATATTTTCATCACCTAAGCTTAGCTCAATATAATGCTAATAAAATAGTAGATTTTCTTGCACTAATTTCATTTGTAGGGAAGGCCTACCTGCCATGGAAATCAGCTTTCAAAATCCTGAACTAGAACACCGAACACTGGCGCCAACTGAGTGAACTCACCCATATCTTTTAAGGCTGAGGAATCTCACTTACTTCGGAAGCGGAATCAAAAGAAAAGACTACAAGTCATTTCATTTGATGTCACATCAAGGACATATCTAGTCATATCACCGACATTAAAGCGTTTTATGAGGTGTCTGATTCCCCAATACAGTGTTTTGATTTACGCCAAATTTGGTTTTAACGTTTCTTCTCTTTGTTTCTCGTCTTTTCTCAAAGCTGGCATCAAACTCTTTCATCTTGGATCCTAAATATCCACCTATTATAGAAGACGTGTTTCGTATAAACAAGAATTCGATATGGTTTTACTTCTCTGTTTTTGCAAAAGAACTAATCCTCTTGAAGAAAAAAAAAAGCTTAATGTCCCGTCAGTAAAGGATTCTCTCGCAAATCAAAATTACCCACGAAGAGACTTTGCTGTCGACTAACCCTCGTTTTTAGTATTTAGGGTGTCCAGGAGAGAATCATGCTAAACATTGCTCTTATTGCAAAACAGGACGATATATTTGAGAAAATACAGGAGACAGGGATATCATAGAATCTATTGAAAAACTCGATTGGCAATGAGCTGGTCATGTTGCAAGAATACCAGACGACTGCTGAACATTACAATTCATAACATGAATCCCTAAATATCAGGAACTTTGATCAGCAAAAGATAAAATGGCCTGACGAACGAGACAAGTGCAGACACTATTCGCCCTGCAACGCTCATGATAGAAAGATCTGGTGAATCTTGAGAAAGGTCATTAGAAGGCTACTGCTGCTACTGATGATAATGATAATGATAGCATGAAGGTTAACATGCCTATTTTGCAGACATATTCTTTATTTTGGTGATTTGAATCCTTATTAGGTTATTCGCTATGGTAACCTTTTGATGTACGAAGCTAACCTTCATAAATAACTACCAGTTACCAAACAGTCTGCACGGTGCTCTGGTGTCATGGTCTTGTGCCGTGCTAAGTAAAGCTCAGAAAATATCTTGATAAAGTTTTGAAACGGCAAAGATAAACGAAGTATCATATTTAAAAAGTTTCTCAATGTTCCGAGTGATCCCAGGAGGTTCATCTTACAATGTTTTTCTTGGCTGGCATTAGTTTGGGTCTTCAGAAGTAGATTATGCTGGGAATTATTTTGGTTCAAACAGGAGGTAATTGGCAAGTTGACAATTTCTTTTAAAGTATGGAAGCCCGAAAAGAAAGTTATGATTTGGAGCACATTCGTTTTTTTTTCTATTTTTCCTTATAAATCAAGAGTCCTTGCTTGCTTGAGGTCGGCCGTCAATATCAACGATGACGCCTTCTATTTCTTTTCTTGAAATAAGAAGAAAGCTGAGCAAGAGAGGAAATTTCAGTGCTGGGGGCAAAAATCAAGTGTAAGTAGTATAGGAATAATGAAAATATGTTTTTTACTCACTTTTTTTGCAGTAAATATATAAACATATACATCCTATAAAATCTCTAAATACTCAAGGTAAATAGATAATTTACTAGATTCCATCCCTCAAAGCTAGAATGCCACCGCATAAAATATGTATACGTTACGCCAAAACTGTGTAATTGATGAAGTTTTTTTACGAAAAAAAGTAGATAAATATATAGTTTTAATTCGATCAAAAGTTTATTTAATCAAAACGAGAAGAAAAAGTTATGTTTTACGATCAAAATTCTGTGCAACCAAAGTGTAATCAGCTTTTTACAAAAAAAAGTTATTTCGCCAATTTGGCAATTTTGCCAATTCTGCGTAATGCATATATAATACATCTTTAGCATTTGGAGAATATTTTCCTGCTTTGTAACAGTTATAAAAACTCTGCTTGTTGCTCAGAATAGATAAAAATGTAAGCCGACCGGGTTGTTACCATCGATGTTGTAAGATGGGTGTTACCGGATGTAAGAAGTTCAAAATAGACTCATTTTGCTCCAGATTTCAACAAAATCTCGAATATTTTCGGTCTCAAAATCAAAAAGGATATTTTAAAAATGTTTTTTGAATGTTTTAGGAGGGGGTTCTACGTACAATGTAATTATAATGCTTAAGCAGGCCTGCTGCTTCAGTCCGTCGTACGAAACTGCAAATGTTTTTCAAGCTTTGTTCGCTTCTTCCAGCACTCCTGGCCATGACGTTTTATCTCTGAACTTGATAATTGGCAACAGTACCCCACTAGATTCCTTCTAAAAATGTTTTATTTTTCATTTCTAAGAAAAAAAAAAATTTCAAGATCTGTTAGGGCCATCTTATTTTTTGCAGGTCACCGTTTTGCATATTATCCATGGGATCCACGTTGTGAGTCATGATGTCCAGTGGTTGTCTGACATTATTGCTATATGACCAGCCCATAGCCATTTTAGCTTTCTAACGGTTTCTATGATATTCCTGACTCTTGTTTTTCCTCTAATACATTGTGCTGAGGTATTCACGATAATTCTCTTATGAGCACGTTGGATGATTCTCAGTTTGACGGTCAATCTTTTGGTTTGTTTCTATGTTTCAGCTCCCTCGGGATTATCGGGAGAACGCACTGGTTGCACACCCTTCTTTTTAGGATTAATGTTTTTTTCTTGTCTTTGAAGGTCGAGCTTGATCTTCCGAAGGCTTGTCAGCCTAGTGAGATTCTTCGCTTGATGTCTAGAAAACAGAGTCAAAAGGTAAAGAAGTTCTTGAGGAGGAGGCAGATTACGCTGACAAGAACCCTGGGGCTGTGAACGAGGAGGATGGAGAATACGAACGTGATGATGAGGATGAACGGATGGAGTTCGTAGAGATAGATTTTTACAATCTCTTCAATGATAATAAGCAGTAGTTTAGGACACGAAAAAACTTGATTAACTGTCAAAAGGAGTGTGTGGACTTGAATAGTGCGCCAACTGAGAAAATTACAAGTCGAGTGCAAATATGAAAGTACATCACCAGATTTCCAACATTGTTTGCTTCCTTTTCTGTTTTTGTCATGCAAGAAACTCAAGATTAGTTCGAATCCAAACACTAACCATTTGAATTGTGTGAAAAATTATGTTCATTTGTCTCAGTGTGGTGTCTACTTCAAATGTTATACGGGATTCTGTTTTTGGTGTCCAGGTTCAGGTTCACATTAGATGATATACAGAGTCAAATTGAACCCCGTCGGTCACTATTACAGCTCTTTAACAGACAGAATCATAGAATCATCATCATCATCATCATCATTCTTTTAACGTCCGTCGTTGGACATAAACCTTCCCCAGTATTCACCACAATTCTCTATCATAGGCGTCGCAGAGCCAGTATTTCCTGAATTTGTCCTGTCCATCTCTCCATTTTGGGTTCTGTCGGCCTCAGTTTCTTATATGATCTTTTGGGATCCATGTCGTGAGTCGTGATGTCCATCGGATATCTTTCATTCTTGCAACATGGCCAGTACATTGCCATTTGAGTCTTTTAATAGTTTCTATGATCTCACGGACACCCGTTTTCTTCCTTATATACTGTGCTGTCTTGTGATCTCTCAATGTAAGGTAGAGCATGATTCTCTCATGCACACGTGGCACGCTTCTCAATCTACAGGACTACGAGCTAATATCTAGTTTATAAAGGAAACCATAAAATCGGATTCATCAATCTTTTTTCGCGTTTTTGTCATGTTTTTGTGCTGAAATAGTGTTAAGATGTGTTTGAATGTTTATTATAACCATGTTTCTCGATTCCTCGCACCAGAATTATTTGGGAAAATGTGTTTATTTGTTTTTTTTGATTTTTTATATATAATAACTTTTCTATTCTTGGATGTCTAGATTCAAGTTTGCACTGGGTGTTATATAGAGTAAAAATAAACCCATGGGGCATTATTACAGCCTATTAACAGCCAGAATGATAAAACAGATACTTCAATGGCGAAGGGAAAAAAGTTACAAAAAAAGAGCTATGCAAATAACATTTTTATATTTTGTATTTTTACTAATTTTGTATGCACCTTGAAATGTGATACTTGGTTCTTGATCAAATTTGTTTGTTTGAATGAGCATTTATGATGATTGTGATAATATTTTCCCGTATGTAACGTTTGATGATTTATTTTATGATATGGTATTGGTAGACATTTCGAAACTAATTTGTAATCCTGTATCCACTCTAAACAGAGATTTAGAGAATTTGAAAAGCAAATTTATTTTTGGTCACTTGAACGTGCAGTCGTTAAATGAGAATTTTGTTTGGTTTGGCAAAAGACCTATTTTTATGCCTTTGAAATCTCAAAATCTTGGCTCACAAGTGATATTCCAAAGGATAGATTTATGATGAGCGATTTTAATATATCACGAGCAGATAGAAAAAATTAAAATGTCAGTAGATTTTGTCTTCATTTGAGAAAACAACAGTTGTAAAGCAATAAAAATATCTTATGTGTGTGAGATGCCAGGAATATTATGGAAGGCAAATATAGCTATTGCTACCCTTTACAAACCCTTAAATACACCAAGTGGGTTTTTTTCATGGGGCTTATGATATTTATGAGTTTGTTGTACATCTAAAACAAGTATGAGCGCTCATTATTTTAGCTGAGGAATTCTGTTAAGATTTTTCAAAATTCCGATTCAAATGATTCTCAAGTTCTATCAGACTCCTTACTTGAACCTTTCTCATTGATTCAAATGGTTGCATCACTAACTTGACTCGCTGACAAGTCAAAAACATTACTTGATTTCTCAGAATTTTTTTGTTTACAGGTGTTTGTGATGCTTCAGGTATCAGTGATAATTGTTATAAAACACATAAAGAGTTGTCTTCATTTTCTGAATCTGACAACGACAAGTTCTGACTCCTGGTTGAGACGAAAAGTGAAAAGTTTAAAACTAGATAGAGAGGGATGGGAAAAGAGAGAGACATACTCTATTTTCACGTCATCAATCAATGAAAGAAAGAAGGAAAGAAAAAATAGAGATAAGGGGAAAATGGAAAGCTATGGAAACTAGATTGAATTATCTGGTACCGCTAAACTGATTCTTTTAATTAGAACTGAACAACCGTTGCCATCGAAGATGGCGTAGGGTTCTATTTGTGTTTTTATACGTGCGTATGTTTATGTGTTTGTGTGTTCCAGCATTCCTAGCCATACTGCTCTGTCTACAGACTTGAAAATTGGCATCGGTACTCCACTAGATCCAATCTAAAAATGTTTATTTTATTTCATTTTTGGAAAGAAAGCTTTTTTGCCCTTTTGAGAGCGTTATTTTGACAGGTTTATCGATAACATTCTGATTCCTCAGAATCTATTACTCTACTCTATTTAAATTTTTTTCCAATGGAAAATGTCAGAGATGTCATAAATAGAACTTTTTATGACCATTTTCATTCTGCAATGTTTTTATTTTTTTATCTTTTTCAAATTTTAACGCTACGGTTGACCGTGATGAAAACTATTTTTCTTTAAATTCGGCTTAATGGCTAAAATAGTTGCGTTCAGAGTGGTGTTTGACCCTGGAACAGCCAGGTTTGTTTTACTTTTTGTGCTTAAAACATAAAAAAAGGCGAATTCCAAACCTTGTGTTGTTTAAAAGAGAGATTTCAGGAATTTTGACAAACAAAGTTTAGCCATAGAACATTATTCTTTGTGTGGACAGTGTAGATGATAAGGTTTTGAAAATTAATTGCCCTCTAGATAAATGTGCATCTTATAAAACATTTGCAGTGATTGATTAGTCTGCAAGACTCTGGATCACGGACGAAATTCGTGTTACGATGGATCAAAGAGATGGATACAAGATTAGCTTTGATAAACCCTGGGAAACCAAATATTGGGAGACTCACAAACTACTGAGAGAAAAAAAGTAAGTTCTGTGACTGGAACATCACAGAAAAAGATGTTTAATGATAAACTGTTAAGTTTCAAATTCAAAAAGTTTTTATAATACGGCCCAAAAACTGTATGTTACGTCGTATGAGAAAACGAGCGCAAGTCCTAATTTTTTTACTTTCACTTCAGATCAAACCTTCATAGCCAACGATAACAAAAAAACAGTAGATGAAAATTCCATCAACAGTAGAATAACTAACCTTTGCAAAAGTACAATTCCCTGCACCCATAAGATTTCATCAGAGCCGATCTTTGTAGAAGATGACATCAAGTTTGTAAAGTCTATTCAGTCCAAATCTAATGGCGTTGACGACTAAAGTATTTCTACAATAAATTTCTTTCAACTCTTATTTCCACTTACGTACTTACTCACATCATAAACATATCATTTGAGCTTGACATATTTCCAGAAAGATGAAAGACAACTTCAATCACAGTCAGTCTTAAAAGAGATGTACCACTACAAAGAAGCCATTTTAAACCTATAAACTCGCTTTTTTGCTTTCTAGAAAATCTTGGAAAAACCGCAAATATACAGAGTGTTGCCTGTCTCCAAAAATATTGTCTGTAAGATCCTTATCACTCTGTCTACACGAGGAACAATAGTAGTATGACTGCTCAACTTAAAATTACAGATTTAACATTGCTAATATTTATCGATATTTTCAAAATCTTTTCATACTCTTAACCACAAAATACATATTGAAAAATTAAAAATTTCAAGATTTCACAATGGATTCTACGAACAGATTAAGTCTTATTTGTCAGATATGTATCAGAGAGTGGGTGATAAAAATCAAAACGAATCCATATTGAAAATGGTGTCCCACAGGAATCGATTCTTGGGCCATTATTATTTATCATTCTGGTGTCTGATACAAGAGGGAATACTTGGGATGGATTGTGTCATTAGTACGCTGACGATATCAATTTGTTGTTTGAGTCTGGCATGGATTATCTAAAAGAAACAGATGTTGAAGCTTGTAGTGTTTCATGCAAAGTTAAAAACTATTGTAAGGATTACTTTTAAAACTTAAATGCTGGAAAAAGCAATTCATGTTCACCGAGAGCAAATCAGCTCTCAGAAAAAATAACAACAAAAGAAACGAGAATATTGTTCTTACTGACGTGGAGATTGATTGTACTAAAACTTGAAAGGGCAAAACATGCAATAAATCTTGGCATCTCTTTTGATGATATTACATGTTGGAGAAAACATAAATTTACACATGAGTAAAGTTGTATGTCCATTTATAAATCTATCTAGAACTAAGTGATTATTAAACACTAAATTAAAGCATTTGTTATGAGAGTCTATTGTTCTCTTTTGGTTTAACCATTGGTATCCAGTGTGGTTAAATATTGACACGTTTTGGTTGAAAAAATACAAAACGTCCGGGAAATGTGCCATTTTATTTTTAACATTGAGACATTGTTATATCTTCAATGTAAATACTTAAAAAAATATGTCACCAATTTTTTCTACCGCACGGTGTGTATAATTTCCAAGATAGTATAAAGTGTGCTTGACAACATATCAAAGGTTTACCACAGCCTAACCACTGGAAAGGTGTCATAATTGACAAAACTAAAAAAAAAAAAAACGTTGGAAAAACTAGTCTAGAGAGAAATTTTAATTAGTAATAGGCCCTATAAGTATTTAGCAGCCATCTTGGACGCCATCTTAAAAACCATACTCACCAGGCCATAGAAAAAAATGGCAACATATATTTTTCAAAGAACTACTATTGAGGATTCATAAAAACTTCACATCACGTTTCTAATAAAAAGTTCCCAAGGGGGTTCAAATCAGCCAAAACAACACCTTTTGTTCTTTTTTTGTGTTCTCTATTTCTGCTTTATTTTACGCAGGCATTTTTTCTTCTTCCGTTTCTTCTTTAGTTACACCTTTCTCAATCTTTATTTTTTCTGTTGAACTCCCAAACTGGAGTTGACATTATTTTTTTTATTTTAACAACAAGGACAACCCTCACCAGAATTTGGGAGTGCGAACCGAAATGTAAAATCCACATCCATACATCTAGACTCACAACCAACTGATTGAGAAGAGGCTGTCATATTGACGGAGCTAAATTGTCGAGTCTTAGATATAACAAAAAAATGATTACAGCAACGCACGAGCTTATCTCGTTCTAATAAATGATAAACACTCTTACAAAGAATACATATTCATTTATCATATGTACCATTAAATAAAAAGTTGCTGTCGGAACAGAAGTTAATGTGGAACAAGCCTGTTCTTTCTTTCTTTCGTTCTTTCTTGTTTATGGAAAATGCTTCTCTTTCTTTCTGGTAGAAAATGCCTTTTTCCCTTTACATTCATTCTCCATCTCTTTCCCCTTCCCATTTGCCACCCTCTTGCTGTCTATAATCCTTCTTTTCATCCATCTCCGTCTCTCTTTCTCTCCTCCCTACTGTTGTTCAGCATTACTTCTCTTTTTTTCTCTTACCTTCTTCGACATGAAGAAACCGAGTTTTTCATAAAGTATACATTGTGTAAACCATTAATTTTTCCCCTATTCCCATACTTCGTTGTGATTGTTGATTTTTTGTCAAGTATTCTCAGAGAACTTAAGAACCGAAATGAGAAATAAAAACAACAAAACAAAACAAATTAAGCAAATAAACTAATAGAAAAGAGAAAAAAAAAAAACACACACATCTGTACCATTCTTTATTCTTACATCATATTCCAAACTTAATGTTAAAATTCTCGCCTTCCCATACTCAACTTGTGAATTTAACCCCACACCCATAACCCAGAGTCAAAAGACTTACTTACAGAATGACCTCATGGGAAAGCGAGTATCCGATTCGACTTTTTTTTTTAAATTTTTAATTTGGCTGTAAATTAGACGGGAGAAATATTTTGGGGTTCGCATTTAATAGTTAGGTCTTTTTTCTTACCGACTGTTCCGTCATCAGCTTTTCGAAATATTCCCATCTGACAAAATCTCCCCACCCAAAATTTCCGAAAAAAAAACAGGTGCTCTTAATCGGGATGCAAATAGGAAATTTCAATACAGATCCTCCATTATTGGTGATGTTAATAGGCATCCACTGTGGGGGGGGGGGCAAACGGGGCACAGTCCCCCATCCTGGACCTGGGCTTCTCACCGAGGGCTAGAGGGATTGGAAGTTGAAGCCTTATAGTCAATAAACAATAATGGTGTAATGTAATTGTTTCATGTTATCCAAAATTAATGCCTCCATGTAAAAAAAAAAAACTTTATTATTCACTGGTGCTCACCCTATCGAGTCACCCCAGGGTCAGGTCATGCACCCCTTCAACGGTCAAGTACATCATCTAACATCTATTCTAGACAACATAATTGGCCGTATTTGCTTACTCTACAAATGGCGGGTAGGATGCCAATCGTGGAACAGGGTTGCCACTAAGAAAATATTTCGAATATACTGTTTTGCCATCCCTGGAATATATTCTTTTGCCAACCCCATCCCTGCCTGGAATGTATACTTTCCGATCCAGGAAATGAAGTAGCGGGCACCCATGGTTATGTCCACTCCTCGTTTGGACCAAAATGAACTCGCCAGAATTCTGGCCTCAAAAAGAAAAGTACTTTCTACAAATATTTGCTTAATTGAGCAAATTCATTAAGATTAGTTAATTACCATTGGGATTCGGAAATTCCTTTTATTGTACCGTCAGTGAACACCAAGAAAAACCCGACAAGGAATAATTTTAAATGTATTGGGTTGGCCAAAAAATTCGTTGCATTTTTGTCGTAAGATACCATTTGAAGTGTTTAGTTTCAACGAATCAAATCTATCATACGGACCCCAAAATTGATTCATGTCAGAAAAGCAAATTTTGATTAGCATGACGTCACGTTTTGCTGTTTACGCGGAGTTTTTTTTTAACACAATAAATAAATACGAAGTTTTAAATTGATCAAAATTAAGTTTAGTTTAAATAAAACACGAAACGTAGAATTTAGACCCTTTTAAAGGAATCTCGTGAATAAATCGTATCACAAAATTTGAAACAACGTATTACGTGCTGAGAAAATTCGTTTGAATATGAATTCAAGTAAGATCTACATTCGAGCATTGATTTATTAAAACTTTTTTGACGATTCCAAAAGCTTCCATTTGTTTGTGAACACAGGGCTAGATTTGGTCCCTTTGAAGGACCTAAGCACTGAAAAGATTATGGTGCTCCCATGTATACGTAATTCAAAATAAATACAATACTAAACGGTAAAATAAAGTTTCATCTTTAAAAATGAAACAAAATTTACCGTTGGATTTATTTACAGTTTACAGTACACCACCAGTGGCGTACCGACGGTTGGGATGGGATCGATCCAGCCCTAGTGAAACCATCAGAGGGGTGACATCAGAATGACTGCTTGATTTAAAAAAAAAAGTCTTTTAATTAATATATTTGTTGACTTGATAATTTGAAATCGACTTGAACTTTGTTAACTCTACAGTATTATGCAATACTTTGTTCTGTCCTCCTCGGACTTTGTATTTAATGTTTCTGTAGATTCTTCAAAACTTCTATAAGAGGCCATATTGGTACTTTTCCCTTCTAACAGGGCATTTCATTCGTGAAATGGTAAAAATTGTTGTCAACCGAAGCCCTGCAGAGAAAAATGGACTCATCTGGAGGTGAAGTCGTCTTGTATATAAAAAGTAAGTTTATCGTGTTTATAGTATATCGTTCAGTGGTAGTGCGGTTTCATCTCGTTGTATTTTCGTCTTTACCTTACATGAACGATGATAATAAGAAAATTCTGTTTATTATTGCAGTTTCGTGTTCAGCCCTTTGCAGCATTTACTTCAAGATTTAAGCGTAGTATCTGTTCTTCTGTCAACGGAACACTTCCTGTTTTCAACTTAAAACGTTATTATAGACGTATCTTAATTGTTTTCTTCATGTATTCTAATTCTAATTTTCGATTGACAAAAGAGAAACAAAAGTTATATGGCTATATATATACTGTTGAATGTTTTTCTCGAATTCTATAAAGTTATCAAAACAATGACTTATATTTGAAATACACAATGATTTAATTACAAAAATACAAAAAAAACATTTTTACGCAAAATAATAATTAATGAGTTGAAAATTAGTCAGAAAATGATGACGAAGAGTTATAATTAATAAAAATGAATTAGTGAAATCAAATTACTTGTCTTCCTTTTTCATACGAGTTGGGTAAACTAAAAACAGGAATGCTGAGTCACTTGGTTTCAAAGAACGACAATAAATGAAATAAATAACATGTTTTGTTTTTTTCCAATCGAAAATGTATTTAAATAAAATTAAAATTCTTGAAGAAAGCAATTCAAATAGTATCATAATAACATTTGAAATTATAAATTAACGCTGTGTTTCGTGGGTGTGAGATGAACAGATACTTCACTTGATCTAAAATCCGCAAAAAGCTAGGCCACTTAACTAGAATTAAGTTGGTTATAGTCCACGCGTTCGCTGCATTTATCGAACTGTTCGGTAAACAACCCGAAAGTTCCTTACGATCTATGTGTTCGTTAAGGCCGAAATTCGTTGTGGCGAGGTTCGTTATAGCGAGGGTTCACTGTAGGTGCAACTGAAAAATCATGGTACCCTCAAAGGTACAAAGACACTTATTGCTCTAAAATGTTTCGAGAATAACATTAAATCCCAAACTGATTGTTGTTTCTCACTCACTACATTCAACTCCCCATGGGAAACTGCTAACGATTGCATCTCTTCATATTCTGCCGCAGCTGTGGGAAATACTGATTTCTGGTGGGCGATAAGAATACAACTCACCCGATTCTGCTCGTAAAACTTGTGTATATGGATTTAAGTTTGCAGGTCCATTATTTTGTAAGGGGTAAATATCTCATCTTTGCTACTTTTGACAAAGAATCTGCACAGAACCCAATAATTATTGATGATTCAATGATAAGCAGGTACCAAAAAAGGTGCTGTCTCTGTATCTCTTGAGGTACGCAGAAAACTTGTCTATTAACCGTCAAAACCATATATTAACGAACAACCGTCTTGATTTTTAGCATATTTAGCATTAATAAGACAATTTACGTTATGCAATGAAAAGCAAAGAAAATTGAGGCTCTAAGAGTAATAGATCTGTAATATACGTCCATATATTTTTAATATTACTACTGAATGGCTATCTGTTTATTAGTTTTCGTTTAAGTAACGTATTGTTGAATAGATTTCAAAAAATAATCTATTACTAAAAGTATGATTTCCTATCTTGTAACATTTAAACACAATGAGAAGTGATTTTACTAGGTTGGAGTACACATGAAAAAAAATCCTCTCAGATTTTATGCAAGAAGGAAATTTCGTGTATCTTTTGAGGTATGTATGTTTGTAGTACAAAAATTCCCGACATCCTGGGAAGAGGGCAAGTTTTTGAAGGCGGGGTGACACCCCTACTTACCACCCCGGGTGACACCAACTCAAGGAACGCTACTGTACGGCGCCAGGATTAAATTGCATAAACTGTAACATTATATTGGGAACACAAAGACGATTCCAAAACCAATAAAGAAACAGCCATTCTGTAGTAATATTGTACGTAATACTACATGAGAATTGGATACCAATAAACATGGACCGGTTCATTGCAAAAGATCAACATAATATATAGTGAACAAAGTGCACACACCTCCACTTTCATTTCTTAAAGAAATTCTTGGGGGGTGCAAATATGAAAATAAACTATTTGCGCCATAGTCAATGGTAAATCCTGCACTGGAAAAAAAACTTTGTGGTGCCCCACCCCTCGTTTGATGCCCTAAGCACGTGCTTATTCTGCTTAATGGTTAAGCCAGGGCTGAGCGTACTTCAGTATTTCTGTCAACAAAACAAAGCGAATGATTCATAGTCTTCTGATTAAATCCAAAATCTTGTTGAATGCTCCTGTAAGCCTTCCATTCATCATTGCAAATTATAGTTCAAGGATTTACTACTCTTTGAACAATTGGTAGTAAGATATCTGTTTTTCTCTTCGAAGGACTCTTTCAAAATTATCTACGACTCCAGATGACCTGAACTGGGAGATCGCCGAAATAAGCTCAGGGGACTTTCTGTTAATCCCCATTAAAAGCTAAGGGGTCTGAACTCTACAATTCTTCTTTGTATTGATAAAATTAAATTAAGTTTGGATTAAATTTAAAGTAGGCATTTATCTATTTTGTGAAAAGAAAAACAAAAGAAAACCCTTCTGTAGAGACCATATATAGACAATGATTGACCTACGAACAACCCAGGCATTTATTTTAAATCGCACGTAGTTTTCTTTTCACCATTGTCAGTCTTTCAACGTCCGTCGTTGGGAATAGACCTTCCCCAGGATTCGCCACTCTTCTCTATCGTGGGCGTCGCGGAGCCAGTACTTTCAAAACTTGTCTAGCTCGTCTCTCTATTTAATACTTTGCCGGCCTCGGTTGCGCATGTGATCTCGGGGGATCCATATCGTGAGTCGTGATGTCCATCGGTTGTCCGCCATTCATGCAATATGGCCGGCCCACTGCCATTTGAGATTTTTAATGGATTCTATGATGTTCCTAATTCCTGTCTTCTTCTGGATGTACTGTGTTGTCTTGTGATCTCTCCATGTGAGGCCCAGCATAATTCTTTCATGTGCACTTTGCATGGTTCTCAATTTGCAGATCTGTCTCTTGGTTAGGTTCCATGTTTCAGCTCCTTAAGTGACTATTGGGAGGATGCATTGGTTGCACATCCTTCTTTTTAGAATTAATGGGATCTTCTTGTTTTTGAAGGTTGGGCTTGCTCTGCCAAAGTCTTGCCATAGGTCTGTCTAAATCAGAAATTAACGCTTTCAGTCATACGATCGACATTTTTTGAGTGAAAATGTCTTGTGTAGTTTTATTGACAAAAAAAGGTTGTCCAGGTCTTGTATAAACAATAATCTATGACACAAAACGTCATATACGGTGCTATCCGAAAATTTGCGCTTCTGACCTGAATCAATTCTGGCATCTGGATTCTACATTTGTTCCGTCTCAACCAATGATTCAACCCCAAAAGATTTCTTGATTGTATTCTAACAACTATCATATCAGCGTGCATTTAGAAAAAATCCTTTATGTTTGAATTAGCGTATTTTTTTTATATTGATGCTCGTTTGTATATATATATGTGTGTGAATATGTGGCCTGTGTGTGCACAGATGGATGTGAGTATGTGTAAATGTATATATGTGTGTGTATATATATATATATATATATATATGTTTATATATATATATATATATATATATATATATATATATATATATATATATATATATATATATGGCATGTGTTTATGTCTTATGTGTCTGCATGTGCGTATGTCTGTGTGTGTTTGTGGTGTGTATGTGTATACATGTATTTATATTTTCGATGAAACGATAAAAAGTTGTGGTCACCGATGGCAGCTGAAACATGGGACCAAACCAAAGGATCGACCCACAAACTGAGAACCATGCAACGTGCACAAGAGAGAATCATGCTTAACGTCACATGGAGAGATCACAAGACAGTGCACAATGTATTTGGGGAAAAAAAACAAGAGTCAGAGATATCACTGAAACCGTTAGAAAACTCAAATAGCAATGTACTGGTCATGTTGCAAGAATGGTAGACAACCGCTGGACATCACGACTCCTCACAACGTGGATACCCACAGATCATGTGTGGCCAGCAAAAGGAATAAGATGGCGTGAGGATCTCGATGAGTTCAGAAAGTATTGGCTCTGCAACGCCCGTGATGGAGAGATATGGCGAAATTTGAGGAAGGTCTATACCTGACAACTGACGCTAAAGGGATGGTAAGGATGATCGGTAAAATGAATGTGTCCGGTCACTGACAACGAGACAGACACAAATAAATGAAAGGGAAAGGAAGTCGTTGTCCAAGATCAGGAGTCAGGGACGCAAAAAAAAAAAAAAGAAAAAATTACATGAAAGAAGAATAAATAAATAACTTCTTTCGCTCGACTTCTTATGGCACGCCACAAATTACACACATATGTACACATACACATACGAGAAGATAATTAAATGATAAATAACATCTTAAGCAACTCCAACGCTTCAGAAGTGAAGGCTGTTTGAATATTTACATTCAGCAAATCCCTCCCCCATCTTCCATTTCTTGGTTAATTACATCCATAGTGGAACTCTTGATTTATGCCAATGGGATTAAAAAATGAAATACTTGGGGCAGTAAATAAGGAAAGGGTTAAATAATAATAATAATAATAATAATAATAATAATAATAATAATAATAATAATGATAATTATAATAATATCTATGTATTTGACTGACGAAGGTATACAATATATCGAAAATTTTCAGTTTTGTTATATTATATCGTATAAATAAACAAATTCAAAAAAATCAAAACAGTTTTGTTTTTCTTTCTCTTTTTACAACTACAGCAAAAGCAACAACGACGACAACAACAACAACAACAACAACAATAATAATAATAATAATAATAATAATAATAAAAATAGTAGTAGTAGTAGTAGTTGTTGTAGTAGTAGTATAAAGAAGAAGAGGATTTTCACCGGAAGAACAGAAGGGGTGCAGGAAAGTAAAAAAACACAGAGATGATGTTAGGGTGGAGTTCAGAATTTTTAAAAAATGGGCGCTAATGGTAATATACAGGGGAAGGTTTATTGTGACAGAAAGAATCTACTTACTGGACAACACAAAAATGAGCACTGACCACATAGGACCGATAAAAATACCTAAGGGTTCTCGAAAGTGACACAAGAAAACAGGTAGAAATGAGAGAGATAATAGAAAAGGAGAATAGGAAAAATATTGAGGACTGAACTAAATAGCACATGGACTGAGTACAAGAATAGACACGACAGGGTAGCATCTGTCATTCATTGGGATCTACGCAAACGACTTGGATTTGATCATGTAGATAAATGGTACCAGCACAAGCCAGAGACTGTCCTACAAAGTAAAAGTCATAAATTACTCTGCTTCAGCATCCAAAACAACCATCCCCTCGAAGCAAGAAGATCTGAGCTGATAGTCGTACCCAGGGAAGATAGAAATTGATAAATAACAGATATTGCTGTACCTGCAGATCACAGAGTTACAATGGAAAGGAGTGAAAAGCAAAGAAAATACCAGAACTTGGCCCGGGAGCTGAAAAAGGCGTGGAGCATGAAAGTCAGGGTATCACCAATAATTAGGTGCACTACGAACTGTATCCAAAACCTTGAAAACAAGATTGGAAGATAAGGAGGAGGATTGAGACTATGAAGGCCACAACACTACTGGGGTCTACACGAATTCTGAAGAGACTACTAGAAAAATGAGATTTACGGCCACCAGACGTCAGCATTGACCTAACAGCTAGGATGAGAAAGCATGTATAAGTAAACCCGGGGAAGGTTGGCACGGTACAAACCACAGCACTGTTGTGATATGTGAAGACGATGAGAAGAGGATTGGAAACCTCAGGAGACATTGTCACTCATCTCAATGACCATCTGACTTCTGGTGAGACGATACTCATCACAGCACGGCTGTGGACTGCAGGAATGACGAGTGGAGGGCTAGAGACTTGAGGAGACTTGTTGTCACTCAGTCTCCAGCATTGAGCGTTAGACATCCTAGTTCCTTTATCCAAATTTGATACTTGTCTTCTTCTCTAATATTAATGTATTCTAAAAAAGCCCCATAGTTGGTGTGATCTGGGAAAGACGTTTTCAGGTCTAGCCCAGACATTCTCAACGGTGACCATGTGGACCCCATACTGGCCACGGAACATTTGAAGGCAGCCATAGACCGAAATGATAATAAATGATTTTCTTTCTATCTATCCGTGTTGTATCGCTGTTTGACGGGGTGGGCTGGAACCCGAGAAGAGCTCTTGATGGGGCAATTTCAAGAAATACTAATAAGCCAAGAATGGCTGGTCTAGCCAACCATTAGCTTCCAACAATAAAATAACTCAATAAAAACCATCACATGACCAACCTCTTTTACTGGCATGTCGTGTTGAGGGTGAGCAATTAAAAATGGGAAAAAGGGGTAATCATTGGATAAGTTACTTCTCTCACCTTGTGTTGGGAAAAGATCACTAAAAAGTCTAAATCTTCAAAGATTAACAGGCGGACACAAACTAAGGGATCGATTTAGCATGAATCTGCATTGTAAATTGAGGGAATTATCAAAAAAATGTTTTACCCAAACATGAGGAATAAATGTTAAAAATTTCAGCCCTCTAGCTTCACTAATGCTGCCTATACGCATGATATATATCCAGCCAGCCTGGCCAACTTGAAGACTGAAGAAACTTATGATGACAGTTTCAGTGAAAATCTTGGTTGGCGGTTCTCCACTAAAATGGTTCCCCCGTCACGTTGCAGAAGACGTAACTCCGCTACAGATGCCCCTCTACATAGTGCGATCTTTTACAGCATAGTTGAGCTCATGAGTGCGGCTATTGGTCCACAAAATGTCGTCAAACCAAAGATGCTTGGGTCCCCTCTTCCTCTTTCACCCTGAACCTTTCCTTCTTACACATACGTTAGTCAGTCCTTTTGGTCTGCGTTTGGTACGGCCAAATATTTTCAGCTTCCTTTCATCCGGGCAAGATGTTATAGGACATCCGCTTGCAAGTTGACAAATGTTAATCTTGTGTGGCATTGTTGGAGAAGTCATGAAACGCATCGTACGATTTTGGAACACTAAGAACATTTTCAGAGATCATTGTTTTCATATGGAACAGTCAAGGTCGTAAAGTACAACAGACACTGTATACGTTGAACAACCGAGCTCATCAAAGATAACAAAACAGTCTATCTCTTTTTTCTATATAGGTGTGGGTGTGTGTTTTTTCATGCGTTTGTTTGTGTATTCAAGCGCTCCTGGCCATACCGTTTTGACTAGAGACCTGAAAATTGTGCTCCTATAGACCCCTTAGACTCCTTCTAAAAATATTGTTGTTTTTCTAACAAAAGCTTTTTTTTTACCGTTTGGGAGTCATATTTTGATGGATTTATCCATAAAATCGAGATCCTCCAGAATTTAGATATTTCTAGTTGTTTTTTTTTCTCTATTTTAGATGTTTTCCAATGAAAAACGCCAATTATGTTGTCAAATAGAATTTATCCTGACCATATTTATTCTTTGATTGAGTTCTCTTACATGACATCAAAATTAGACGCTACAGTTGTTCAATTATTGACAGTGATAGCGAGTTTTATATATATATTCGTTTTTATCTTGATCAGAATTCTTTTGGAGGTTAAAAGTATTTTCCTCTCATTAAAAGTGTCCCATCCTAAACCAAGTCTTTTTTCAATAGCAGTAGAGTAATTCCCATTTAAAGAAAGGCTATAACCTAAATAATGTAATGTTTTCACTTGTTTTACTTTGCTCCATCAATGAAGATGTTTGGATGTTTGAGATTCTCATTTGTTGATAGACATTTTGTTTTTTAAACATTTATTGATAATCCTACTCCTTTGGTATCTTTCATCGGAGCACCAATAAAAGATCGAGGGAAATCAGTGTCATCGTTTAAAGCTGCAATGACATCAACATAGCTGAGGTTAGAAATATTGATACGTAAAACCAGTCATTTTCTTCGATGTTTCTTTTGTATTAGAGACTAGTAATACGACCAGGAGATTAGCTACGATATCATTTTGTTTGATATATCAAGAAGAATCTTTTTATAAATTCTGAGAAGTCAAAGTCTCTTTCAATCATTGCCACTGTTTCGGTGTATAAGGCTTTTAATAGCTAATCATTCGTAAGTCTACGGGTAATTGTGCGTGTTAAGCCACGCTGGAAAGATCCTGAATCACAGAGATGAAGCAATTTATCAACGTTATATTATTAGTGATAGTATTAGCATATTATCGTATATGTTTTCCTATCTCGAGAATTTCTTATGGGGCAATGCTGAATCAATTGCTAAAAAACACTAACCACTGTGTATGACGTCATTACGCGTTAATCTTATACTTTAACGAAAGGAAATCGCTGAAATTCGAGCCATACACAAAAGATGCAAGCCCCAGAATATCTACTTGCCTTTTGGCAAAAACAAATACGCTGTTTGCCAATGGGTTTTTTTTCTTTTCAACTTGGCCATATCTAACATTTAAGAATCAAGAACGCACGTACACACATTCAAATAAATAAATACATACACACACACACACACACACACACACACACATTTAATTACATGTGCATCTTACATATATACGTCAGAGAGAATGAAATCATATGCCATTTCACGTATTCTTACATAAACACGAAAACACTTTTTTTCACCGCTATGTCACCAGTGTTGCTAACCCCCAAAAGTTAGTTTGAAGACCAAAAAGAGAGAAAAAGTGCTACATTGATTACAAACCCCCAAAAGAACAAAATCGCCAAAACTGTCAAAAGATGCTGTAAAAGAGCTAAAAGTTCGTCAAAAAACCGGCCTAAATTTTCGAGCACTGCCGAAACAAGAAAAGAAAAAATAGCGCTAAATGGGCAACGTTGCCCACCACATACTTCATATACATAGAACAGTATTCTTTAACATCTCACGTGCTTTTTGTATAATCATACACACATATGTATATACATTTACGTGATTATGGAATCTTACGTTCACATTGGTTCACACGTCAATAAACACAAAATCTGTTAACATAGCAGACGAGATTTCCTATGCATCAAATGGAAAATGTGCATGCGCAGATACAAGCTCTCAACAGCACATTTTAGTGTGAATGTACTTTCGCTAGCCCCAATTAATATTTTTTTACCTTTTGTAATTGTGTATTTCCGAATGTAGCGTCTTTTTTTCTTTAGACTTTATCCTGGAGTTTTGTCAAACTTCGTACTGGAGTTGACTTTGTTTTCTCATCGTAAAAAAAAGTGAGACTGATAAGAACAATCCACACACAAAGAACAATTAACACGTAAATTAAGGGCGTGAACCTATTTTTTTGAATTGAAATCCCCTACCGTGATTTGAACTAATGATCAATTAATTGGCAGGAGGCTGTTTTACTGACTTGGCGAAGTTGGCAAGTCTTAAATAATAAATAAATCTATCATACAGATGCACACAAGCTTATTTCACTGTAATATATAAACACATTTGTACCCCAAAATTATACTTCAATTTTAATTATATAGATATAATACTGAAGTTGTTATAATCATCTTCAGTCGGTTGGAGTGGAGTCTGACCCTGTAGCAGCCAATTTGTTTCTTCCTTTTTTTTTACCAAGAAGATGTTTTTAACATGGTTAAAGCTGATTTCGAGGATGCTCAAATCCTCCGCATATGCATGCATGCATATTCTTATATATAAATATTATATCGTCGGCCCATATGAAATAGTCGTTTATGAAAATAGAAATAACAAGCTTGGCCCCGCTCAAGTTAAACTCCCTTGCTTCATTAAAATCTAAAAAGTAAATAAAACAGAATTCATAAAATATTACGAATTTTATTTCAGCTCCTTTATCAATAGTTCCTGTCAATGGGATTAGCTAACTTTAATTGAACAAGTCCACCTGAGTTGGGTTTTAAAAGTCAGAGTGAATTTATCATCAGTTTTTGCACTTGTCACTGTGTCACCGTTACTTGTGTATAACGTCACACGTTTTTGTTCTGGTCATTGCCATTCGTCATGGTTAAACACGAAAATAAAGTCAAAACTCATTAGTAAGTGTTTGACAAAAGAAAGAAAAAAAGCCCACTCATTCAAATGGCTAATCCGCCACTAGCATCGAAGGCAAGGGGAAAAAAAAGAAAAGCCTACTCAGAGTAATGGTTAATCCACCACTGACCTCGAGAGTGAGGAGAAAAGAGAAAGTTTTTTTGCTCCCAGTTGGATTCGATAAAATGTACAGACAATCAATGGGACGCCCTGGACCATTCCGTCACGGAAACACTACCAAGGACCGACGTTTATTCGTAATTATAAATAAATTTTCGCGCGAACAAATCACGGGCGAATATCTATTGCCTTTTAAAGACTTTTTGATTCTTTTACATTTCTTTATGGTTTCATTATCATATCAACTGTTTTAATGACGTCCTTAGTAGCGAGGTAATTTTTACAGACAAGTGAAATGAATAAAATATATATACTTGTTATTATAGAAAAATAGTATTTTTCATATCAGAAATTCAATGTTTACAAAAAGGAAATAATAATGAAGACTCGGAAACGCAAGCTGACACGATATGATGTCACAGAATCAGTCTTTCTTTCTCATTTTCTTTTTTATTCATGTCTTACATTCAGACATCTTAAATTCCAGGTCTGACTAATTGCAATAATAAAGTCAATCCTGAGAGTTTGACAAAAAACCCAAACAGTTTTAAAATGCGGGCGAGCCGGATCAATTAATGAAAATATGCGCTGTTTACTTTAATATTTCCTTTCCATTGCGATTCAAATGTAAAAATCCGTCCTTCATCGAAATGAGTGTCTTCCAAAGCCAGAAATTGTTCATATTTTGTCTTTACTGCTCGTTTGTTGGTTTACTTTATGTTGCAAAGAAAAAACTGCTTGAATATGAGATAATCTGTTGGAGATAAGTCTGGTGAATATGGTTGATAATATAAGATTTCATAATTAAGTAGCACCAACTTTGTTTTGGTCGGATTGCAAATGTGAGGTCTTGCATTGTCATGCAACAAAATGGGTTCATGTCTGTTCACTGATACTGGGTATTTTCTGGCCAATTTTGAATGCATTTCATTAATGACTTGGTAGTATTATCGAGCTTTCAAATGAGAAATTGATGTTCTAGAGAGCCTGAATAGCATTTCACCGATTTTGAACTCATACAAAAACAATAGTTTGATCTCTTATGAAGACAGCATCTGCAAGATTATCTTATTAAAACTTTGATGAATCATAAATTAAAGATTTAAAAGAAATCTGATATCGTATAATCAGTCAGAAACGTATGACTACATATGCTGCTTCAGAATTTGTCGAAATTGCAACCACACAGACAATGCTAAAAACGTCCATTTCATGTGGGACAATGCAGTATATATGAATGCAATCATGGATATTTGATATTAAAGAGCAGAGATTCCGGGGAGGACATATAAAAATACTCAAGTGTAAAACACTTCAAATAGTGCTGGTGACTTGAAATAAATAGAATGGGTAAGTGAAATTAAATACCATTATTTCATGGAATATCAAGACTAGTACACACATCTTTTTTTGCCTTTATCATCAGTCGTTTGGTATAGACATTCCCAAGGATTCGCCAGACATCTCTATCATGGGCGTTGCAGAGCCTATGCTTTCTAAATTTGTATACTTTGTCTCGCCATCTTATATTCTACCGGTTGCAGTTCCGCATGTGATCTCTGAAGATCCATGTTGCGAGTCTTTATGTCCATCGGTTGACTGACATTCTTGCAACGTGACCAGGCAATTACCATTTGAGTTTTCTAGGATGTCTCAGACTCTTATTTTCCCCCAATATATTGTGCCATCTTGTGATCTCTCCATGTGAGGCTGAGCGTCTATTTACTAATGCTCCCATGATGAGTGAGATGTGATACAAGGTTGAGTCTTACGTGGGATGGAGCACCCTCAAAAATAGCTCCAGCCGACGCAATCGATGTCGCGAAGGTATCGGGACGAGCCCAACCTGTCCCTCTTAGTGCAATGGGACAGCACCACCCTGAGGCGAACTAATTCCCCCTCAGCTGGGCCGAGTAATAATGGGAAAACCCAAGGACGAATCCCAATGCGCTAAGCAATGCCGAGCCTCAGTAGCCCACATTGGCGACGGTATTGCAACTGTACACTCGGTTTTGATGCTCAGTCTCCGGCTCATTTGGATGGCAAGTGTCAGTGCTGACTCTGCAGGCAATGCCGTTGAACAGATATTATCAGGGAAGATTTAGTTAATTCAAAATGAAGAAAATCCTGGAAAATTTGGAGAAAGACTTTAATATCTCGACCTAAAGAACTTCGAAATAAATCTGAAGGGTAAAAAGTTCAGTAATTTTTGTTTTCATGTACAGAAACATACAGTAGTATTTAAAAAAAAAACAAAAAACAGAACAAACAGTTGCTCACCCCTAATTCAAAATTTCCAGCTATAAGCTGTTGTCTCCTTATCTCTGCGTTTCACTTACCTCTTGAAGAAGTCCAGAGGTTGGACCGATTAGTCTGTATCCTGACTCAGTTATTAGCTGACTTGTGATCTGAAATTTTCGGTGTATAAAGTTCGATCTATGTCATTATTAGTGAAGTGTTAGGTCGTGTATTGACAAAGAAAGAGATTCAATTGATATATATATATATATATATCTATATATATATATATATGTGTGTGTGTGTGTATGTGTGTGTAATGAACGAGGGATTCTTTTCTGTTTGTTTCTTTGAATTCTTCACATTTTGCTGATGAAATATTTCCTACCCACCACTTGAAAGTACTAAATTATTAAGTCTCAAAGTAAGTCAAAGAATGTGAAGAACCCCACCATAAACATACGCATACACCTACGCACACACACATACACAAACACACACATACACAAAAGATACACAATACATATGTATATGTGTGAGTGAGTACGTAGTAATCTTTTCTTTGACGTACGTAAACATATGTTGAAGCAGGATACAGAGGCTCTAAAGGTCATATAAAGGCTCAAAAAGTATAATTTTCATTAAAAAGTATAGTGCAATACTGTAATTAAACACATATCGTTATCAGATTGCACAGCATGAATTGTCATGGTACGACGGAAGCAGTTCATATGACGTTCCACACTGACGAGTTCCTGGCGCGCAATCCTATGAAGACATGCGTTTAATTTCATTATTGCATTCATGTCTCATTGTGTAAGCTGATTTGTAACCCCGTGGGAACTTTCTATTAGAGGCATGAAATGAGGTTTGTTTGTTTTGTTTTTTTTAATATTAATCCTCAATATATATACATTCAAAAAATATGTCACCAATTCTTTTCGTTTTAATATTTTATACAATCCCGTATTCGTTCCAATCTGTCTATATCACCAAAAAACCCACAATTAATTTCAATTAAATCTTGTGGACGAATGAGCCATATTGTACGGAAGAAAAGATTAAATTTCGCGGTCCATTCAAGAGTTTGTTTTTGATTGAGAGATATTTTCGCGTTTTTTTTTTCAATGAATTTCTGCATTCGCTCCTGTCTTTCAACACGATATCTCAAAAAGATCCGGGTGAATTGTGATGAAATTTTGTGGGGGGGTGGAACACCTATCAAAAAAGATCTGATAGAATTTGGAGGTGGATCCAGGAATTTGTTGTTGACTGAGGGATACGCATATTTTTTCTTTACATTTCTGTATTCAAGCATGTCTGTCCATACGATACATCAGAAAGTTTCAAATGAATTTAAATCAAATTTTGTGGGAAAATGAGCCGCAAAATGAGGGAGAAGTGATTAATTTTGGGGATGGATTCATGATTTTGTTTATATTGTGTGTATTGTTCTTTGATCAATGAAATATGTCTGTCATAATCCTTTGTACTCCATCTTTAAAATTGTACATTTCTAGTGGCCATACTGTGGTAGACTTTTAGTGTGTCATGGATGGAGCACATAAAGCCAACTAATTTGACAGTCAATTTGGACGCCAACAAATCATATATACATGTGATATATATATATATATATATATATATATATATATATATATATCACATGTATATACATATGGAAATAATTTACCGTACGAAAACGTGGTATGAATAAGATCTCATGACACACTTGATGATCACAGAGACGTGTGAGGATTCCATAAGTATGCATTATACTAGCTCTATTTTGTTGGAAATATAGAGCATGTTTATTATAAACACAACTTCATATCGTTATCAGAATATATATATATATATATATATATATATATATATATATATATATATATATATATATATATATATATATATATATATATATATATAAATACATATATGCTTGGGAGCCATATCAATAAAACTGTTTTATTTTCAAATCTCTAAAACGGTTACATGATAAACAATTGATGATTCAAACAAAAAAAAATTACACATAGTACCACAATATATAATCCCGTATAAAACATTTAAAAAACTGAATAAAATCTTACATCAACAGGCATTGGAAAATAATTCACTGAAAGGACAAATATTCGAAAAAAATGTTTTGTTAAAATATTTAGTTTTTGAAGCTGTAAAGCTTTCTTGATTACATATATACATAGAGAGAGAGAGAGAGAGAGAGAGAGAGAGAGAGAGAGAGAGAGAGAGCGGGTTATACATATTTATATATCTGTGAAAACATATTTCACTATTTACATCTCTATGAAAGTGTCGTCTTATAAATCAAAATCGTGTTAGCATTTCGAAAAGCAATTTTCGCGGTGTTAGCGTATATTGCAGAAGGGTGCCTAACGAACTTTTGAGCGCCAGACTAGTCTGGCCCCGAAACACACACACACACCCACGCGCACACACACACACACACACGGCTTAATTGACATGCAGAGATACATTGACCGACAGAAAAATAAATAGATAAGAGCACACGAAGATAGATATGGAATTTCATCCGTGTGCTTTCTAGAACACCCACGTTTATGAACATCTCACCTGGATAGGACGTCAGGTGTTAAAAGACGAATCCCTCAACTACCTTACTTTAAGGTTTAAGGTCACTCTATCCTATAATTATTAATATCCGGACTGGAAACTTATGTAAACTGTTGAATTAGATGGATGTCGGCAGTAAATAATAAGCTTATTTGATTTCGTTTGATTCAATCTGAAATGCGTGTCTTGAACGTAAAAAAGTGATTCGAGCCAAGGAAGGTAACTGATCGCTGCAAGGACAGCTGTGGAACGCTCAACCTGACCTTCAAGTACTCTCTCTCTCTCTCTCTCTCTCTCTCTCTCTCTCTCTCTCTCCCTCTCTCGTACTTTTATTGTTTTTATATTATTTCACCGACGTTCATTTTTTACTGTCTTAGTTTTAGAACCTCCAATTTTTTTTCTAGCTCGCTTTTCTCTCTTTTCACCTTTCTACTTCTTCGTAGTTTTTTGTTTTTTCTTTCAAACTTGATTTCTATTTTTTTCTGTTATCTCGCTCAGTTCATTATATTCTCGTTTCTATTCTCGTTTCTATTCTCGTCTATTCTCGGTAGCAAGAGCTGAATCAGCTTAAAAACTATAGTGGATCGAAGAGAAAATCTGTGAAAATCCATCCCAGGAGAGAGACCAAAACTGGCGAAGTTTATTACGAAGCTCTAAAATGACTCTGGGTAAAATAGCCAGGCTGATTGAGCTCTCCATTCATGGGATTTGTATGAGTAAGACATAGCAATCCAATTAGCCGAACCAGTTTAAAAACTCAAGAAACCTATGTTGACAGTTTTAATGGATTATCCTGTGGTTAGGCGGTCTATATCAAAGTACGACTAACTCATTTTATCCGACTCGACTACTTTATTGAATAAATGACGTTGCATACAAAAATCCTTCGTTTTCTTTGGTTTGCAAACAATAATATTTATGATAAAAAAATGGACAAAAGTCTCATTTTTACAATGGCCTCTGAAGAATCGGTGACGAAAGGTAACAAATATTCTAAAGCCACGCATGCTGTTTCCACAGTCTTGTATGATCATCGTCGACTCCTTTTCGATATGATCTGGTCTATTACGTTTGGAATAGTATAATCACTGGCTTATTTAGTTATCCAGAAGACTCACAATTAATATCCATTCGACAATGGGTGATCAGTAACGGAGAGCGAATCTTGGAAACGCCCGAATAACAAGCAACGAACCATGGACTCAGAATATGACGGTGTCTGCACGTTCAAATAACGAGAATATGCTCCTAGGGTTAAGATCAGTCGTGTACTTTCCCATGATGAATTCCCAGGGGTTCCTTTATATATCTGAGAATGGGAAACCAATTAAATATCAAAATAGAAAAATGATCATTATTGACTGACGGTTGATATTGGTTCAATCAGTGCTACGTTCTTGTGGTTAGATACGTTTTGTTGTACACGTCAATTATGAGAGGAAAGATTTTACGGGCAATGAAGCAGCGTGTTCTTACAAATAATTACTATTGTAGCGGAATTTTTCTCTTAGAAAATTTATTACTCTTTGGTACTATAAAATCTCAAATGGCTTCCATAAAATTGGTCGCCTTATGCTTTCTGCATGTCGAAATCCCTATCCGAAGCTCAAGAACATACTGCTATATTTGAACCCTGCGCAATCTCCTCCTGAACGGTTGTCCACTCTGATATCAGATAAATTTGCATTATCTAGTATGCTCTATCTATTTTGATTGGACAATCCTTCAACTAATTTCAATTGCAGATTTTCGAAGGAATTAATACTTATTAACAATATTCCTATCGCATTCCTTCGGATCATAAACGTATATTACTGTAGAAATCACATAAATTACATAAATTATATTAACAGATATTGGGAAATAATTGACTGAAAAGACATAAATCTTTCGAAAATTTAAAAAATATATATTTAATGCTCAAAGCTACACACACACACACACACACACACACACACACACACATATATATATATATATATATATATATATATATATATATATATATATATATATATAAATATATATATATATCAGAGAGAGTCTTTATTCAGAAGAAAAACATTAATCGGTCACCAATTGGAAAATGTGATCTGCTGTTCACCCGTTTTGTGAGGGGGACTGATATGGCTAATAAATATTAGAATTCCTAGCGGAAGTTCTGTTAATGGTACTAGGGTGCGGCGAGTGCGCGGGGGATGTCTCTGATAATGGCATCGATAACATCCGTAAGCGAATATGATGGTGATGTATATCAGATAAGTAAAAGTTGAAACGCTCAAATCTGCCATCGTTACCATCCCTTTAAGACCCCTGGGAGGAAGGCGGCGACGATGAAGATGAGCTGGCATGTGCAACACCACTATCGTCGTATGCAATTGCCTCACTATAACATTCGCCCTAGTAAGAAGGGAAGGAAAAAAAATAAGTACAGCTTTAGTTAGTCACTCAATAGAAACCGTCACGCGACCAATGTCTTTTCATGCTCTGTTGGGGGTGATCAATTAAAAAAGGGTTGATCGAATAAGTTACTTCTCTCGTCTTTTGTTTAAACAGTGATCGCTAAAAATAATGAATATTCAAAATTTTAAAAAAAGAAATAGGCTGACACGAAATAGCAACCGATTTTGCATAAACTTACATGGTAATTTCTTCTGGACATAAAGAGTAAATATTGAAGCCCCCTAAGCACCATTGGCGCAACATGCACGCATGATACATACATACATACATACATACATACATTCATAGCCAGCCAGCCAGCTTAAAAACTGTAGAAACCCATGGTGTGACAATTTTGGTCGTTAGTTTCAATAAAGAAGACAGAAAAGCAACGATACCTAATATAGGTAGGAATAAAACAAACATCTCATCAGTTCGTGTCGGGTGTGCGAATATGAGATTAGTTTTAGCGGTTCGAGTGTTAACGAATTGATTTGCACATTAACTTACTTCTCTTATATCGGTGATTCAACCATCAAACTTAACCGTTGATGGCATGATAGTAGTAGTCGTACTATTATCATCATCATCATTATCATTATCATCATCATTATTATTATCATTATTTTTATTAGTAGTAGTAGTAGGAGGAGGAGGAGGAGGAGGAAGAGGAGGGGTTTTTAGAAACTGTAATGGTGACGATCATTATGATGAAGATGATACTCTTTGAATGCAGTTCTAAATGAAGGATGGCACAAAATTCGCTGAGGAGTTTCAAAACATTCAAATCTTTTTATTTTTTTTTAGAATGAAAAAGAAATAGTTCTTGACAAGCGAATTATATAAACCAGGAGAATTTAATCAACCTATGAATGGAGGATTGTCTCTTTCGAATGCCCGCCATTTTCAACTTCATAAGTTCTTGCTCATTTCTATTATTATTCGGACTATCCTCATCTTGGTTGTTTTTCATACAACGTTTCGGCCGTTGTACTCTATGGCCTTCATCTGGTGTCATAGCGTAGTGGTTACAGAATCAGACAAAATTGCTGCAAGTAATCTGAAGGTTCTAGGTTCAATCCCAGTGCGAGACAATAATAATAATACTAATGCTAAGAGGGGAGTGCGGTCAATATACCCCCGTCGGTTAAATAAAGGGTTCGGTTCGTTACTTTCCCACACCTACCAGATGATACCTGATGAAGGCCGTAGAGTACAATGGCCGAAACGTTGTATGAAAAACAACCAAGATGAGGATGGTCCGAATGATAATAGAATTAATAATAATAATACTTCATCTCAAAAATTCAGAGATATACTAAGTTCTTGTACTTTCCATGAAATGGTGCATAACATTTTTCAAAGGATATCTGCTCCTCTAACACACATGCATACAATTTCCTGACAGAAGATGGTCTCCCTAATCGTGGGTGATAACCAAACGAAGCCCGGATCACGAAAACACGCCCAAGCAAATGATGAATCATGAACCCAGATAGCGATGTCCGCGTGTTCAAATAACGATGATTTGCTCCTTGTGTTAACAGTTATAGTAATAAAAGTAAAACTCCATTATTTTAGTTTGTTGTTCAGTTTTGTACTTTTCTCTGATGAATTACCAGTGGTTCCTTCATAGATTTAAAGAGACGAAAAAAATAAAATGTTGAAATAGAAAAAGTTATGATTATTTTAAATTCCTCTGTGACTTTTGTGCCAATATGTACTTAGATTACTCACTGAGTTAATAGTACCACTACTTCTATTATTACTAGCTGTTTGTTGTTGTTGCTGTTGTTGTTGTTGTTGTTGTTGTTGTTGTTGGTGGTGGTGATGATGATGATGATGATGATGATGATGATGATGATGATGATGATGATGATGATTAAGAAGTGTAAAACACGGACAGCAATACCAAAGCTTTTACTATTTCTAATTGAAGACGATAATGCTAATCATATGGAGGAGGATAAGAAAAACCTGTTAAGATGGCTGTTATGGACTTCCAGAGCCTGAACAGAAAATTTCAACCTGCACGGTAGATCAAGAATATTCATACATGTCAAAGAAAAGTATACGTGACAGTTGATCCTAAAATCACTGGAGCACTGGGATTGACAACAAGATTCTCAATCTAAAACCCATAAAAATAGAAATAGGAACATGACTGCTGTAGGGTCAAACTCTGTTCCAATCTCTATTTCCAACTGAAGATGATTACAGCAATTTTTGCATCGTATATATGACGAATGAAAAAAAAATGTATTTTTTATATAGATGTATTTACTTATAGGAATGAAATAAGCCTGTGCGTATCAGTATGATATACAATCTAGCTCGGTCAGTAAGGCAGCCTCCCGGCAATCAGTTTGTCGTGATTTCAAATCATGATTGGGTAATGTATCGGTTAACACCCTTAATTCTGGTGAGGATTGTTTTTGTCGTTCTTGTTCTTGTACAATAGAAAAATACAGTTTATTTTAGTTTGGGAGTTTGAAAATAATTGAAAACCACGTGAATGACGCTATAGCTAAAGATAGTAGCTATCCCGAAGGTGAGATTGGAGACGAAGTGTCTGTTAGTGCTAACTAGAGAATTTTGGAGTGAATGAATAACTACAGTTCTTCGTGATTTTTTTTTTAATACTTTGAGGCCGTTCACACCTCGAGAGTTGTTAAATCCCTCTACTGGAAAGATGCCCGATAAGAAATAAGGAAGGTCCCACTTGACCTGCCAGTCGAGTCACGCGAGGCGAATCGCGCTCTATTGAATAAATATGTGTAAGACCTTAGTTGATATTAGCGTATACACATTAACACTGACGGGTTCAGTTATGTTTGGATCGGCAAAAAAGAGCATAAAGCTAATTTATTAAGTATTCTATTTTTAATAAATAAAGTATTCGTTTTTTGTTGTTTTTTTTCATCTAAAAACATTACTCAACTGTTATGTAGAATCTTATTTTGAAGACAGAGTGGCTAAATTTGATATTTTTGAAAAGCAATGACCCTGAACTTTTTGGTTAGACCATGTTTAAATTTTGAACCATTTTAACTATCATAAAAATTATTATCATTATTTTTGCTTTTGACCAATTTTTTGTCAGAAAAGTGTCCAATTATCTATAAACTGTGCGTCCCCTTACCCCTGTCTGAAATAGAATTGGCTACAGTTAGGAGAAAGATTCTCACTCACTCACTCAATAAATTATTTTTTCTATGAATCACTCACTAAAGTAATGATTCTTTTTCTTTTACTTGCTCACATAGTGTCTCGTTGACACATAAAATTTTCACACAATCTTTTCATTACAACAGCCTACAACTTTTTTTTCAAAATCTGTTTTATGCATTTCTCATCGACTAATCCATGATAGCTTTGAAGTTATAACAGGAATCGGACAAAAACTATTAATTACGCTCAAGAACGGCGTATAGTCAACATGTTTATAAACAGAGAAAATAGATAAAACAGGAAAAGGGAAGGGTACAAAAGATGCTGTAATGTATATAAAAGACAGCACAATAGAATGCATACACAAGACTATACAATAAATGCTTATACAAGACAATACAATAAATGCGTACTCAAGGGAATCTAGTAAACACTTAGAACAAGCAATATAATGTGTACGCAAGTCAATAACTGCAAACATGAAGCAAAACCATGCATACAGAATTTATTTAATGATCATATACACAAGGCAACATGATAAACACATACAAAACAACACAACTTACAAACATTGCTACAAACTCGTAGGCTACTGAAATCGCGGACTGGAAAGTTAGTTGTTTAGGTGCATGTACCATGTTAGTAAAAAGTTTTTGCGACTCACTTCCGAGTATGCATAACCGCTGTGAAAAGTACGTCCTGTAAACTACTGGAAGAGAGTCAAGGGTTTAAGAGAAAGAGAGATCAGAGTCAGTAGCCGGAACGGGAGTTCAGTATATTAAGCAACAGGCTGGCGCCACGGAAGTAGGAGTTTGTAAGAAGGTCGATGAGTTTTGTCACAGAACAGTCAGCGTTTTTCTCCACTCGTACATTCAGTCAACGTGTTTTGAAGTAGGTATTTGATGGAGAAAGTGTCAGATTTGTAACCATTTGTAAAGATCTTGATAAACATTTATGCGATTTCATCACAAGGTTAGGTCATTCACGATGAAAATTTACGGCCATTCAGAGCTGAGTTCCGAAAAATCGATAAAATACTGTCTGAAATAAACATCACCAAATAATCAAATATCCGATAAGGGACCGATCTTCCGGAAAAATAAACCGATCTGTACACCATCACCAACGAGGTCCCCCATCAAACACTAACATATTCTAGAACATCAATACAATTTGCAGGAAACTCCCTTTTAAGGGATTGTACGAAGTAGCTTATTTGATTATCCAAGATCTCCAGTATTATTAATTATTATTTATATTCATCTCTATTCTTAGTTACTTTCTATCACAAATTTTCTATCACAACTTTTGGAGCCTTATTCTACGGCAACGATTATGCAGCGTGTTCTGCAATAGAGAGTAAAACCCCGGTGAGAATCGAACTCATACCCTCTAGTCGGAGAGATTCCAATATACACCTGGCTGCAAGGTTCCATAATCGAGCTCAAACTGATTTACGTCTTTGAACTTAAATCCTTTCGATCGATATTCGAGGCTTGTTGATTGCATTTGAGACTAGGTAATCTTTAATACAACGATATTTCATTCATTTTAGATTTTCATTCTTGATATTGGATGAAGTATTGCTTGCATTATTGATTTTGATTAGTTTTCATCTTCATCTTTATTCTAAGTTACTTCTAATTTTTATATTTCAAGCGAGATTTCTATGTCTTGAATTCTTGAGATTATGTCTCTATTGGGAAAGTTAACTTGAGGAATTCAAGTCTTGACTTAAGAGCTCATGTCATTGCTCGATGGCAAATTGAGATATTTTGTGTGCGTCTGAGGAGGTACAGTTTTAAGTGCTTTCCAATTGCTTGGGGTTTAGATAGAAAAGGCTAATTGTGCAAAATATGCATTTTATGTTATAAGGACACTGATATTGGAACGATGGTTTTGCAAGTTAATCTGGCAGACCCTCCACTGTGGTAATGAGTTCAGACCTCACTGTACCAGACTAAGCAATGTTTAGTAAATGTTCTCAGGAGGGAAGGTGCCGTTATGACGTCCGATCTCGAATGATAACGTCATTTTAGAAACTGTCATCAAAACTGTCAACATAAACTCCTTCTATTTCCTACGTATGGATGTATCATACGTTCAGTCCGTGTCAATAGAGCTAGGATCTGAAATTTTCAGCATTAACACGAATTTCTAAAAACACTTTTAAGGTTTTTAGCGGAAGGTCAATTAGTAATCTAAGTTTTTGCTAAATTGGTCCCTTACTTATCCAACAGAGTTGATGTTAGTTTTTTTGTTGACTTTTAACGATCACTGCTTAACAAAAGGCGAGAAAAGTAACCTATCATTGATAAACCTCTTTTCAATTTTTTAATTGGTCATCCCCAGTATGCTGCCAAAAACCAGTTGTGGCAGGTCGATCAATAGAAACTGTCATGCAAATAATGTCTTTAGGCAGCATTTCCTGTTGGGTGATCAATCAAAAAACTGGAAAAAGGGTGATTAACGAATAAATTATTTTTCCTACCTTTTGTTTGGCAATGATCGATAAAGTAACAGACACACACACACACACACACACACACATATATATATATATATATATATATATATATATATATATATATATATATAGAGAGAGAGAGAGAGAGAGAGAGAGACGTGATTTTTAATTTTTTTAATTCTGGAAATCACTCTTCGATTCAAAAAATTGAAAATAAACATCCCAACTGACAACAGTGGACAGTAAAACACGAAAAATGTTGGGTTTTTTTTAATATTTAAGATATTATCAACAGATTCGAAAAGTAAACAAAACAAAAAAACATCTAAATTTGCAACTCTGATACATTCATACATAACCAGCTAGCCGGACGGATAAGAAAACTGAAGAAACCTATGAAAACAGTTTTAGTGACAATTTGGTTGACGCTTTCTAATAAATGAAAAAAAAACAACAAAAAGCACATGTTCGAAACAACAAGCAAAAAAATGAAGCCATGGTTGTAACAGTTCAAGGGATGGAGTGAAAGCAACACGATCAGTCAAAAGTTCAGTCAATGAAGGGCCAGAATATTGGGAACCTTCGATAACAAAAGTGCTTCAAGTAAGCTCCCAGATAATCTGAGCAGCCCACTTCGGCACAAACCCTGTTCCTTTCAGTCGACCTTTACTGACCCCGGCATCCCAACACAGAACGTGATGACGTCTTCATAATCGTCTTCTGTTTCGTAAATGGACCAAACTCGGCATTGACAGAAACTGTCGGTAGATATGAGCGGTATTAGTTGCAATCTCTGATATGATAGGACATGATAAATAATGTGGAAACCTCAAATGCTTAACTGGGTTATATCGCACGTTCCATAATGCCCCCTCCCGCGCTATCTTCCCTATGAAACAGAACGAGAATCAGTGGATGGGGAAATACGCCCCGAATTTGATCCCTTGGGTATCATTCGACTTGAAATCAACATTCATCACTTTCACCCGTCATCATTTTCGTCATGTTTTACTTTCCACGCCATCTGCAAACTTAGTCTTGTAACAGTCTGCGAACACTTACGTATATCAAGGAATCGTGAATACATAAGCACGCAAAGGAACGACTAAGCGAAAATGTGCACTAGCGAACGCTCAGGTCAATTTGTGACGTCATTAACCAATCAAAAATCACAAACACAGAAACTTACGAACCCATTTAAATACTCAGAAGCTCACTCATTGATAATGCTCTCTGACTCAACGTGAGTCTATATACACATATACACGGACAATTTTTAAAAAATCTCCTTTCGATGACAGATACGCAGCATCTAAACGTTCCATATTTCCATCCTTACCCCCACCCCCTAAAAGCACGCAACCTCCCAACCGACACACAGACACCCATCTACTAATCCTGACACTTTCAGTCCAATACCTCTACCCTTATCATTCGGTTATTTTTACTAATTGTTACATTAATATTTTCAAACTCCAAAGCTTAATTCACCTTCTCCATTTCCATACACACACACACTCACATGTATAAATATGAAGAAAATTGGATTGCCGCAAGAATCTAAACTTCAACCGATAGGGTAGTTGCTTCAACGACATATCTATCTATCTATCTATCTATATATCTATCTATCTATCTATCTATCTCTCTCTCTCTCTCTCTATATATATATATATATATATATATATATATATATATAAACAATAATAAATATACAAGTGTGTGTGTATGTATTAAGTAGATCTTCATTTCAAAAATGCTTGATACCATCAGTAGAGCGGTTATAAATGAATAAAGCTTCTTTTAACGATTCATTACAGATTAGACATTCTGTTTCACTCAAAAAGGATTTTCAAAAGAAAAAAAATTCGTATACATCTACTGATGGATAAAAACATCATGATTAGCCAAACGTGGCAGAATGGCAACTACTGTCTGTCTTGCAACAACTGGGTGTGGCAGGGTCAGAGGCAATGACGTAGTATGGGTTCTGGCGCGACGGCGCCTGGTGACCCTCCCACCCCAAATCTTAGGAGTGGGGGAGGCCATGATTATCAATTAACAGGCATTATTAGCCAGAGGAAATTTTGTGCCCTCTCACACAAGCATCCGGGGGTGACTGTCAGTCCCCTCCCCGTCTTGCTATGCTTCTTGTCAAAGGTATATTAACAAGTAGGCCGCTCTCCTTTGGTGTGTTGAATGTCGTAATCATGTGATAGGAGAGAGATTTCAACAATTTTGATTGAAGACTCGCTTGCGGTGAGCAAACTATGTTACGGGAATGGGGGACTTTCAAAGGACCCTCCTGTTTGGAGAGATTGGTCTTTGTCTGGCAGAAAAGTGGAGCCCCCCACAGAGGAGAAAAATAGAATCAACTATCGTCATTTGGCAACAGAGCCATTGGATACCTTTCTTTGGGCTAATGGTTCGTGAGCTCTTTTAGAAGACCATTACCACTGTGTTGTGATTTTGATCCTCACTGGGTGCCACCTGCATTGTGCTAGACTGAAAGTATCAAACCATTTTTAAAATCCTGAGAACTGGTTGAATGGCATTGATGTGACTTGACGAACTGATCGGTGGTTTACTGCGCATGCGTGAGCATACACTGTCGCAGTGGATCACTTGGTCGGCCATGACACTCCATTGAGTGATTTCATATACTGTGTGATCGTTACATTCACAATGGCCGAGCCAGTCATTCTCCACGTCTCGTACTAGTATTTTTGGAGGGCAGGGAAACATCACCTCATCCTGGTCAGTCGATCCCCTTACCATCCATATTAGGCTCCCAGCGGCTTCTGTGTTTCCCCAAGGCTAAAATTCGTCGTTTAAGGGGAATTTAGAGACCGTGGACGACATTGAGAAGAACGCAACGAGTCATCTGATGGGGATCCTGAGAGGGGACTTTAGTCTAAAAGGAGAATTTTAAGGGAATTAAGGCGTCATTGCACTAGACGGGTCATTTTTTTCCGTTTTTCTTTTCGGTTAAAATAAATAATTGGATTCTCTCCTGACAGACCTTATATGCATGTGAGTGTGTGTGTGTGTGTGTGTGTGTGCAGTTGAGTAACTATTAGGTAAGCTAGCGAGTTTAGCATACCATTGTTAAGTGCAACGCTATCGTGGCCTTTGACCTTAACGGGGGAAGCTATAAAAAGTATATTTTACTTATCGCAAGCATGGATATGTATTAAGAGATGGATATATATGATCCGAAAGAATTTTCTAGAAAGAAGTTTTATTTGGGCCTGTGCTTTACCGGCGTCTATTCAGCTCAACGGTAAAATCATCACTATGCTGAAGCAGCTACCCTATTGGTCGCAGGTCCGATTCCAGCAGCAGCCCCATTTTCCTTAATTGTTTATTCTATTTACGTTGTCTAGGCCAGTTACGACGGGAGATCATTTCAAATAAATGTTTTTAAATGATATAACGCAACTTATAATCATACAAATATGTATACTTATCAATGTATGAGCGTTTGGGTGCCTACTAAGTCGTGCTGGTTAGTAGGCTCACTTAGCAGGACAATATGCTTGTGTAGTGACTTCTATCCTAACTGGGTGACCTACCACCATGGCCTTGTACCAGATAAAACGAAGCTTAGTTAATGATCATATTTACATCTGCTATAAATCATTCACTTCATACTATCTTATATAAAATGTGCCCTGGAGAGAAGGAAAATATGTTAAATGTATATTTTGCATTCTCCTTCGATAAACATAAATGTATATTTTGCATTCTCCTTCGATAAACATAAATGTATATTTTGCATTCTCCTTCGATAAGCATAAATCAGGTAAACGTGTAAATACCCGGGTAGATAAGAAGACGCTTGTACCTGAATCCCAATTCACTTAAACATACATCATACTATATACCTACATATCTATATATGCATTGTATAAGATGATGCACTCAAATCGCTGTTATCCCAGGTGCATTACAAAAAAAATGAATCAACATAAGAAATTTAAAAAAAAAAACAAAACATGGGAATTTGAAAAAAAAATTCCCACGTCTTGCATGATTCCTGTTGAGTTTATTATACGCATCCACCACATCATAGCTTGCCTTCGCGTGTGAAGATCTAAGAAGGGATTGCACGACTGTTGCAAGTCTTCTTTCAAAGAGCGATACAGAAAGAAAGTCTGGCAGCAATAGGGAGTTCCGGTTTTACGACATTGCCTCTCCTCTGTGTCTTAGAAGCGTGCAAAGTCCTCCGGTCTGCATTTAATTCCTATTTTGGCTATTTCTCTTTCGTAAATTGGTATATGGGTCACTTGCAGCTGTTCGGAGAATATATATCTATATGTATATCTACGAGTAATAATACACTATAATAACCTATATAAGATAATTACATATATGACATGAGCGCAGTATCAAAATTATAGCTAAAAGGGAGGCTGTGTTTTGCCAATATTGTCGATGTGCCGTGTTAATATAACTGTTTTGTTTTTCAAATTCCACAAACGGTAACATGATCGCAACTAGATAAACTCCACACATTGTACCATAATAACAAAGTATAATTGAAACAAAACTAAAAAAAATACTGAAGAAAATTACATAAATTATATTAACAGATATTGGGAAATAAGTGACTGAAGTGCCACAAAAATATTGTTGAATAATGATTCAGTGTGTTTAATGTTTCAAGCTGTAAGGCTTTCTTGACGATTTATATGAATTCAATGCATGGAATATGGAACATAAAACAATATAGAAACGCAAAAGTTGGGAACTGGATCGTATATATTATAATTATATTTTATTTCGAGAGACTCTTTTTCTCGTTATCAAACGTCAAATGGGTAAAACTATAAAATATCACTAAGAACAAGGTTTGGGGAGTAGGCAGGGAAGATAACGTGAGGTTATTATTGCTCTAAATTTCTCATCTTCACCGGCGAAAAGGGAAAAGATGTCTGCGTGTCAATGTTCAAATTATTTACGTATGGAGAGTGAAAATGAGAAGAATTTTTCATAAAAACCTTTCTCATTTTCACTCTCCATATTGTCTATTAAATTCACAATTATGTCGGTTGAATCTCATCCAATTCCTCACTATCATACACTGATAGTCTTCCACATCCCCTGTTAATTTATAACATCTACAGAGTAATCTATTCCCCCTATGTAAAATTGAACAAGCAGTAACCAATGACTAAACATGGAAAGGAAAAACGAAAAGATATATAAATAGAATATGAGGAAAGTTTTCTATCCATAAGAATAGACATTTCCCAAAGTCCTAAATATGGATCCAAATGAATCGAATCTGTTGAAGCTCAAACAGGCAGAAACAAAGACGTATTCGTGTAGCAAATCTCCTGTTTCATCACCTTTTAAGGTCTACTCTAACTTGATATTTAATGCTGAATGTATCGAGCAATTTATGAAATAAACCCACCACATATCCGATATTGTATTACTGATTTGTACTTTGGTATATATATATATATATATATATATATATATATATATGATGGACTCTCCCGTCGATTTCAACGTATGAGGTTCCGACAACCTATATTTTAAATTCCATTTATGTTTCAGCCTCAGATGACATTTCAGTCCAGCAAGAGATCTGCAAATAAGGCCACAAATAGAACAAGATTGTGGATTGAGTGATGCGGATGACGGTACTGCTGTTAATCGTTCTGTCCTTTCTCTATTTTCTCTTAGTCGATTCAGGCTATCAGATTGAAAATTGCGAAGACCTTCAAAACACCGTGATTTCCATTCTTTGCGATCCGTAACTTCATTCTCAAGACTCCTATGTGGTATGTTGACAGCAGACAGATTACTTTTCAACTTATCTTTGAACCTAAGCCATGGTCGCCCAACATTCCCAACACACACACACACACACACACACACACATATATATATATATATATATATATATATATATATATATATATATATATATATATATATATATATATAATGCTCCTCTATTCAGGGTTGAGAACTCTCTAAGTGAGGTAACTCATCCACTGTAAGCTTATACAATGCTCTTCTATAGGAATTGAGCACTCTGGTGGATGAGGGATTTCTGTGTGATTCGAAATATAACGCTTAAATTCAGCCTTACTGCCTTCCAGTTCCGTAGTCCAGAGGTAGGATATCGGCCTACGCGTCTGAAGTGAAGGTTTCAATTACGGTACTGGATAGGATAATGGAAAGTCTATAGCCACACTGAAGAGATGTAATACGTCGAAACAGCTGTCTGTGGATGACACAATAATATATATATAACAAAGTCCAAGTCTATGATTCAATGTATGAAGTGTTATTCGTTTATTTCATAAAGGTGTTGAATACAACAACATCTAATCAAAGCAGAGCGTCAAGTATGATGAATTAATTGATTTGCACCTCTTTCAGGCTTCATCGTATGGAGTGAAAGAATTCAATTAATTTTTACATAAATATCCACAAAGCACTATCATGCAATATGAGGAAATATTGAACTCAAATGTACAGGTCGTATACAAGGTATGTTTTGTGATTCCCCAATGTTTATCGAGTTAAATTATTAAGCATGGATATAAAACACAGGTCAAAAATTATATATTGATTAAATCATTGAATGATACACAGTTAGAATGAAGGAATACTGAAGCCTATAAATTAAGTATATCCAATTTTGAAAACAAAAACTCTGATACAAATAATTTGAAATGTACGATCCTCACCCATCAATAACAAATATCAGTCGATCGTCTATTTAAAGCTTTTTACCTGGCCAAATACTCTTATTTAAATTTGAATTTTTTCGACTATAATAGCTTCTGCACTTGTCACAATGGCTTGCCAGGAGTCTTCTTTGGTTACAAACTGACGCCCATTTTCATTCTCTTGAAGATACTCAAGAGATTTTCAATTGGGTTCAGATCTTGGGAAAATGGAGGCCACTTCATTAATTCACTATTTCTGGAACCTATTTTAATCATGTAGACTACTGTTGCATGCACGAAGCGCGAAGGTTAGTTCCGTATGTTGGCCGAGAGACATACCCAGAAAACAAGGCTGAAAATTGTCTTTCAAAATTGCCTGAGAAGTCATTTTCCTCCATATGCTATTCGCTTGGGTCAAAGCAACACATCTCCTACAATTCCAGACCAAAACATAACTCCACGGCCTTGTTGATGCATACCTGACGCTTATCCCCCTTTGCAACTTTGACTGCACTCCATCCGTCCCGCTAATTAAATGAAGCTCAGCACTTGTCAGTGAAAAGAACAACATTGAAGTCAATTTTCCAATACTCTATCGTCCATTCCAGACGTTTTACCAAGTATATCTGCTCCAGAGTCGATGGAATATCAGTGTCGGCACATTTTAAACGTGACTGTGAATTCGACATCGAGATGATTTGGACACGTTAACTCAGTCGACCTCCACGAAAATGGATTTATTGTTCATTTGGATGGCATGACAATACGGTCAATTCGAGGTATTTCCCTACTGTTTATTGCCCTGGACTTGTTCTTACCTTATCATTTGCATGATAGACCGGGGTTTTCAACGTATTTCTTCTCTTTTTGAGGCTCCCTGTGAAGCATTTTTGCTATTTCAAAAGTTGTACTGCCTTTTCCAAGTTGTGTGACGATAGAATTCTTCTAAGCCTGCGATAAACCATTTTTACGACCATAATTTGATAGTTTTGCAGTGGTCACCTGATAATTTGGAATTTCATTAAATCATTCTTCTCTATCTTTCGTGAAACTAAATGTACAATGATCCAAGACTTGCATAATAATTTCGCACTGTTTGCAAACACACACACACACACACACACACACACACACACACACACACACACACACACATATATATATATATACATATACATATATATATATATATATATATATATATAGAGAGAGAGAGAGAGAGAGAGAGAGAGAGGGGGGGGGGCACACCGTGAGTGATAGTTATCACACCATCTGTCGGTCTGTCTGTTTGTCTGTCACACTATAGTAACCTCCCAAACATGAGTGCAGTACATCCAAATTTGCCATGCATACTCAATGGACCTAAAGGAAGGTTTTAATGTGAAAAGATTGAAGAAATATATTTTTAAGGTTTTGGGGGGGTGATTCTTTTTATAATGTTACTATAGAGCTAAACTGGAGCCTTGCTTTCCTTTCAAGATACATGTGTACATATTTTATATCATATATAATACTATGAAGTCGACGAAAATTGGTTCCTTTGTATCGTCACTTCTTTGTTTCTAGCTATGTTTTATAGGCCCCTAAACGGTTGCATCAGACAGGCTGAAAATTTGTATACATGATTAATTTGGCCCAAAAGTGAATATAGGAGGGATGACATTGACCTCTGGTTACTCCTGAAGGTCAATTTAGGGTCAGGTCAGTTTTCGCATTTTCAAATCTCAGGGAGACAGCTGCACCCTACGGGCTGCAAATTTTTGTTCAAAGGTAACTTGACCTCAGAATTAACACTGTCATCAATGCTTCTTTGTTGGCACACATTTTATTGCGAAGGAAAAACTCAATGTGCGGGAGTAGTTTATGTTCCGTTGGATGTAAGTCTGTTAGATATGGACGATGATATAAGATTTCCTAATTGAGCAACTTCGTTTGGATTGGATTCCCAATGTGAGGTCTGGCGCTATCATGCAACGAATTGGGTCTATGTTTACCAATGTTTGATAATTTCTGACTAATTTTAAATACATTCCATCAATTTGTTGGTAGTATGATTGAGCTTCCGATTGTAAATTTGATATTCTTGAGAGAATTCTTACTGAGTTAAATCTCATACGAAAACAATTGTCCGATTTCCTTTGAGTACAGTTTCTTTAAGAGTGCAGCATTAAAACTGATATGATGAATCGTAAGTCGAAAATTCAGAAGAAAGCTCATGTCGTTTAATCATTTGAATATGTAAAACTGCATTTTCTGTTTTAAACTTTATCGAAATTGCAATAATGAATACTAATTCCCTAAATGGCCATTTCATGTAGCAAAACCTAGTGCATTACCATTAAGTAAAATTGTAACACTTTGAAATCAAAAGCACAAAACTTTAAATTTCCATGATTTACCAATGGAAAAGTTTTACTTGTTTGTTCGAGTGTTCATAATCAAAGAAAAAGGTGTATTTGGGGAATAAGGACGTCGACAATAAGCTTCACCGTCTTTAAATTTAGGTTCACCACTCAATCTGGAGATTCACTGTAAATTCATCTTGGCAAACTCATTGCAAGTAACTACACCACAGTGAATAAATCGGCTGTAATTTGATCACAAAATAATTACAGAGCGAGATAATACATCGTCGGTAAATCTATCCTAACCCTAAACTTAACCTTAATCCTAATGCATAATGTATAAATAGTGTGAAATGATTTTTACCGATGGATTCCATCGCGATGAAATTACATGCGATGTAATTACCCGTGGTCAATTTACCCTGATGAATTTACCGGACACTCAGTCTAAATGAAGGAATAAACGTGAAATACGTATATACACACACGCATCTATCTATATCAGATATATATTAAGTTTAGTCAAGTTTGGTTCAAAATGAAGATAGTGTTGGGCCGGTTTTTTTTAATTTCAAAAGGCCTACCTGCTTGATACCTTGAAAATCAGAATTGGATTGGTGTCTTTCTACCTGAGCGCAAAGACTGACCAGATATATTATACAGAAGAAGCCTCCTATTGTGATCACTCTGGGGAAGATTCTTTCAGATAACAACAACCAGTTGAAAACATTAAACTAAAGGATACGAGAATTGGAACAATTACGTTCATTGTTATTAATCCATCAAGTCATTAAATTAATTGTTAGTGAAAATTTTAAATTAGCGGATAATTTTTGATAAATCTTTATTCCTTTTAAAGAAGGTGTTTAGGACTGACTGATTTTGACTTTGACAAAATAACCGTTTGATAAAATAATCCTTGATTATTATAAATGAATTTCTCTGTATATTCCATTTCTTTCATTACATGTCGTCCATTATCTCTCCACTCTAGCGTGTGACAGTAAATAAAAAAAAATATCTCCTGCGTAATTTGTTTTTATTAATCCTGACGTGCAAACACGAGAAAATCCTCAAATCAGTAAATGAAAGAATTGAGTTAACTGATACTTTATTCCCCTGAAATAAACAACAAAAAAAATGCTTAATGTGAGGGGAAAAGAAATTTTAAAAAATGGTTTTGCACTGAACAATTAGGGAAAGCTAACATCCAGAATAACTGAACGCTTCTCAGTATTCAATTTAACTGATTCGTTCTGCTCGCTCGTGAAATCTTTATCTGCTCAGTTGGAACTTGATCTTAGGAGAAAAATACAGAAATTGACGTGACACCCACATACTTATTTGCGTGATAGTAATTAGTAATATGTATGTGTCTATCGACGCCAATGTACCATTTTAGTTGTACATGTGAATATCTACCAGCCATCTTACTTTCTAAAGTAAGATCGCGTGACGAGCTAGACAAATTCGGAAAGTACTGGCTCTGCAATGCCACTGATAGAGAGGTCGGACGATTCGTGGGGAAGATCTATGTCCCAGAACGGACGCTAAAAGGCTGCTGATGATGATGATATCTGACAACATTCTTCAAGAGTGGCGTCCTTCCAACAATATTTCCGTTTACGAGTTCTCTTGTGTGATAAAAGTCGGATCCCATTAGTTTTATTGGAAATTTTTTTTTGTATAAAATACTCAAACAGCACTTTTAATTATGATCTGATTTTTAAAATAGATCTTATGGGCCTACAGTGAAACTTTAGTCAAACTCGTAGAAATACGCAGGGTCTCATTTCATTTAGATAAATGGATACATCAATAAAATTAACAATTTCCTGCCGTGATTTGAATCATGACCAAGTGGTTGGGAGCTGAGCATCTAACCGACTGATCCACCCTGGAAAGTCTTACATATCAACAAAATCTACACTACATATACTCTTATTTCACTCTGATAAATAGATACATTTATACTAGAAAATATTTTATTCATCATACATACAACGCAAAAGTTGCAGGAATGAGCAAAGGATGCACAAAAACGTAAAAATATTTCTGTCTGGAAAAAGCATTGGACAGTAAAATCCTTTCAGGTACAGTGTAGGGAAAGGTGCAAACATTTTCTGATGGTTCATCCTCTGATGAGTGTCAATTGAAAGAAGCTTTTAATGATTTGAAAAATAAAACAAATTTAAAACATTTTTATGTATTATTATGCATCCGTTGATTACGGGAATTTTAAGATTTTGTATCACTAGAAGACTTTTCATTAATTCTCTTATTTCTTTTCATTTGTTTTCCGTTTGTTGCATCGAATAAGCGAAGGTGTGGAACTTGACATTTCCCGATCGGGACCATCTCTCCTACATTGTACTAAAAACGCTTTTACTGTTCATTGCTTTTAACAGACACTGAAATATACTATTTTTATTTAAGATATATTTATGTTTCCGGAAATCGCCTAGCCGTAACCGTTCAGAGTAGAAATTCGAAATTTTTGCACACACACTCATTTCGATGAGTTGCGAAAACTTCTTATTTTTTTCCTTTTTTTTTTTTCAACAAGGTAGCTTAATTTTACCACCACCGATGCTCAATTTAAGAGGTGAGAAGAAACATAAGCGGATTGCGGTGACGAATAATTTCCCTTGGAATGCTTCTTCTGCGGTTTTTGCTTGAAGTATTTACACTACCCCCCCCCCCCCGCTGGGCTGACAATTTTGCTTACATATGCGAGGGAAGAAGAGGGCGCTCTCAGATATTGCTCATGGGTGTGTTGTGCGTGTGTTAGGGTTTGTGCCTGTCTGTGGGTAAGGTCGAACAGAAATGGGGAAGAAAATGTGCGGGTGTGTGCGTGTGTGCATGTGCGAGTGTGTGTTCTTATACGAGTTTCAAGGGAGGAGATGAAGTATCTTCAGGTCTGGTTAATCACTCAATGGAAACCGTGACGTGACCAACGTGTTTTGCGAGCATGCTGTGTTGGGGGTGATCAATTAAAGAATTGGGGAAAAGGGTGACCAATGAATAAGTTACTTCTCTCGCCTTTTGGTGGATCATTAAAAACTCCAAATTTTCAACAAAAAAACCCCAAAAAACAAAAACGAGACAAGCGAGAACGCTGCTGGTCACAAACTATGGTCCAATTTAACATAAATTTGAATAGCAAATTAACGGCCTCCTCCCGAACTAAAAGCTCATGTGGGATGGCAAAAACAAATAAACGACTTTTTTTTTTCAAGAGATAATGGATAGATGTAGAAATTTTCACCCTACTAGCTTCATGAAAGTGGCATGTATGCGTGATACATAGCGAGACAACCAGACCGGCTTAAAAACTGAAGAAACCTATGTTGACATATTGGTGGAAGGTTCCTTCAGAACAGCGAAGTGGTGTGTGTTTATGTTGTGGATGTATGTATGTATGTATGTATGTTGTGTCATTGAATGGATGTGTGTGTGCGTGTATGTATGTGCATTGAAGGGGAGCATGAACGTATGTTAGAGAAAGTAAGACAATCTGCGTGCGTGAGTTTGTAAGTAAATGTATGCTTGAGTGTATAAGTATGAATGTGTGATTGTGTGTGTGCATATGTGTGTGTGTATATGTGTGTGTGTGTGTGTGTGTGTGCGTAAAGTGTTTTTGAAAAGATGCATTAGAGAATGTTTGAGGGAATAGGACGCAGAATCTGCGTGTTTAGTTTTGTAAATTTATGTTTGTATGTGTGTATGGATATGTGTGTGCGTTTGCACGCACGTGTATGATCTATCACATCGTGTATGCGTGTATGTATCTGCCTATTTACTGATAGTTACAATACATAGAACAATAAACAGCACCTCACGGATTCATTCCTATCTTGACAAGACTCATCATCAGTCAGAAGTCTTGGCCATAGTACTGTTATAACTTTAAAAATGCATTTAACATACGAATACATATACTACTTCATAGGAGCGCATGTGTAAACTGTCACACTCCTGAGAGGTTGCTCAGTCAGCAGTGAAAGGTCGTTGCGTGAGCTTGTGTGCTATGAGTCCTACTAGTTCATAATGACCGAGCAAGTAATTATTCACGACTTAATTGTCCTTGGTAAATAATTTTTCGTTTGGAGTAAATGGCCGGATACTTTCCAAACAGATTTCATATGTGTAAATAGTCGCATGTTCAATCGTGCATTCGTATAAAACACACACACACACACATACACACACACACACACACACACATATATATATATATGCTAAGATTCCGTAATGGCTCCCACGATCCTAGGGAAATTCATACTTTATCATTGATAAAAAGTATTGCTCATAAGTATTTGAACAAGCACAAAATCTGTTTCCTTATTACCTAAGATTACAGGGACCATTATTGATTTTGAGCTGGGGTAGTCAAAATTAACTTATCAATTTGGCAACTCTTTCATATAGCAATGTCAGTTCGCTTTTTCAATCGCCTTGATCAATTCTGAAGAAGATTTTTCAAGGACAGAAACAAAAATGATTTTTTCATTTGAGAATCTAATTCTAGAAAATTCATAACACAACAAAATGCATGCCTTGTTATGTTGATCGGAAAATTGCACAATGCTTTGGTTTGAACGCTCAAAACCAAGCGGTTAGAAGCAAAATGTGTTCACCCGAAGAAGTCCAAAAGGACAGAAACATGAACGCGTTTGTTTATTTCTCCCCCTTCTCCCTCTCTCTCTCTCTCTCTCTCTCTCTCTATATATATATATATATATATATGATAAAAAGACAAAAAATATTCGAAAAAATTCTCAACAATATATTTCAATGTGGTTACATCTTGTCAGGTGTTTAGATGTTGGATTAAAAACTAAAAATGTTTTCGTTCCGGGTAAAGGCAGAAAGAGGGTTTTTAACCCTGCTTCAAAACAAAAGGAATTAACTCTTTCTCTTGGTGGAATGTAACCACGTTGGAATACGCTGTCTAGAATTCTTTGGTCTTTTATTTTGTCTTAATAATTCGTGCATGCGTGTGTCCGTGTGTGTTTGTTAGTGGGGGATGTCATTGAAGTTGTCAAAGATAACCTTTTTCTTACGTCAGGTTCTCTCTTCTATACATTTTGATAATTGTCACACGTCTCCTTGATGATTTTGCAATCAGGTGTTTACACCACGCATCTACAATTACGTCCCTCAATTCTACAAGTATGAAAGCCTTTACAGGTAAACTTGTAATTGAAAAATATATGTATGTAGGTATCGGTTTTCATTCAAATTAGAAAACAACCTGGATAAACAAGTTGGTGATAATCAACCACTCAGATTACAAAACAGCGTTCAATCCAATCTTGGTTGGCTTAAGGAAAATCTTAGAAATGCTTTTGAAGCTCGCTCAGGTTTTAATTGAGTATGAAATTAGTCAACTGTAGTACGTCATTTAAAAGCCTTGGGGAAAATTTTTAAGCTAAGCAGATGGAATCCCCGTAAATTTTCTTGGTCAGTGTTGAAACACTTGTTTCTCTTTACTAGTTCCACACAGAGAAAACTTATTCTGGGACAAGATGGTTACAACCAATTTAAAATTAATTTATTTCAAGAACCCGAACCGAAGAGAATCGTGGCTAGATCAAGGATAGCTTTCAATATCTAAACCTAAACAAAATCTAATAGGGGAAAACATTTTTTATAACTAATTGCTAGTAATGCTACAGTGAGCAATTGGCACATTTGAATCAAAGACTTTTTTCTGGACAATGAAATCGAACAATGACTCACAGCATGATAACACTCGCCCTCAAGATGAAAATGCGACATAGCAGGCGATCATTGAGCTTTGACGGGAAGTTCTTCTACATGCAGCGTATTCTCTAGACTTGCCAACCTTGAATTATTACCTCATTTACACCACGAATTCTCTGGTTAGCAGTTCAAAGATCGAGGTATGGAAAAGCTCTGCAGATAGGTACCCCATACTACTATCTTTGTGTCGGATTGAGATTAGCTCAGTAAATGCCTAGATATTTTGAACGTCAATGGTTGAATAGTCATTCTGAGGAAAGCATATCAATTGTGGTTTGAAATGTTTTCTTTTTGTTCAGTGGAATGGTTATGACTCACGTAGACGAGCAGGTGAAAAACTTGAACTTCATACCTAGTGACTGTCTACCCCTACCTGGAATGCAAATAAGAGGGAAATATATTCACAGGTTTAAGAAAACAAAACGTGAACCTGGCATATGATAGTGATATATATATATATATATATATATATATATATATATATATATATATATATATATATATATATATAGTGTAACATTACAATCAGCAATTAGTTCGTTTCAATGACACAGAAAAAGAAGCTTTCAGGCAAGAAAGTTGATCGTTGATTTTGATGCTTGACGAACTCTGTCTTCCAATTGCCAATGGCACCTAGTAAACCATCATGGATTTTAGATGGGAAATTCTTCTATATGAGGCGTATTCTCTAGACAATTATTTGTTTGGCCAGATGTAATGCTCTTTGTTTGGTAATTTCTTCAAAAAAATCCAGGATATCGAAAAATGCCCCGCAGAATTCACTGAATAGTTCTTTAATGATGGAATATACCAGGTTTACCAGATTGGGTCACTGGAGATGATCAGAGGTTTATTCCCGACTCACCAAAAATATGCATCGGAATAGCGTCGATTTTGGAAAGCGAATCAATACCAGCCTCTTTTATTCTCTGAACATATGAGCAGGTTCAATTGAGGTAGGTGTACATTATTTTTATTTTCAATAATGTGAGCTTTATGTATAGTTTTTTTTCGAATTGTTGTCCTAATCTCGGTTCATCTTTTGAACACGATCTTACAAGTGGGTGTCGTAAATGGGGATGATCCACAATGCTGGACCGTGGGGGGTGCAATCGAAGTGTGGGGACGGCAATGTTCTCCTTCCGCTGTGTATTTTTGGTGGGAAGAAATTCATAGGTCGTAAACTATGTTGATTGTTTTTGGTGTCATAATCAAGTCGATGTCTCTAACTGGTGACATGGGAGCGTTTTTGCTAAGGGTTTATTTAGACCGACGAAAAAAATGGGGCTTGTACGATCTCTCATGTTGGAACGGGAAAAGGGTCAGTTTACTCTTCCTTTTTTTTCTCAAAGTTCTTGAGACCTTCTAAGTAGGGGAGTTAATTCCTGTTATTCAAAGTGGTCAACAAACGTGATTGTCGTAAGGGAGGTTGGATACAGCGGAAAGGTTGCGTCTAAAAAGAAAAACATCCACACATAATGATGTTCCCGCTGAAAATTCAAACAGAAAATGAGTTTTATTCAAGGGTAAGTATTTGACTTCCTATCTTCTTGATGTATGTAAATATTAACGAGTATATTTGTACTTAAAAAATATGTCTATCAATTTATTCGCACGAGGACAGTGTCTGTTCCAAAAGTGTATCTTTACATTTTGTTGAGCAGCCTGCCATAATTGTCAAGTGAAATAATTTTCCGTCCGTCGTACGGAACTACGACTTCGAATTATTTATTTACTAATTCAGACATTTATTATCTGAATTCAGATCTACTGCCAATTTAGATATTCTCTATGTAAATTTGTATCCACTGCCAATTTTGATATTTATTTGAAAAATTAAAAATCTATATTTCTTCGAATTTTTTTTCATTAGATTTCTCGAGTACCACTAATCCAAGTATATTTCAAACCTCAACACTGCACTGCCTCTGACGAATATCAATTCTGCACAATGGCCAGGTGTGTCATCACGGTGCATCAGATTTCTCATAAAACCACTTATCCAGAATATAATTTTGATACTGCAATGCCACGTTGACTGACATATATACATAGCAAATATTGATCTCGTACAATGGCCAGTTGTCGAGTTATCTCATTGCATGGACATCCATATACAGAGATTTCTTCAATTATAGATAGATATATGACATATTTTATATATATTTCCTTTTCTTTCAAATCTTGACCCATGGAAAATATATATGTAAAAGTTTTGTACCTCAGTATATGTTTGTGCTAGTCTAATTATCTTTACGTGTGTTCTCAATCGGTGTTGCCAAATCAAAAAAAAAATTTTCACGATAAATCGACCTCGAAAGAGCATACGGACATTCTTAGCCAATTAATGACCATTTGGAATCGCTAAAATGGCTGGATTTGCCTACAATTGCAACCAAATGGCTGAAAATTGGTAAAGATTGCTGAATAGTAGCGCTAAGAACGGACTAAAAATAACGCTGAAAATGAGCTAAAAATGGGCTAAAAATAGCGGTAAATATTGAATTGTTGCGCTGCCAGAAAAAGAAGGGCGCTAAATTTTGGCACAAAAAGCACTAATTTGGCAACAATCTGGAACAGATGCTTTTTATCAATGCATCTCTCTCTCTCTCTCTCACTCTCTCTCGCTATCATTATCTCTTACGCACAGACACCTTCCCCCTATCTCTCTCATTCTCTTTATATATATCTCTTAAACATACACACACACTCTCTCTCTCTCTCCATCACCCCTTCTCACTCTCTCTTTCTCTCTCTCTCTCTCTCACCCTTCCCCTCTCTGCTTCTCATTTAAGAGTTTGGCCAACATGAAAATTGACAAGAGTAAGATTTGTTTTTCTCCCTGGATTAGCTCGGTTCTGAGTAACGACATTCAAACAGGGGTATAAGAACCCACATCTCCTATTAGGGAGTGCCTTGCGCTCAACTGCGACAGCAAATCAGGGGCCTCGATATACCCCCATCCCAACCCGTCAACAGGCCAAGATGATTTTTTTTTTGCTCCTCCTTTCATTCTATACCTACTCGCACCGTGTTGTTCAAGGAAGGGCGCTTACGGCGAGATAAACAACTTAGTCGCACGTGACATACCTTGCACTTAGGTGCACGCTTACACAAACACACACGCTCATAAATGCACACGTAAGGAGCTTTCTAAATGCATGAAATGCGTATTTACCAATATACGTATAACTCTCAGAATATACACTGGCAGATAATAATATGCATACACTCATCTATCACCTATCTAAAAAAAATTGCATATAACTATCTAAGTTTAGCCCCATCATCATCATCATCATCATCATCATCAACAACAACATCAGCAGCAACCTTTTAGCATCCGTCATTGAACATAAACTTCTCCGAGATTCTTAGGAACTCTCTGTCATGGGCGTCGTGGAGCCAATACTTTCTGAACTTGTTTAGTTCGTCACACCATCTTACTTTCTACTGGCCACAGTTTGGTGTTTGACCTCTGGAGATTGAAGTTGTGAGTCGTGATGTCCAGCAGTTGTCTGATATTCTTGCTATATGACCAGCCCACTGCCCTTTGGGTTTTCTCAAATTCACTGTGCTGTCTTGTGATTTCTTCGTGTTATGCTGAGCATGATTCTCTCCACTGCACGTTGCATGATTCTTAGTCCGAGGGCCAATCTTTAGTTTAGATTTCATATTTCAGCTCCGTAGGTGACTATTGGAATGATGCATTGGTTGTACCCCCTTTTTCTGGCTCAAAGCCAATAATGTCGAACACTCAGTAAGGATTTAACTCGCTAGTGTATAAATTGTCTGCTAGACCAGCTTGCTAACCACTGTGCTATGGTGGAAGAGACATGCATATATGTTCAACCGTAGAAGATCAACTGTATCAGTGCATTTGTTACGAGATGCTCTAGGCGTTGTGGTAACAGCGTGGGCAATAGAATGCCCGTTAAAATCCAAGTTAAAAGGGATCAAGTCAAAAGAAATCAATCAAAAAAACTATTGCAAATTACAATCGCATTCGGTCAGAAAGCATCAGTCAAAAGAACAATATTGAAGTACGAATTTTTTAACTGAATTTGTACTAATTATGTTATTTAACAAAATGGCGATAGAACTTCTATTCGTTTAAATTTACAAAAAATTCTGAATTGGATTGCCTGATTAAAACAAATTAATTTAGAAAACTTCATACCTCAATGTTGTCATTTTGACTGATGCCTTTTGACTGAACTCAATAGTAACTCGCTGTAGTCCGTAGCACACAGTTGTACTTTTGACTGATGCTTTTCATCTTGATCCTTTTTGACCGGTCACCTCCAAACTTCTCATTCAAGTATGACATCCATCTTCATTTTTCGAATGTTTCAAACATTCCTTCGGTTGATGGATAACTTAAGATAGATGTCCACAGCATAATCATCTCTCTCTCTCTCTCTCTTTCTCTCTCTCTCTCTCTCTCTCTCTTTTAATAATGTACTCCCAGGAAGACCAAAAGCTGACTGGGGATGGCACAGTTTATAGGGAGGTAGGATTCAAGCCTTTTCCAATGTCATTAGCTGGAAAATGTCAAAGATTATTGTTTGAGTCAAAGTGAGAGACAAGAAGATTGGTGCAACACAATCGTCCTGCCCCAATTCCTTGCCCAGACCCAGCCTTTTGTCGTACTAAGGCTTGGTAAATTTTAATAATGAGATGTAGATATACTTATGCATAACAAAGTTATAAATTGACGCCGATAAACACGTATATATTATTAATTGATATCACCCATGTAAATATGGGGATGTTCAAAATTAAGACATACGGAAGATACAGTTTTAAATGAAGTCAAAATACAATAAAAAAACTTTCACAGTAAACTCATAAATCTATATTTGAAATCTGAACATGATCAAAATGTGTTAGTTTAAAACATACCAATAAACCATAATGGGATCCGACTTCACACAAAGGACCTCAAGAACGAAAATATTGTTGAAAACCTCTTGAAGAAAGTGTTCAGAGGGAACGGCAGATCTCCTGCACCCCCTGGAGCTACGCTACTGATAGATATGCATATACAGAACTAACATGATAAATTTGGCGTCGATAGACGCATGCATATTAATTGCAATCACGCATATAAATATGTACGGGTCAAGAGAATCTCAGTATTTCTCCAGTAAGATCAAATTTCAACTGTGCAGAGATTTTACGCGAGCAGAATGAATCAGTTAAATTGAATACTGAGAAGCGTTCAGACATTTTGGATGTACTTCCTTGGCCAGTTTCAATTGTTCAGTGCAAAATCATTTTTCTTTGAATTTCTTTTCCCCTTAAATTGAGCATTTGAATTACAGAGTTTTCTCGTATTCGCACGCCAGGGTTAATGGAATATTACGAAGTAGATATTTTTTATTTATTGCCACAGGCTAGAGTGGAAATATAATGGACAGTATGTAATTAAGAATAATGAATACATAATACATAGGGTCAGTGTTCGAGCCTAGTTAAAAATCAGCATTTTCAATGCTGATTTTCAAGGAATCAAACTGGATAGCCTTCTGAAATTGGAAGTCTGGTGTAATTCTAACTTCCTCTTTGGTTTGACTAATTCAGACCTTATTTTAGTGATCACTGCGCAACAAAAGAGCAAGAGAAATAACTTGGTCATTTTTTAAATTGATCACCCCCAAGCACGACACGCAGACAAAAGACGTCGCTTTCTTGGCGGTTTCTATTGAGTAACTGACCAGACCCGTTTGTTAGTTGTGTTTTTTCAAAGAAATTCTTGCCGATTTAAAAGATAGTTTATAGATCCAAGTCAATGTCCCCAAATGGATTATCATTCACAGGAAAATTATTTCCTTTTAACCTTTAAAATGAAAATTGCGACACATCAACTCTTACCAAGTTGAGGTATCGGATTTTTGAGAAAGTCCATCTGTGTTTCGTCGCGAGACTAAACGCTTAAGCCTTTCCTAAAGGCATCGACAAGGATAGTCCGCTCTAACACGAACATATTTGCAGACAAATACGAACAGTAATAAAAAATCTGTTCTAAACTTGCCTAAAGTGAGTTGAACATTGGGTTTGTAATCTGGAATCTTTAAGGCAAAAAAAATATCCGTACTTCGCATAAATGAATCATCGTAGCCTGCGCATCTACCAGAATTAATCATCTGAAAATATTATCAAGAATCATCTAAAAAGAATTCCTGCAGAAGATTTGAGTTTTGTTGGTCCTAAAATGACCACAGAGACCCTAAAAAGCACCTTTTGGTGAAAAAAAAAGAAGAAAAAAAATTTCAGGTGTAGTAATTCTGCCTATTCTCGATGTTGTAATCACATCGAGAATTACTTCACTATTACTTCACTATTCCCAATTCCATGCTGTTTTCTGATCGTCAAAGGGTGTATCGACCTTAAATTTTGTGATGAAAAGCCACAATAATGAGAGGGAGTAAAACTAGTGATAAAATAATAGTAATACATTTAAAGAGATAGAAGTACAGATGGAATTTTTATATTCTTCGTAGAGAACATTTCCAATCTTCCTTCCTTCACCTTTTTCGTGTGTATGGGGGTGCAGATAGAAATTTGCTCGTGTCAGCTGACTTGAGCATTACTTGGGGGGAAGAAAAAAAATCTGGAGAGTGTGAAAAAAAACAGCATGTTTCGTAAAGAAATAAGAAAATGTCACTATTTTTGTCCTTTTTCCCTGATAATATGAGCGCTTCTTTGCGGGTTTTGGGTCATGCAAATCTGATAGAGAGAGATTAAGTATCTGGTAGTGATGACATGGAAAGCCTTCAATCCTGTCTTTGGGGTCGTGTGAAGAAATGACCCGATATTTTTCAAGAGGTCCAGACTTTTGTGCTTTGCAAGATCATTAAAATGGGAACAACATCAACCCTGCTAATCATTTAAGTAAAAAAGAAGAAAAAATGGTGAGAGTCATTTGAGGTAATTTTGGAAGTAAGGATTAGATTACAAACCATAATCCTACGATCAATGGATTAAAAGATCTGACCCAAATCTCATGCACTTCCCGCTCTTAGGTTCAAGATTAAATGTAAAAAAACAAGGATTAACATTTGACTGAATGCAGAAGTATTACTTGAAGATTCAAATAACCGAAATCGGATATTATAATTTTTTTTACCTTTACTTTCTGGGTGAGACTAATTGCCAAGCGTAGTGAAGCCAGGCGGAAATATATAATGTACCGACGGGAGTCTTATATAGTTTGTCCAAAATTAGACCTTTTTCTTTAAAGACATACTCTTCTGTTTTATTAACTTTAGATATGCTTTGATGAATTTGATCAGTTTTATATTGCAATTTGCCGAGCGGGTATGATCTGCTAAGCGACAGATACATAATGTACCGATGGGAGGCTCATTTAGGGGTATGGGGTTAAATAAGAGATCATTTCAAGAGATACTCTTCGATTTTAGTAACTCTAGATAGGCTTTGGTGAGATTTATCGACCTAATGCTGCGTTAAACCCCAAATATGATTCCCATCGGTATATTCTGTACCCCCGCTCGGCAAATCCTCTGCACTTGGCAAATCGCAGCATAAGGTCAATTAAACTCATCAAAACGACGCCCGTCTAGAGTTACTGAAATAGAAGAGAACATTTTTTTTTTTATTACGGTGTAATTATAATCCTAAATCCCAAATAAGACTCCAATCAGTACATAACATTACGCATCTCCGCTCGGCTCTGCTCTGCTTCAGTCGGCAAATCCTCTCCGATCGGTAATTAGTCTCATCGTCCCGTAACCGAACGCAGTGCAATTGGTGCACTACAAATGATTCACGATTGACCAGGTCTCTCCATCCGTCCCTGACCCTTGTAGCCTTCTAAGATTCTCGGGTACTTAGATCCGTATACCATTTGATTCTCCCCATGTATACCTCTCTCGTTGCCCCCTTAGTACAGTGCCTTGCAGGGTCGTCTCTGCAAGCTCATCTGATCAGGTGACATACCACTTCAGCTTCGGTTCCCTGGCGATATTGAGAAGAGCGTCATGGGATTCGATAGTTTGCTGGATCTCCTGATAGATTTCTATGATGGTGACATTTCCAGTGTTGAAAGATGCTCAACTAATTTCCATGGTTTGGATCTTTCTCTGAAACTCAGTCTACGTTTCATTAGGAAATTAGGAAATTGTCCAGAGGGATCTGAGGTTAACAATAAATCACGCTAATCAAACTTGTATCATTCCCACCCAGTATTCAAATATCTGCAAAATGAATACGTCTATTCCCGATCAATAGAAGTCTCTGCACACATGTCATGGCAGTTGTAAAAATGTCCAAGAAGAATCGGATGTCAAAACCAAATTTAACTGCATTTACAAGCAGGAAGTGACGTTGAATCGGATACCAGTCACTGTAGGCGATCATTTTGAAAAAAATGTGTTGATTACATAAAACATGACCCGTCTTCAACAGCAGACGATAATGTTTTTAAAAGCCGTTACCAGTGAAGATCATTTGTACGACTTAAGGCAATAATAAGCAATAGTATCTGCATGTAATAATTTTGCTTGTCTTCGCCCGTTTACTATTGCAATTTACAGACTCAAAGACCAATTTAAACTAATCTCACTTTTAGAATTTTGCTGTTTATAGTATTATTTAGCGGAGAGATTTTACTCTTCCGTCTGCTTTTTTTTTGTTGTTGTTGTTTTTTTGGCTCAGTGAAATATCAGGAATTTTATTTTCCAAATTTAATGCAAATTTCTCTGTTATCATGGCCCTTTTAATTCATGTAAAAGTTACATTTCTGGTGCAAAACAGACACTTATGATTTGTCACATGTACAATAAATCGAATGTATCATTGGCGCTACACCCTCTCTTTCTTTTCCTTTCTTTTTTTCGTTTTATCTCACTTCTTCTTAGTTTATTTGTCTCTCGCACTTTCTCAATTTTACTGGTTTTCTCTTGAGGTTTATCCGTAAGAATACAAAGCCGCTCTTGAGGATTATTGGATATACTGTTAAAATAACATTTACTAAAAAAGGTAAAAGCTGATGGCATCGAAGCAGAACCATTGTTGCCAGTGATGCCACAGCCATTTGCTAATAAATAAATGAATAAATGAAACAGGTCCGGTTAATAACTCATCAGAAACTCTCACATCACTAAGGTCTTTTGACACCATGCTGTATTTCAAAAAAAGTATTGATTTCTTAGTTTAATCTCACTTGCATAAACTACTTCTATCGCCTTTTGTTTGAGCACTGATCTCTAGAAAGACATATTTTTCAAAAATCAGGCGAACATAAATTAAAGGTTCAATTTAACATTATCAATGTTACATTGTAAACAGAATCGCAGTAAAAGCCTTTTTATATACATACGTACATAGCCAGCCAGAGAGCCAGCTGGATCAAATCGTAAAAAAAACTGAAGAAACCTATTTCGATAGTTTTGGTTGACGGTTTCTAACATCTCACACAGGATCATTCCAATGAGCAAGGTGAAGTTCTCCTTGCCACTGCTATCCAGGCTTGCATCCCGAGGGACAGAATCATGTCAATAACCGGCAGCTGGTTCATCGACGTGTTCACTGCTTTATCGCACATTGACTGGGGCTATGAAAATCTGCTCAGTCGTGATTTCTGTACGCTTCTCACCTCAAATCTAACTGTAACTTTACATATCTTTATCTTTACCTCCCTCTGACCTTCGACATCCGACCGACTATCCTTAATTGACCCCGGCTGATCTTTGAGAAACTGGACGTTATCTCTTTATTTTCTGGTCACTAGCGATGAACGTTCGCTGTTCTTTTTGCCAACCCCGACTTTTACACCTAACAGCCTCGAAGAATGTTGCCGAGCCGATTCGCCCTTTTTTTTTCTGCGTCTTCCATTTAAAAAAGGATCAAAATGATCGAATAATTTGTGTAAAGAAGCTCGAAAAGTAGAATCATAAGTGTGTCTGTGTGTCGTATATCATTTCAAATATATTCAAAGCTTTTCTCCAAGTAAATGTTTTTGTATCGTGCACTTTTATGTTATAAATCCATCACACATCGTATACTGGATTACAGATTTGTACTTTGTAATATATATATATATATATATATATATATATATATATATATATATATATATATATATATATACATATATATACTAGTATTTTGTCATGGGGGGGGGCATCCAATAAGTGTAAGAGATAGGATTTATCTTTCCTGTGAGCTGAGAAATGCAACTATGAACATAAACCCTTCTTACTGAATATTCAAGTTATCAAATACAAAATGATCTCAAACCAAAGTGGTTTTCCCTTACTTCTTATTTTACTCTTACACACACACACATACACACACATACACACACACACACACACATATATATATATATATATATATATATATATATACACACACACACATACACACACACACACACACACACACACATATATATATATATATATATATATATGTGTGTGTGTGTGTGTGTGTGTGTGTGTGCGTGCACGAGTGTATGTGTACACCCGTGCGTGCGTTTATGTGCTACCATTTCCCCAAATGGAGTAACGCCGTAACATTTTGCAGTCGGAACAAACGGACCTAATTAGTCACTCAATAGAAACCGTCACGTGACCAACGACATTTGGCAGTGTGCTGTGTTTGGGGTGATGAAAAAAAACGTGGAACAAGGGGCTGATCAAATAATAAATTACTTCACTCGCCTTCAGTTGAGCAGTGACCACTAAAAAGGACAGAATTTTTAAAAAAGAAAGAAAGAAGTGGACACAAACTAAGGGACCAATTCAGCAAAAATTTGTATTGCAAATTGATTCCCTCACTAAAATCCTATTTAGGGAAGTAATTTTCAAAAAATCCCCAAAAAAAGTTTTTAGACAGTAAATATTTGAATTTTTCAGCCCTCTAGCTCCGTCGGTGCGGCCAATACGCGTGATACTTACACACGTACATAGCCAGCGGGACTAACTCGGAAACTGATAGAAACGTATGTTGACTGTTTCTGATGACAGATTCTGTTGACGGTGTCTAATTGTAGACTAAACTGATGTTCTCTATCATCCCGTGATGACTTAATGATGATGGATATACAACGGAAAGCACTCAATAACTACACCTAAATTTGTCGAGATTATTTAAGATATTTCCAAGTGAATCAAGAAGTAACGTAAAGAAATGCACGAAGGCATTTGTACGTTCTTTGAAGAAAAAAATACCCATGTCAGTCATCCGCTACGAATTTAGTTTACGAGAGAAAATACCTCCGCATTAAACGAATTCGGTCACTTTTAAATGAACCCCAGAAGAAATTGATAAGACGTAAACATTTATTCAAACGACTAACAGCTTTTCTCAGTTTCAACGCGACACTATGTATTTTAAGAAATGGACATATTTGGTCCGGCGGAATGAATTATAAATTGCGTTGTATTGTATACGAACTTATCGGAAAATGATTTTCCCGTCGTTACATGGTGAATATAGCATTCAACGTAAATCGAAGAAACAATTAAAGAGAATGTAGCGTTGAAAGAGACAAAAAGACCGAGAATAAACGAGATGAGAATTTGGGTTGAAAGCAGTTATTTTGCCTCTGCATTATCAGCGGGCTGTTTAGCACAATGGTAAGTATATTGCTCCGTTGAAGCAGCTACCTATAGGTGCCAGTCTCGATTCCTGCAATTGTCCGATTTTCTTTAATTGTTATCGCAATTTATTATTCATTATGTCGAAATAAATATGTCCATTTCTTTATATATATATATATATATATATATATACATATATATATATATATATGCGCACACACACATACACATATATATAAATATGTATGAAAACCATACATTCAAATTTGTATGTTTATTTGTATAATTGTCCTTCGAGTCGGAGTACTCTTATAATCTAAAAAGTTATAATGGATTGGTCCATATGAAATACATTAACAGATCTCTCTTTAAAACAGCTTGAGTTGAGTTGAGACTTGAAAATAAAATAAAGCCTGATTTCGAGACACCATCGAACAGAAGAGCTCAGGAAATATTCAGGATGCTTTCAAGTCTACACGCCATCGATCAAGACTGTAAGAGCAACATTTGCCCAGATAAAATCATGCAATAACCATCCATAAGCATTGCAACCAGTGGACATGGTAAGAAGCAATGAATTCAAACAGCTAACGGGGTAAGATAGCAATTCTACTCAGACAGATCTGCTCCTACCTGGAACAATCTATTAGGAGCAAGTCTCTTTTCTAAATATCATCATCATCATCATCATCATCATCAGTTTTTTAACGTCCGTCGTTGGACGTAGACCTTCCCCAGGATTTGCCACACTTCTCTGTCATGGGCGTCGCGGAGCCAGTACATCCTGAACTTGTCTAGCTCGTCTCTCCATCTAATATTCTGCCGGCCTCGGTTGCGCATGTGATCTCGGGAGATCCATGTCGTGAGCCGTGATGTCCATCGGTTGTCTGCCATTCTTGCAACATGGCCAGCCCATCACCATTTGAGATTTTTAATGGACTCTATGATGTCCCTGACTCTTGTCTTTTCTCGGATATGCTGTGCTGTCTTGTGGTCTCTCCATGTGAGGCCCAGCATGATTCTTGCATGTGCATGTTGCATGGTTCTCAATTTACGGGTCTGTCTCTTGGTTAGGTTCCATGCTTTATTCAAATCAAGATCTGGAACACCGAATGTACGATTATGAATTTTTTAACTAAATGTTGTCCTGATTGCAATATTATAATTTATAGTTGTTAAACTTTTATAAGAAACAGAAGAATTGTATTCTTGTAACTTTGGACTTATTTACTCGTCTGTGTTTTAGTTTCTTTTTGGGAAACTCCATTCCAAACCCGGAGTTGACTTTATCTATCGTAGTAAGTTAGATTCTCCAGCCGCCACGCTTTCATTTAATTCGGTTTTCCTCAGTGTTTATTGTATTTTGGAATGTCGAATCTTGATATGAGGAGGCGGTAAAACGAACGATCAATAAAGACGAGCAAATTACATTGAACTTATTAAAATGCAGTTACATGTATCCCCTTACTTTTCGAAAGTTCGCTTTACGCCACTTTTTTGCTTTTACGAAAAAACCTCAAAAGTGAAGGATACAGTTCAACGTTTGTTATGCAGTGAGCCCTTATAGATACAATGCACACCTTCTTCATCCCTCTCTTACATCCCAGCTTCCTGTAGATCCCACCACAACATCCAACGTCTCAGCCTAACATACCATCATCACCATTCAGGCAACGCTTAAAATTTTTCCCATTTCGATTCATGATAACTGCTTCTTGCTTTCGACTGATAAAAGGTTTTTATAGGAACGTTCTTCTTACAGATAGCAGAGGAAACTTGTATTAAAACACGTCGTCTGAAAGAAACATAAAGATAAAAGGAGACAGGGAAAATTAAATATCAATTCTTAAAAATTTGTTAGTTGAAGCATTTTGTATTATCATTTGATTAAGAGTTCTACTCCATCTTAATATTGTTGCTTTTTGTTACAACACTTTCATCGATGTTGCACGAATCTGCAAATCATCCTGCTGCCCCTACTCTCCGATTCTGTATGTTTAATGTGTAACGTTTTTTTCTAACGCTGCAATATTTTTTCAGTTTGGAAACGGTAATGCTCATGAAGTATTCTAATCAAGGGACTTTACCAATAGATTTGCATTTTTTCGTTTAATCAAAAAGGATTTGTCCGAATTTTCTTTAAAGTCACGTTACAGGAAAGAGAAGTTGTTATGAGAAAGTAGGGTAATGTATATCAATGAATAATATATTAGAAAAAAAAATCATATAAAGATTTTCATATACATGTATGATGGAATGAAATTAAATTAGATATTAGATTTAAGTTCAAATCGTAATAAGTAAAGTATGCCGTCTTTGTCTTACAAACTTGTAACTGTAGTCAAGTGACACTTTTTTTTCTTGATGAAGCATTTTCACCATCATTATTTGATTGCTAGATTAACTTCATCTTATTATTGTTGCTTTTCATCCCAACACTTTGGGTCGATATACTCTTCGACTGCTAAAGCATGCAGCGCTGTCGGAAATAAAGAATGATACGAGACCCTGCACTCTTCAATTCTCTAGAAGTGACAAAATATTCGCGAAACGATTTAGAATTCTAATCGCCAAAATCTTTTTTCATCCACGTTAACCTCCATAAGTCAAAACTGGCAATGAGCATAGCAGCCTGAGTATTCAGTGTAGTTATAAGAAAAGAGGATTGCTAAGATACTCGTTCAATCACACTTTACTGTACCTACCAACGTGGTGTGCCAGTGACAAGTTCGTGTTTTAGGTGACTGGCAATGAGACAGAGTGAAGGAAGTGTTGGATCCATGCTTTTCTTGAGAGCGTCATAGTGAAAGTGATATTGTCACAAGTAGGATCAGTCTCAGTTGGAATTTGAAATCGGTTTGCAGATTCTCTTTTCTGGGCTGATAACCGTTACGCTATCACTCACAGTCCACAGTTTGCCAATTTCTAATTAAACCCGATCTAGATTCTGCTCCGTTCCATTACCGATCACCTTAAATAGTGTTTTAGATAAATATAAACTGTGGTGATTTAATTGCCGTAACTTGGTAAATTTATGTGCCAACATGTAAAACACCTTGACGGTTAGAAACTATCAACCAAGAGGGTTACTGAAACGTTCAACATAGGTATCTATTTGTTTTCAAGATGGTCTGGCTGACTGGCTATGTATGTGTGTATTATGCATAGAAGCCACACTAATACAGCTAGGCTGGAAAATTTTAACATTCACTCCATATTATTTCTCAAAAAAAAAAAAAGATTTTTAGTTTTTCCAACCCTCCCCATAAAAGGATTTTAGAGGGTGGTTCAATTTGTGGTGTAAGCTTATGCTAAATTGGTCCTTATTGGTGTCTGTTTTTTTTGGGGGGGGTCGATTCAGACTTTTTTTAGTGATTGCTGCCTAACAAAATGCGAGAGAAGTAACTGATTCATCGATCAGCCCTTAATGCAATTTTTGAATTGATCACCCCAACACGACATGCTGCCAAAAGAAGCTAGTCACGTGACAGCTTCTGTTGTGTGACCAACCAGACCTGTTATTTATATATACTGAAGTAACGTAAGGTAATTTGATTAGTTAAAAAGTGAGAGAGAGAGAGAGAAAGAGGGGGAAGAGAAAGAGAGAGAGAGAGAAGAAGAAGAAATAAACAAAACACATACCTACCTACTTACCTATATACATACATGCATGTACACTAACATTGCTATCAAAAGTTATATAACTACACATACCTACTGACAACTAGTAAGAAAGAAAAATCCTGTGTGATATACTGTCCGTCTAGGTACCTTGTTTTCTCCCGGATTTTAGCGCTGACAAATGGTTTAGGAGGAAAATTAATTTCACATGTAGAAATGCTTGTAAATAAGTAGATAGATACATAGAAATAAAGAGATTGGAATGGTCGTACATGAAAAGAACATTGATTAGTCATTCAATAGAAACTGTCACGTGACCAACGTCTTTTGGCAGCACGCAGTGTTGAGGGATGATTAATTAAAAGATTTGAAAAAGGGTTAATCAATCAGTGTGTTATACCTCCTGCTTTTTCTGTTGGATCACTAAAAACACAGCTGGGTGCACATCATGGACCAATTTAGTATAAACGTAGATCGTACATTGAACCCCCACCCCACCCACTGACAACTTATTGAGAGGTGTGTGGAAAAAACTTTTGGGGGGGGACTTGAGTTATAAGTGTTTACTTTTTCCGTCCTCGTCATCCATTGGTGTGGCCTGCACGCATACATACATACATACATACATACATGATTGCTTCATCTTTTGATATGATAGTCACCCAATCACTTTACCTTGTCACCTGGCTTTATTCCACTACGCCCATGTGCTCTAAGGTGGCTCTTAAGATCAGCTGACCAGTACTTGCATACATACATACATAGCAAGTCGACCAGCCGAACCAACTTGAAAACTGACAAAACCGATGTTGACAGATTTGATCGACGGTTTCTAATAACACAGGCCACTCTTACCTTCTCCCTATGGACCAGTTTCATTGATATATATATAGATAGATAGATTTTATTAATCACTCAATAGAGACCGTCTTACAGTGAATGTTTTTGATAGAATGCTGTGTTGGGCATGATGGATTAAAGGCTTTAATAAAGAAGTTGTCAGTGAATAAGTAACTTATCTTGCCTTTTGTTGGGCGATGATCACTAAAATATACGAATTTTTCAGAAGAAAAACACTAACGCCGCAGGGCCTAAACTAAGAGAACATTTTGCCTAAGCTTACATTGTTAATAGAACCCCAAACTTTGAACCAATTCGGCGTGGGGGAATTGAAAAAAAAACAACTACAAATGGAATTTTGTTGTAAACATAAGGAGTACATGTTCAAAATTTCAGCCCTCTAGCTTCATTGGTGTAGCCCGTACTCGTGATGTATATGCATGTACATACATACATAGCCAGTCAGCTGGACCGACATGGAAACTGAAGAAACCCAAGTTGACGGTTTTGTTTGACAGTTTCTAAAAGATAGATAGATAGGTAGATAGATAGATATGGAGAGGCTAAGATATTTACTATGCCAAGATTAGTTTGGCACAGAGCAAAATAAGAGGAAAAGAAGGAAGATGTGCTACATTAATCTGATTTCGAGCTCTTTCCTGGTCTTTGCAAATAGATTTATGCCATCCATGTACATGAGATATTTGACTTTTCTCTTTGTTTTGATGATTTTTAATTTTTTCGCCTGTTGCCTGTTGGTCATCCCTGGGAACTGAGTAACAGCTAATTTTCAGCCCTCCTCTTTGCACTCCCACAGTCCAATGAAGTACTGTGGATTTCACAGCAGTTGCCTGATGGTTATCGCTGAAGGCCGAGTGGCAGGTCTCCTTAGGTCTCCAGCCTTCCTCTCCTACCGTCCTCACCTCACATGTTGAGAGGGTTTTCCTACCTTGAAACTTTGCATTCGAAATCTGACAACGGGTACCAGTGGGAAACAGGTAACTGCTTCAGTCACCAAGAAGACCCTGAGATAGACAGATACGATAGAATGCGACAACCAACTGGAAACAACAAGAACTAAAGAGTACCGATTCAAATATACCATTTATTACCAGAAACAGACGTTACCAATTGAAACAACGATAAGGTAAAACTTTTGGGGGGCTACTGAAAAAGAAAGGGTTGGAAAACATTTGCTCAATGTCAAACTCCAGTACAAAGTCTGGAGTTTACGTTGTTTTCTTACCGTAACAACAAGAAAAAGAACAATCCACGCCAAAATTAAAGATTTAAATTAATGTTTAAGACCAACTTTCCCCTACAGTTATTCGAACTCTTGGTTTTCTGTTACTTTTCGTGTTCTCGATATCACTACCACAAGATGGCTACATATGAGTTCGTTTAGATCCATCTCTCTTGTCCTACAAGCGTCTTGGACGGACAGGCCATCCGGAAATGAAAGAGATATTGTGAATTATTTCGTTCTTGTGAGCGTAACCCGAGAATGATTTGGACCAGATATTTTTGTCTTCGGATGGCACATGTCCGTAAGTGACATTTCTGACCTAAAAATGCCTGGATGTTCTGTACTCTTTGTTGGCAAGTCTAAGGAAGTGAAAAAAAAAACTAACAAAACAACACAACAAAAAAAGACGTAGAAGAGACAAGAAGGGGGCGCCTGCCTGGGAGACACTTGTCACGTGATCATACAGATGAAAAAATCCCTCTTAATCAAAATGTTACAATTATCTGGCCGCTTTAACAAGTTAAAATGAGACCATCCTAATTTGGGTAAACCTCTAATATCTGAAAGTGCGTTCTGCTTCCAGAAACATAATAAAAACGGACATTTCGTTCCAAAGCAGTAATCAGAAGGTAACTACAGAAGTATATGTTATCTGCTTCCTGGCAAGATGTTTTATGTGTGGGCATACATAGCTACACATGTCACATACTTATATCATACACATGAAGACACACACAAATAGATACAAGGTTATACAGGTCTGGTTAGTCATTCAATAGAAACCTTCATGTTTTTGCAGCATGCCTAGCCGGGAGTAATCACTTGAAAAAATTGGAAAAGGGGATGATCAATGAATAAGTCATTTTTGTCGCCTTTTGTTGGGGGTGACAATTAAAAAGTCTAAATTTTCACAATATAAGTGACTGATTTTATATAAACTTACTTTGCAAATTGATTCAAAAACCTATTTATGGGGGGGGGGGGGTCAAAGAAACAAAGAAACAGTTTGTTCTTTTCTAATAAGGAATAAATGTTCAGAGTTTCAGCCCCCTAGCTCTATTGATACAGCCTGTACGCAGGATACATACATGCGTACATAGCCAATCAGACCATCTCAAAAACTGAAGAAACGTATGTTGGCAATTTCGGTTGATACACACACACTCAGAGTTACTGATGCCAAATACTGGGGATAATAATTATATTCAAGCCTTGTTTAAAGTTTAGCTTATTATCAAATTCCTGGAGAGTTGACTTTATTATTGCTCTCAGTGTGACATGGGATTCCACATTTTTTAATTAAAAACACGAACTATTGAAAGAGAGAAAGTGAGAGAGAGAGAGGGGGGGTTGAAGAGAGAGAGAGAGAGAGAGAGAGAAGGGGGGGGGGAGAAAGAGCGATTCCCTGACATCTTGTTGTGTCAACTTGCGTTTTTGAGTACTCGGTATTTCTTCTTTTTTTTGTAAACATTGAATTTCTGCAATGAAAATATTATTTTTATATGATAACAAGTATAGATATTTTATTTATTTTTCTTTTCGGTGAAAATTACCTTGCTATTAGGAATGTCATTAAAACGGTTATAATTATGATAGAATCATGAAACAATAAAAAAGCATTATTTTTTTTTTAGAAAACAGTAGATATTCGTCTGTGATTTTGAGGTATTCGTCCGACTACGTTATTGATAATTAGAAATAAATTACAATTTTCTCTGGTGTTTCCGTGTTTCTGTGGTCTACGGCGTCCTGCAAGACATCAGTAAATTTGGGGATCGAATCCAACTAGGAGCAAAACATTTTTTCCTTTCTATCTTGCGTCCGACTTTAGTTGCGGATTAACCATTACGCTGAGTATGCCTTTTCTCTCTTTCTTTTGTCAAATTCTTACTAGTGAGTTCTGACTTTATTTTCGTATGTAACAATGATAAATGACAATGGCCAGAAGAGAAACGGTGACGTCATGCACAAATAATAGTGACATAGTTAGCAAATTCTGTTTACATGTACTATTTATAAAGGAGTTGAAATGAAACGCGTAACTTTGGATTTATATTCTGTGGAGAAATGATTTCTGTTTTGTTTACTTTTTAGATTTTAACGAAGCGAGAAAGATTGACTTTAGCGCAGCCAAGCTCATTGATATTTTCTGAGCTTGTTTGAAAATGGCACAAGGCTGTAGCTGTAGAATATTCACTGAAAATCAAGGTGGCCTTGAAGGCCATCTTTCTAAATATTTGGCCATTACTGACTATTGTATCTTATTTATTGTCATTGTATGGAGTTGATGGATTTCTTTTCCGTGCTGATAAAATAATTGATTGGCAAATAGGTATGAAAATACTATCAGTTGATGTTTAAATGCGTGTAGCAATCGCTACGCAGATATGGTGCAGGTCATACCCATCAAAAATGATGAAGCTATTTATGTATGGATGGGCACTCCGGAGCCCAAAGCTATTTTATTACTTAATTCATTTTCAATAATTGAACTATCCCAATTTCAAGTTTTTTAAACAAATTATTCAACTATCCCCATTTCAAGTTTTTAAACAAATTGTTCAACTATCTCAATTTCAAGTTTTTTATACAAATTATTCAACTATCCCTATTTCAAGTTTTTTATACAAATTATTCAAGTATCCCTATTTCAAGTTTTTTTAAACAAATCATTCAACTATCCCAATTTCAAGTTTTTTTTAACAAATAAACCAAATATCCTAATTTCAATTTTTTTTCAACAAATCCCAACCCCACATAGATGTCAAGTCTCAAGTATGACACTAAACAAACATTAAACATTACTTTCCTGGCAGTAGCTCATATCTCGTAACCAAATTCTATTTCTCGTTCTATCCTGTTTTTTACTTCAATGTATATGTATAGATCTAAGGATATCGAGATATTAGTTGGGAAATAAAGAGACTTTCCTCTATACCAGAGGATCAATTACCTCCAGGGCGAAATCGAAGCCAGAAATCAAGAAGATTGAAAATCGTGGAGCTTTTGGGGTAAACAACATACAGTGACAAAAAACAAAACAAAAAAAAAACATTTTTCATACAATCTTGATCCAAGAAATTCGGGAAAATGTTTTTCATCAAGATGCGAACACATCTTGACTCTATTCCATTACATTATATCTTTCTTTTATATAAAATTGATATTGACTTCTTCCTCTTGTAATCTCTTTTTCTCAAACCTCGGAGAGTCTATTGCACGACTCTGTCAGCTAACAAGCTGAAATAATGCCCGATAGAGTTCAAATCACTATCAACTTATATTATACCTCGTGCAAACCCAAAGTCGGACACAAAAACTAAAAAAATCAGAAAACTTTCCAAGTAAACTCTATAAAGATACAAATTAATACATTTTCAACACAATTCTGACCCGAAAAATCCAGGAACATGGTTGTAATTTGGATTCAAACACATTTAGACACTATTCCAGTACAAAAAAAGCAACAAAAGCAGAAAAGTGTTGGGAAATCAGATTATATGTTTTCATATATTAACTAGATATTGACTATTTGTCTTTCAATCTATTTTTACTTATTCCTTAAGGTGTCAACTTTACGATTCAGCTAGCTAATCGGCTGAAATAATCTCCGCTTCGAGTCAACCGTATAAGCATTTAGGGCAAATCCGAACCCGGAAAGAAAATCGCATAAGTTTTGAAGTAAACAATATAAAGAGACAAATGAACACGTTTTCCCACACAATCATTATCCAGGGAATTTCGAAACATTGTTATTACTAATATCCTATACTATTTCAGGTCAAAAACGACAATAGAGCGAAAATCTGTCGAGAAAACCAATTATATGTTTTCCTATGTAAAGTAGAAATCAACTGCTTGCCCTTCAATAGGCTACGAGAGAAGTGAGTAACTTTAGGAGCGGATTCATGTACAATTATCTCCCTAACATCGTTGTTATGTGTTCACACCACATGAGATCACCAAATTTTCATGCCTGCCCATACAATCATGAGACAGACAATATCATTTTATTTTTTCATTTCCATTTCATTGAGCTAGTTTTCCTCAATAATCCGAAATATTGAATCTCAGAAATTTGACAGTTACCTCCCCTGCTTGTTGAAAACCAACCCCTCCTCAGATTACTGTTCTCGAATGGTAAATATTCTTTTTAAATTTCCAACTTGGAAGACGGATGCTGAATCCATCCCTTCTTCAACGGCCCACACGACTTAGAGGAATGTGATGGATCAAAAGGGATGACATTTCATCCTGAGTTTTACGAGAACTTCATGAAAGGTTCGTTCTCCATCAAAGACATAAATGGTCGCCATTGGAGGCGACCAGAAATCTGATCAGACGATCGACCTATTTTCCAAATGTGGTGACAGTAATACAGGACGTTCCCAGCAAGAAAAATTTATTACAGAATGACATCTTATCCACCATGGAATGATGGCTGTTGAGAATTTCTACTGAGAATATGCCAATGTTCTTATGACCTATCCGGAAGCGAATCAGTATCATGAGTCATCAAAGATATTCAAATTGAAACACGAATCGAAAATACCAGTAATGGTGAAATTCAGTGAAGAAAAGGATATCCCCAACCTCAAACACTGAACTTCATCATTCCATTACAAAAGATACGACAGACGAACTAAATGATGATGTCTTGAATGCCACTGATTAAGGGGCAAAAAATGCAATGAATTCCGAGTTGGCTTCTAAACAAAGGCACATGTATCGGTGAAACCATACTTAGAAGTAATTTGAAAAAATGCAACACTCAAGAGATGTCCCCCAAAAGAAACCATCTACTATGATCTGATAAAAACGGATCTAATGAATATAAGCAAAACCGATCTCAAAATAACCATCAAAATATTTCATGGAATCTTATTCATGAATTATTGTCCACTCATGATTCTGTTGTCTGATCTGTGAATTGGCCGGCTACTCGACAATTGTAAGCTGCTGAAATGTTGATTTCATTTGTCCAAAAATATGTATATAACACAAGATACTGTCCATGAGAATCCGCAAAGATGGGTACCACTTGTGAGGCAATAATCCTCATTTGTACCCTTCACATACCCTATGATGTACAAGCATGTGAAAAAATTGTATGCTTGATATGTCATGTTTATTGATGAAAAAAAATTATTATTATTATTATTATTATTATTTGGAATCTCACACCAGTTGCCTGGTGGTAACCGCTGGAGTTTGAGTGACAGCAAGTCTCCTCAAGTCTCCAGCCCTCCTCTCCTAGTACTCATAGGTCGCAGTAATTCTGCGATTTACAGTTTCACACCGGTTGCCCAGTGGTTATCGCTGAAGGCTGAGTGACAATAAGTCTCCTCAGGTCTTCAGCTAACGTCTCCTCTCTCTTTCGCATATCATGACAGAGCTACAATTCGTTGCAGTCCTTATATCTCTAGCACCTTCCTCAGTATCCGTGCAGTTCCCAGCAGTGCTGTGGTCTGTACGGTCTCTATCCTCCCCCTAATCCCGATCTCCTCCAGTCTCTCCCTCAGCGTTTTGGGGACAGTTCCTAGTGCTCCCACTATGACCGGTACTACCCTGGTTTTCATGTTCCACATTTTCCTTAACTCCCTTGCTAGGTCCTGGTATTTTTCCCTTTTTTCAGCCTCCTTCTTTTTTACTCTATGGTCTGCAGGTACAGCAACGTCTACTATTTGGCAGGCCTTCCTTTTTTTGTCTACTATTACTAAGTCCGGACTTCTTGCCTGGATGAGGTGGTCAGTTTGGATGTCAAAGTCCCACAGTAGTTTGTGGTTGTCATTCTCCAAAACTGCCTCTGGCTTGTGCTGATACCACTTTTCCCCATGGTTGAATCCCATTTGTTTACTTAGTTCCCAGTGTATCATCGTTGCTACTCTATCGTGTCTATGCTTATACTCCTTCTGGGCGAGTTGACTACATTCACTAGTTATGTGGTTTACTGTCTCATCTCTTTCACCGCACATGCGGCATTTGCTGTTTGTCTGTGTTCTGTCGATTTTTGCTTTTATGTAGTTTGTCCTTATGCTTTTGTTTTGGGCTGCCATGATGAGCGATTCTGTTTCTCTCTTAAGGTTTCCCTTTCGTAACCACGTCCATGATTTCTCGTCTGCTATATCTTGTATCTGTCTTTTAAACTCGCCGTACAATTTTTCCCTTCCCATCTTTCTTTTCTTACTTGCTGTACTGTTCCATTGTTTTCTACTTTATTGCTTGTTGCATTATCTCTCACGCTCTTTATGATTTCTTCACTATTTGTTTGCACATATCTTTCTAGGACTATTTTAGCTCTCTGGACACAATCTTCTATGCTGATGAGCCCCCTGCCACCTTCTTTTCTCTTAACGTATAGTCTATCTGTATCATCTCTAGGGTGTAATGCTTTATGCATCGTCATAAGTTTCCTTGTTCGCCTATCCATTGATTGGAGCTCTTCCTTTGTCCATCCTAGGAATCGTCCTGTATACCTAACTACTGACACAGCCCAGGTTTTCATTCTTTTTATTAGATTTCTGCTATTTAATTTGGTTTCTAATATTTTCCTTATCCTTCTGAGGTATTCTCTCTTTATTTTCTCCTTCATCTCTTCCCGTTTTATCGTGTCACATTCAAGGACACCTAGGTACTTGTATCGGTCTTGTGCAGTCAATTCCCTAATCTTTCTGTTGTCCGGCAGTTCGATTCCTTCAGTCATTGAAAGCCTTCCTTTGTGCATCACCATGATAGCACATTTTTCTATTCCAAACTCCATTCCTATGTCCTCACTATATTCCCTTACTTCGTTGAACAGAGTTTCAAGCTCTCCCCTATTTTTTGCGAACAATTTTCTGTCGTCCATGTACATTAGGTGGTTGACCTTTCCTTTTGTTTTAGAGAAATGGTATCCTTTGCTGTTTTTCAGGATTCTGTTGAGCGGTATCATTGTTAGAACAAATAATAGTGGGGACAACGAGTCTCTTTGGAAGATTCCCCTTTTTATCCCTACCTCTGCTAGTTTGTCCCCTGCGGCTGTCAAATCTACTTTCCAGTCTTCCATCGAATTACCAATGAATTTAACCACCGGTTCGCTAATTTTGAACATTCTGAGGCATTCGAGTATCCAGCTATGTGGAATCATATTGTACGCTTTTTTGTAATCTATCCATCCCATTGCGATATTCTTTCTCCTTTTCCTCACTTCTCTTAAGATCATCTGGTCTATGTAGAGTAAATCGTTTGCCCCTTTGGTTCCTATCCTACACCCTTTCTGTTCTTCTGGTAGTAGTCCCCTTCTATCCATATTATTATTATTATTATTATTATTATTATTATTATTATTATCATCATTATTATTATTATTATTATTATTATTATTATTATTATTATTATTATTATTATTATAATAATAAAAGATATATAGATAGCTGATAAATCGATGTGGCCAATGGTTGCGGTTGGAGTAATGTTGATCTATTATACTATGATATAATACCGCCAAGTATGTTATTCAACAATGGTGGTTTCATGCCTAACTTAACCAAGATATAGTCAAGTGGTAATAAGAATGTATCTTACAGAAAATGATAACATTCAGTTTTCAGCCTCTATAGTAGATATGATGAATGTTATTCGGAAACTTCCAACATCAATTCAAACGTAGAATTCATCAACAATTCTACACATAGAAATAATGAGAGTGAGCAACAAGGATATATGTCTTTGACATAAATAATGATGAATCTTTAGTTAAAGTCAGTGAATTACAGAGGAGAATGAATAAACCTCCAATACAATCCAACACATTTTCCAACAAAGTAGACACGTTTTGGTCCTCAAATAAATATAAACTGAACTGACAAAAGCTGATTTACCAAAAAATTAAAATTCATAATTCAGAGCACTCAATAGTACTTGGAGAGTAGGAGAATTCCTCTTAAAATTGGCAATGTATAAGAATTATTAACAATCAGTCCAGTGTTGTAGTTTCAGTCAACTTATAAAGAAGCTGATCCTCGTATCCCTACTCATGTTTTAGACTGTCTTATTGGCAGCTACAAAGCTACACTTATTTTCAGTAATTATACCGATGTCATAGTTGAGTTACTATACCTTATACATGTATATAAACCCCCCAACTCTGGATGAGGCTGGAGTAAGAGATATAACTAGACGCAAACCACTTCACACATCATACCAGCAGAGTCATGAACTCTGTGCCATTCTTCCAGCTTTACCCTGCCCTGCTGGATGTGACGTTACTAATAAAATATGAATTAAAAAGGCAACGTTGAATGCAAACCCAGAAGATTATCTCACCCAACCGCGCCATTACTGTCAAACACCATTGCAGTGAGTGCTAAGGTATTCCTTGTGAAAAAGATGTTTTTCTTTGCAGTACAGTAAGAAGATTCACTGATTATGAAAAGGAAATCTACCCCTCGAATCATCTGAAGAATCTTCCACCTACAAAGTTTTTCCATCTACAAGTCAATGTCCATTGCCTCATATCAAACGAGAATTTTATAATACACACCTCTTCTGTTAAACACTGGATAATTATCTCAACAGGATGGTGCTGCAGCACACTATCCCAGAGGATTTTAGATATGAATACGATAACAACTACATGTAACTACATTCTCTCAAAATCCTGGAAACTTTTAGATGATCGCTGGTCTATAATGTGTAGCGGTTCGAAGTGTACTAGAATCACGTCCGTGTAGAGATAAAGGGGTTGAGCGTACCAAATGTTGGGGTTGATTTGGTAGGCGGTGTAAAAACCCATTAACTACATACACGTATGATACATGTGTATATATACCTTGACATGTAGTTTATAGATAGTGTTTCAATGACTCATATTGAATGTGATGTTACGGATCTTGTCACAGGTTTTATCTCCAAAAATGCTTCATTACCAGGAGAGACTCTGCCACTGCAGCATTGAGAATAGTAGCTGAATTAGTAACTCGTTAATTACACTGGACTGAATAACAGCCCCAATGGCTAGAATAAATAGCCATAGAAAAGAATCGATAAAATAAAAGGATAAATTTTTGATGGGTATCAGATATTGTTCAATCTAATTTGTTTTTAAATAAGTGATATTTGACTCTTACAGTTTTAATTATGATCTCAGAAAAGATGTAGGTATATGTTGCTTTTGACGGACAGCGATTTTCTAAAAGTTTCCCGGATTTTGAGGGCATGTAGTTTTTATCATGTGGGCTCGATAGAAAATGAACAAATTTTTGATTTTCAAAGTTTATTTTCTTGCTTTACGAGTGATCAGGCGACATATATCCAATCTATTCCAGTGAAATTCTGTGAAAAAAGTGAAAATTCTGGAAGTATCGTGGGGACGTTCATGGAATTTCTGCAATACTATGTGTTGTGGGACATATACCGATGACGTAAGGGAAATTATCACGAATGGTTACGCCCCAAAACTTACACACTTCTCCCGTAGTCAATTACAGAACAAACAGTTGATATCTACTTTATCTATGAAAATATGATCGGCTTTCTGAACACCTTTTCGCTTCTTTTTTTTTATTGCTGTTTTTGACCTGAAATGGTATCAAGATGTGTTTGGATCTCAGTAATAACCATGTTTCTCAGGCCAGCATTGTATGGGAATATGAGTCCATTTGCCTCGTATATTGTTTACACTGTGATTTTCTATTTTTTGCCTGTGTTTGGGGTCGTACTATGTGTAATATAGAGTTGATTTGAACCCTAGCAGACGTTATTTAAACCCGTTAACAGACTGAATCATGCGATAGACACTTCAGGTTTCAAGAAAAACAGAACATAGAGGAAAAAAGTCAATAACTACTCTATATAAAAGAAACATATAATCGGACCTCGACATCCTTTTGCATGTTTTGTCGTGTTTATCCTGAAAGAGAGTCATGATGTGTTTGAGTCTAGTGAAAAAAAAAATTTCCTGAATTTCTTGGGTCAAGGTTGTATGAAAAAATGTGTTTATTTGTCACTGTATGTTGTTTACCCCAAAAGCTCTGCGATTTTCTATCTTCTCGGTGTCGCACTTGAGGTAATTGATCTTACTGTACAGAGAAAAGTCTTCATATTTCACAACTAATACCTCAATATTCTTAAATCTATATACTTGTAAGAAGTCAAAAAACATGACTGACCGAGTAACAAGATTTCGGAAACGAGACGTGAGCTAGATTTCCTCCAGTCACTCTTACGCACCTTTTTTTCTTTTATTTCAGTTTCAAACAACATTTCTGTGACATATCTTTCGTTGTTATGACAACAGACGATTACATTTCTTTTAGTTCTGTTAATATATTCCACATGGGGCAATCCATTATAACTTTTAGGTTATAACTTTTAGGTTATATATATATATATACATATATATATATATATATATATATATATATATATATATATATATATATATATATATATATATATATATATATATATATATATATATATATATATATATATAAGCACGTAATGTATTTTCAATTTGTAAAATACAAAATGAAAAAATAGAAAACAGATTTTATCCGTTGTAGAAGTTTAATCACAGGGATCAATATTTGACACAGCAAATAGAGCTCTTAATAAATTGAAAAAATAACAATTTCAAGGATACATACCCAGTGAATGTTAATATTTCGTACCTAACCCACTCGTCAGCAATATGTTTTCGCCTATGGAAAAGAACATCTGTCAACATTTAAACAGTTGTCTTCCTCTTTTTGCTCAACACAGAAAAACATCATTTTGGGAAATGATAGTCACTGTCAAGGAAAATAGATTGATGAAGAGAATCCAAAAAGATGTAAATCGTGTCTTAATTTAGAACAGTTGAAATTCAGAGGGAATTCTTTATGACTAATGGCTGTAACTTGGATATTGCTGGCGTATGGTGTTTTGCATCTTGTGTTTGCTGTATGCTTACGGATGCACAAAATCACAAACCACATTTTAATGCCTGTAAAAAAAAACACATAGTTGTAAAAGTCTCTTTTCAAGCTATGGAAAAATTCCTCGAAGGATTGGCCGAATCGTTCTGTTATTATAGAATTTATCTGAAAGGGAATATAAACCAGGGGAAAATGTTGACTAAATGATAACGCTATGAATCTATACTAATGGAATATTTTGTCAAAAACAAACCTTGGAATTTATTGCAGCATCAACATCGTTAACCCTCGTCGTCATCTTCATATTAGTACTTGTTTCGTTTCATGTAACACGTTGCTTACTAAGCTATTTCCTAAAGTTCAAGACATCGAAAAATGCCTCGAAGAAATCATCGAATTGTTCATTTATGATGAAATACACCAGGATTGACAGATTTGGTCAGGAAGGGGAGATAATCTGACTTTTATTTCAGTCTCATCCAAAACAGGCATTGGAATAGCGTCGCATTTTGAAAAGTGAGTCAATACTAGCCTCTTGAGGTGGGCCCGCTTCAATCAAGATCCACGTATTGAACCTCTGCCTTCAAACTTGCTTGAAAAATCGATGCTACACCAAAGCCTGTTTGGAGTAAGTCTCTGAGATAACACTCAGATTATCTCACCATCTGGCAAAATCTGGCAACTTTTGGGATATACAATGTCGCTGGAAAGTGACGAAAGGTTATAGAAAGCAATTGCTTCAATTCAATTAATGTTGGAATAGAAAAGACCTTGACGAGGGAATCGATCAATGATTCATTGCATCATAACACCCATCCGCACGTTGCAAATGCTACATTGAAAACGATCATGGAGCTAGGGTGGAAAGTTCTCCTACATGCAGTGTGTTCTCCAGACCTGTCACCCTCAGATTTTAACTTGCATCCCTTCATGAAACGCTATTCAAGGTATGGAAAAACTTTCTTCGAAGAATTGATCGAATCAAAGTTGAAATCCATATGAATAAAAGTTTTTGTCAAAAATGATGTAGACTATTAGGTCAACTTAATACATTTGTGTCCTAGCCATCAGGTGAAGGTCGATGATGTTATTCAAGCGGATCATTTCTGCTGTGTTCGATCATTTGGTGCCCTATACTTCTAACCTTGTGTCAGACTAAGATAAGCTCAGAAAATACCTAAATATTTTGAATGTCGATGATTTACTATTCATTTCCAGGAAAGTGTCTCTGTTTTGGTTTGAAATATTCAACAACCCTAGCCATCAAATATGGCAGAAGGTTCTGTCCTTTTTTTTATATGTGGGTGCGTTTGTGAGTTTCTTTCTTTCTTTCTTTCTTCCAGCGCTCCTGACCATACTGTATCTGTTTTTCCTTTTGGGGACCTTATTCTGACAGGTTTATTTGTTTGTATGTTCCAGTACTTCTGGCCATACTGTTTTGTCGGCATCAGTACTGTTTTAATTTTTTTAAAGAAGCATTTCAAGTCTTTGGGGGATCTCATTCTAACGGGGTTATTGATTACATTAGTCTACACTTTTTTTTCACTCTATTTTTCTATGTTTCCCAGTGGAAAAACGTCAATGAAGGCATAAATAGAATATAATCTAACCATGTTTATTGTTCGGTAAGTTTCTTTTTAGAAGATATCAAATTTTGACACTACGGTTGTTCAATTATTGACTGTGTTCTATTTTTTCTGCCCGGCGAAATGGTCGTGACTCGCGTAGTTGAACAGGTTAAAATCCTAAATTTCGTTCATTGTGGTCGTCTTCATCTGGCTAAAACGAGAATGAAAATGATAAAGATTTGCAAGCTGCAAGGAACAAAACCTCTAAAATATACAGGGACACAGTTTGCACACGTCGGAGCGGTCACAATTATCTATGAGAACAATAATCATTCGATTTCGCGTTGTTCAAGGCACAACGAAATGAGTGAATTGTTGAAATGACTGAAATAACGAATATGCTTTTGAAATATATATATATAACTGAAATAACTAGGCTCCCACAAGAAGTGGAAATTTAAATGTATTTTCTTTGATCGGAAATGGCTGTGATTATCACGTGGTACATTTCCTACAACGCCCGATCTCGAAATATTTATTTAGAGCTGCTGCTGTTGATTCTTATTTAGATTATCAGACGTTTGAAGAGACGCCTTTTTCTGCCTCGTTTGAGCAATTCATCGTGAGCCCTTATGCTAAGATTTTTTGAGGGTCTTATTGTAAAGAGTCGACGAATGATAGTAAAACAGTCATTCTTCTCTGGTTGTGTTCGTTGGTGTTCGTAGGAACAAGACAGAGTCTATGCAACTAACCTTTCAAGGTTTAAAGTAGCGAAGAACGGTCAGTTTGTTCAAGAAAATCCGAAAATCTATTCTTCTATTTTCAGGATATTTCTGATGAGGCAGTAGAAAGTTAACAGGTACGAAAATGATCATCACATCAAAGTATTTTTGATAAAACTAAAAAGATGGATTTTTAGATTTTTTTTTTTTTTTTTTGTAAATGAGGGTCATTTCTGAAGATTTATTTTCCCGTCTTTACAGACTGAATAATTACAGATCAGCAGAGGTGAAGTTCAAAAGAGGCGTGGCGGGGTGAATGGGACGACAAAAAAAAAAAAAACGTACCCGAAAACCGGGCCATAGGAGGATGTGTACATGTCAAAAGATGCCATAACACTTCCGGCGGTTTAATTTGCCGGAACAGGCTGATTGGATGATTCAGATCACTAACTAGGAGTTGGGGAGAGCGGCTGACAGAAATCAAAATCAAATGGTAGATAAATGTGTGTGTGTGTGTGTGTGTGTGTGTGTGTGTGTGTGTGTGTGTGTGTAGTAGTAGAGGGTTGAGGAAGAGACCCCGAAAGAAGAATTACGGAAATGATAAAAAGAGAGATGTGAGGGGGATGCACTACTGATAGACAGAGAGTAAAAAATAAAAAATAAAAAACGAACAAGGGGGAGGTTTTGGGTAGGAGAAAATAGAAAGAAGAATTGAATAAGAAAAAAAATGCAAGGAAGACAGAGAAAAAAGTTTGAAAGATGAAATCGATGAGGATATGCACACACAATCCTAAACTTAATATATTTATCCTAAACTTTATATATGTACACTCTGGTAATGCGTTTGCGTTCACACCTACTAATGACCCAATCGGTTACATGATTTCACAATATATATATATATATATATATATATATATATATATATATATATATATATATATATATATATGTGGGTGTGTATGTATAATACAAATCAAGAATCAAAAGGAGTCGCTACACGAACACAATTCGCCAGAAGAAGCCCAAACAAGAACGTATTTGTGTAGCGAACCCTCTGCTCATCATACATATATATATGTGTGTGTGTGTAGAGAGAGAGAGAGAGAGAGAGAGAGAGAGAGAGAGAGAGCGAGCGAGCGAGCTCATGGATGGGGAATATGTCCAGAAATGCGAATGAGTGTGTCGATTTCTCATGATCAAATTTGATGGAGTCGTTTCATATTTAGGTTTGAGATGAATTCGTCGGGTTTTGTTTCTCAACCTATATATATAAAAGAAATATATATTCTATATGTCTAGCATAAAAGAGTAATCATCAATCCTTTCTCTCTCTTCTCTCACTCTCTCTCTCTCTCTCTCTCTCATCGCCCAAAATGCAATATTATTAATTGGAAAATGGAAATGTTATAAACACATATATGAAGATAGTCTGCTTTCTTTCTATTTTTTCATCTTCAGAATTGATTTTAACAAAAGGAATAACATGAAGTCGTGAAAAAGAAGATATTCCTCTTTCTTCGCCCACTTTCTATACTGTACTTTTCTATATTTACCAAAGTTTTGCTCTCTCGCTCGCTCTCTCTCTCTCTCTCTCTCTCTCTCTCTCTCTCTCTATATATATATATATATATATATATATATATATATATATATATATATATATACATATATATATATATATGTGTGTGTGTGTGTGTAGATAGATAGATAGATAGATAGATTGCGTTATGTTATGTAGAAACTTATTTTGAAATGATCTCCCATCATTACACGCTTAATGTATCACGCGCTTTTATACATTAACCATGTAATGACGGGAGATCATTTCAATATAAGTTTCTATATAATATAACGCAATTCATAATCATTCTGTCAGATCACAGATCATATATATATATATATATATATATATATATATATATATCTTAACATAAATATATATGTGTGTGTGTTTGTGTGTGTGTAGGTTGAGGCGGTCATCCTATCGGTAGCAGCTACCCCATTTTCCTGGATTGTTTTTCCTCTATTTACGTTGACTAGGTCAAGTGGTACATACACCGTGTAATAACGGAAGATCAGTTCTAACACGGTTTTAATATAATATAATGCAATTATAATCATTCTTTCGATTCGTAAATTCATTTTTAATATCATACACTTACACACACACACACACACACACACACACACACACACACACACATATATATATATATATATATATATATATATATATATATATATATATATATATATATATATATATATAATGTGTACTGTAGAGAGTGAGACAGACTCGGGAATAAGGTGTTTCCAGGTAAGGTTTATCAATCCTTAGATGTAAATTGTCCAAACATGTTTCGGGATTCTTCCCATCATCAGTGGTGTGTGCTATGTTAGTGTTTGTTAAAAGTTCCCATATATATATATATATATATATATATATATATATATATATATATATATATATATATATATATATGTTGGGAATCACACACGCATTACTTGAAGAATTAAAGAACACACCGATCACAACAAAGAAACCTTCAATAAACCAAATGACAGAGAAAGATACTAATAACAGGTGGAAGATGGAAACATTAATAGATAACGTTTTGAGGTAAGCCCAAACGGAAACGACACAATCTGATAATAGATTCACTTCCGGTAAGTCGGAAGCGCTTTTCACGTCTTGCTAAGCATTCGATATCATTACTTGCGTACGTACATTTTTATTCTTTGAAAATGGTCATAGCTGACGCCAGAGAAAATTTTCCGGTTCGGTCAGCGTTCATTTTTGGTTGGTCGGTTGATTAACAGGTTCAGTAGGAATACACTCAATGGGATAAAAAGCCTGAACGCATTTTCTAATCGCTATGAACGGAGATAGGTCGAGGGCAAACGTGTACAAGATGGGAGAAAAGTAAGAGACAATAGAGCGGCAATCTGATAGAATATTTGGGTTGGTCTCCATCCAGTTGATAACGGGGTTCGGGCTAATCTTTTGTAGCAGATTGGGGATTTGCAATAGAGACCAGGAAATGCTATACAAGGGGTCAATGTTAAAGGCCTGGTTTCATGGATATATTAGGATATGTTGGACGCAGGGTTTCACCTCGAATAGACGCTCCTTTTTCTACTTTTTCTCGTTCGTTTTTTTTTCTTTTTTTTCTTTCTTCCTTTGGTGTTTTTGTAGTTTCTTCATCTTCATCAAAACACTTCCCCCTCCCCATTTTCTATCATAAATTTTTCACTGTTTTTTCTCCCATTTTGTTTTCTTTCTTTTTTCGCTCTCTATCAAAGAAACTGTCAATTAAAACTGTCAACGTATGTTTCTTTCAATTTTTCAAGTTGGGTTGACTGACTAGCTTGATGGCTACGTGTGTATGAATCACGCATAAGGGGCTGCATCAATGGGGCAAAAGGGCTGAAAATGTAAATATTTTACGCCTTATTGTGTTGAAAAAAAATACGAATTTTCAGTTGTGAGTTTACTTTCTTCATTACAATGTAGGTTTATTCTAAACTGACCCCTAGCTCGAGTCTGCTAGTATTTTGAAAATTCTGACTTCTTTTGTCATCACTACCTAACAGAGGGCAAGAAAAGAAGGTTATTCATTGATCACCCTCTTCCACAAATTTCCTGATTACCCCAAACACATAATGCTGCCAAAAGACGTCAATTGCTTGGCGGTTTCTATTGAGTGACTAATCAGACCTCTTTATTTATTTGTTTATTTCTGATTATATCTTCTTTTATTTTTGTATTTTCTCCATATCTGTCACGTACCCTTTAACTTTCAGTGGCAAAAAATCGCCATATTTCATCGCTCTAGTCACCGGATGCAATAAAGATGGCCACCCTTTCGTAATCTAAGCTGGGCGTATCTTTTTTTAGCTCAACTAACTCTGACTTGGTCGCCCAACATTTATGTTCACCGCTACATTTAGAAACGACCGTTATCTGAAAGTGAAGGTATTAGAACGAGACGCAGGTGTAAAAGACAACCTGTTGACAAATCAACTGGGGGAAAACACTATTCCCACCATTTTTAGATTAGCCTATGGCAGTCTGCTTCAAACTTTTACTACTTGGGGAACCTTTTTCAATAAATAAATTTTGTGGGGAACCCTTTAAAAAAACCTTTCCTTTCTACGTATGTATATTTACATATGTCAGTAACTATTGGGTTTGGGCCTTGTTTACGAAATCACCAGAATGTGTATAAACCCAACTACAAAATAGACATTCGAATGGAAACGTAAGAACGGAGTTAACTTAAGAAAAATACGTGTTTCGTGGTAAAACTCAAGTATATGTATGTTTGTTTTTCTTTTCAGCAAACGTACTACTTCATCCAATTTTTATTGCTGATACGTCGTCCCTGTTGATCAACGCTTTTTTTCCAATTGATTCATGGACGTTACAAAATTTCTTCTCAAGAAATGATCCTTGATTCTCATAACGCAGTTGTTTGATCATTCTTTTCATCTTTTCATATCATTTATAATTACTACCTTGGTACTTAGGATGTTATTAAAACAGTTGTAAAACTATGAAATATTAGTCTGATTTGTTACACGTACATGTATTAGTTTATCTCGAAGTAAAAGTATCATATTTAATCAGAAATTTACGTCGAGACAAACAAATAGATTTAGGTTGACAAATATTTTTCTCAAATTGGTCCAAAGAAATAGTTTCTTTCTGTGTATGAACGGTTACTGACTGAACAGTGTCCGTGTCACCTAACTAGTCAAGATGTTTTTGATTTTAACGTCACTATTGAAAATAATTATTTGGAATCCAGTTGAGAGTCATGATGTGTTAAAAATGTTTCAGCCAATTAATTACCAAACAAGATGAATAGATTTAGAAAGCATGTGTAAAAGCTGGGGCGGAATCGTTTGCGTAAGGAAGAAAATGTCTCTTCGGATAGGTTGCCTAGAACCCTGGGATTGTGTAGAACATACTTTGAATACCGCTGGCCTATGGTTACAAATTGATATTTCATGTCAATCATATTTCTCAGAAGCTGGAAAGAATAGTCGATAGCAAACGATGAATGCAGGAAAACGGGGTCTCAAAAGCTTTGTACACCAATATAGTCAAGGCAAACTAAAAAAAAAACCAAACATATTTTTCTCTGCAATGCATTTATATGAAGTCTCCAGAACACCATACTAAAATTCCCAAGAAATCCAATGAAATTCCAAGATGGCAGCCATTTTTCAAGGTAGCCGCCAATTCAACCTTCCTAATTTGTTGGGGACCAGAAAACCCGATGTTTTTACAGATGACATATATCGTTGGAAAGATAATCATTTCAGGTTTTTAAAGTTGTATCTTGTAAATTTGCATCTGTTGTGTATTTTGGTCTAAAGTTGGGACAGTTTACTGGGAATAAATTCCTTGTTTCACATTTTCTCAGTGAACAAAACCTCGTTTAAACGAAGCTTCATACTGCAGCTACTTAACTGCCAGAATCACCACAAAAATCTCTTTGCTTACCCATACCCGAAATTTCTCGCCAAAATTGAAGCATTCTCATGAAAGGCCATTTCATTGCTTTATTGGTGCGTGCAAGAAAAAGCAATCAGTCTGACAGTCACAGTCGGTTTGCCTGAGAATCTGCTCTTGTAACATCGTACCACTTTCCGTTTTCGTAATTCATGTGAAACTCCTACTGAGTTTTGATTTTATTCTCCTCGTCTAGCAACCAGTTAAGACAAAAAGTGAAAGGTTTAAAATAATGATAGATTGAGAGAGGAGGAAAAAGAGAGAGGCAGATTTTATTCCTCAGTCACCAAGCAACGAAAGAAAGAAAAGAAAATAGAAAGGAAGAAGGAGGAAATAAAGAAAGAGAGAAAAAGTGAAAAAAAAAATGGAAAGCTATAGACAGTTTTCAGATAATATTTGAATTGTCTCAAATTATATCTAGAATGATCTAGATTTTCATGCCATTCATCCGGATGAATATCCAGATACAATTTTATTAATTTCGTTCCCATGGCCAAATTCAAAGATCTTTTTCAGATGAAAGAAAAATATTTTTAACGTTTTTTTTTAATTTTCAAAATTTGTAAGCTTTTGTCAGAGCAGAGTTTGACCCTGAAGCAGCCAGTCTTGATTTTCGTACGGTATTTTTTTTTTAACTAGCTCTTGTTATCCTATCACGTTGGGTAAGCGTAAAACAACGCCATTAGGAATCCAGGACAAAAGGCATCAGTCAATATACAAGCAGCGTAGTACGTACCACTGCAAGTTACAATGTTGATCGGTCAAAAGGTTCATAATTATACATTTCGAAAAATTAATCATCACTTCTATTCTTCCATGCAGTACGGAATAAAGACAAAAAATCACAATAAAACCTTAAATCTTTCTAATTTGCCCTAAAATACTGAACTAAAATACTTAGTACAGTTAAAATATTTGTACTACCGAGTTCACAATCTCGTTTGATGCATTTTGACCAATCAACATTGTAACTTCACTTCTTGTCTTTTGACCGGTCACCAACATTATATGACACACTAGAGGTTATTATAAGGTTACAAAAAGTGTACAGGGGGGGGGTGAGCAAATCTGACATGGATAACGCATTTACCAATTTGATGACAGGCACCAATCAGCAAAGAAGTTAAAAATAGTCATGTAGCTAAATCGTATCTCATCCGTGTCTAAAAACTTTTTTTGCTCCTTTTGATTTTTCATACCGGAATATTCGAGCCCAATCAGGAAAAGGAGAAAGAAAAAAAGGAAATACTATATAAATTCTAAAGAAAAAGATCAAATGCAACTTAAACTGGAGGAAGCCTGAAGAATGTATCGGTCATGGTATAGTATTAATCACAAGACAAGAATAGTTCGAATAACATACGGAATAATGAAAATGCTCCATCTCAGAATTTAGAAAAAAACGACTGACCTAATTGTTACCCAAGTCCTGCTTTTAGATCCTGAATTTGTTTTTCAGACCCGTGAGTCAACGTAAACACTGCTATATGTTGATAGGCATCAAGAAATGAAAGGCTTTAGAAAACAAAAAAAGATAGGCTTGGAAAGAAAGAAAGAAAGAAAGAAAGAAAGAAAGAAAGAAAGAAAGAAATAGAGAGAGGGGTGTAGATGTGTTGGTGGTTGAGATGAGTAATAAAGGGGTTAATGCCTAAATCTGATATGGTTTGTTTCAGTGGGAAGACGCGGGCTGCGTTCGAACGTTGCCAAATATTTGGAAATCAACAATAGCAAATGGTGTAATCGGATGATTGTGTGTCTTCAGTGTTTGACCCGAGGCTTCCTCATATTTCGTCATGGATAGTTTTGTTTTCTCTTAATGGAATAAACAGTTTTCTCGGATTAGGGGGTGATGTTTTGCCTTTCCAGGTATTGAAGATTCAAGCCACGTCGAGATGATATTAACGAACCTCATACTTACTCTAATGCCTTGTTTCTACCATCTCCTTCGAAGTAGTTACCTTAGACGTTTATAAAGCCACTCGGCAAAGTACAATAACAAGCGGTAAAAATCTGTAGCACATTCAGTATTGTGCGGAATGATCAAATAACCCGAGCTTCTGGATAGTATCCCTCGCAGAGGGCTTCTATCGTGGTGCAGTGGTTCATAAGATAGTCTCGTTGTCTTTTCACGTCTGACCCCCCTTTAAAGTGTCAATAGTAAAAGGATCCCCCCGTCTCCTTTTAGGCACCTTAAAGGGAGGAGAAAGTCTCCTTTCACTTTCAACCACATAAAGGGGAAAAAAGGCCTAAAAGTTGATTTTCATCAGAACTGACGAAATATCTTACAGATTGAAAGAATCGAGCATTACTTGCAAAATGTGTTGCTGTTTTTTTTCAAATATCCAACTAAAATGTGGAGGGTACTATTATAATAAAACAATGTAGAAACCATTTATTTTGGTTTTGTTTCTATCCTGTGAGACATTAATATCTACCTTTCCGAACTCGTCACTGCTAAGTAATTTCTCTGCCGAAAGTTCTATGACAACTGGCGTTAGTTTTTTTTAAATAATTTTTCTCTGCGGTCTCTTCTCCGGTAATGTCAACGGACACTGTCATTCTGAGATTTTCAAAAGTTAGAAGTGATGGAATCTCTAATCGCAAATATTATCTCTTTTTTTGGAGTTTGGTCGAATAAAGCCATGGGTTCAGAAAGTTCATCCAAACCCATGCAATACATTTTGAAAAATGCCCCCACCAAAATTAATGGGATTCGACTTGTATCGCACAGAAGGGAACTACAGAAATAAAAGGCACCACTCTTGAAAAATGAGCTTAGGGACAGCGGTCTCCACAACCTCTGCTAGTTTTAAACACTTCACATTCAGGTATGTCGAGTCTTAAGAGATCAAAAGGAATAATTTCTATGAATCATCATTTTGAGTAAACGCTGTTCTATTCGAATGTAGCCTTCTGGTAGATTAGTTATGGAAGATTTCATACTTTTTATATCCGCCAGACATATTGGCACCTTTTAATGAAACAGTCTTTCATTCGATGAACCAAATGAGAAATGAAGAAAAAAAAAATAAGTGGAAAGCAGAATGTCACTTTAAACAGAATTGAATTGCTTTTGGGCTCCTGTTACCCAAGTCGAAGGTTACTGTTTAGTAGATGTGTAGGATGATATTGGGATATCCTTGCCTTGAACGTTGGAAACAAACTTCAGATCAAAATACCAGATTACCTCCTTGAATTCCTTTGCCCGGTCTTATCATCATGATAAAAGTGTCCCTTTAATATTGAATACGAGACCCTTCGGGATGCATCTGACAGATATTGGATTATTATCTCTTGGCATAAAGAGTTGCGCATAAAGTTTTTAAATAAGGAGAATAATACAAAAACGTCGACTTATAAACGAATGAATACGGTATTTTTTTCCAGTTTTGAGTACGCCCCTAACACCTTTGCGCCCTTCGGCGACTGCCTAACTTCGCCTAATGGACGAGCTAGTCCTAAATATGCATATGCCTTTCAGTTACAGTGAGCGAGTATATACATATATAGACTTACTTCTTGGCATTACGCACTTCAGTCAAGAAAGGGTTGGTAGCTAACATCCATCTCTCTCTCTCTCTCTCTCTCTCTCTCTCTCTCTCTCTCTCTCTCTCTCTGTATCTCTCTATGTAGACACCATACCCGTTTAAGTCCTATTCATTTCTGTCTGTAGCATGTGCCCATATGGTTTGGTGATCAGTCAACACGCAGATTGCGCCGAACGCATCCAACTGTTCCCAGTAACAAGATGCAAAACCAACAACAACAAAAACACCTATAACAACAATAGGATCCACTGCAACGACAGTAGTTACCATGGCAGCGTCAGCACCACATCGGCTTGCAGTCTGACGACACTGATGTAACACAAGGGTGTCTTATAACAAAGTAAATCTCATCGAAAACCCTGCATATGGCTTAAAGCAAACGGGACGCCATTAAAGAAACATACAGCGCACAGATGCTGCTGATATGCTATCCAAATCTCTTTTCCTCAGTTGAAGAAAAAAAAACTGCTCAGTGTTCAACTAATACCTTCTTGCCGAAAAGCAGTTTAAACGCCGTAAATGTCTTTTCAAAAATGTCGGCATGAATTTTTTTTTTAAAGGTTTCGATTCTTTACGCTGAATCTGGAATTAAAAATAATGAATACAAGCAGTACGATTGTAAACATGGGCGTCAGCTACCACTTTCCCGAAAGTGGGGAGGGAGCCAAAGGGATAAATTTCCGGGGGTGGGTGCAAAGAGATATATTCGGAATATACCTGAGCGGCAACCCTCTTACAAGCGAAGAATAGTACCATATTTCTGTACGGGGTCGGGGGATCAAATGTAGATGCCTATGTCTGTAAAGTTTTCGAAATTCACTTGATGAATAAGCTGTCTGGAATATTGTGCCCTTACGCTGGCCATGGTAACAGCCGTCCCAGTCCAGACATCATATATCATCAGTTTCTCCTCGTCCCAGAGTTCTTCGAGGTTTTTGCGACGTGTGAAAATAGACTCAGAGGCGACAAGCACCCGAAGTGACGTCATTCATTTCATCATGAGCTATTTTTACCCTTAGCTGGGAAGGGAAGTCTGATTTGTGGCTTTCTCGGGAGTGTCAATGACGGTCTCAATCCCAGTCAGATCAGGAATATCAAAGTTACGAAATTAGGTTGTTTCATGTAAAATGTCGTTTTTTTGTGTAGCAAGACGAAGGATTATATAAACGGTAAATGAAATAAATGAATAATCAGTTTAAAGTTTAATCAAAATATGACCCATTTGAGGCAATAACGTAGTGCCAATGCTCTTCCAACGATAATATGTCATCTTTATAAATTCAGTAAAAACACGAATTATGACTCCCTTATTATTGAACACTAGCTAAAGTATTCGTCCACACCGTGTTGAATATTCAAAGAGTAAAACAGGGTCACTACCTCATATCATAATACTTTACTTTGAGCCGGCAGAATTATAATTACCTTGCAAGGCTTCCCTCCCATTTACCCGTAACTGGGTGATTTTTCTTGTTCACACAGGTAAGTTTGTAGTATAAATGTTCGGTGTTTTTTGTTTGTTTTGTTTTTTTTTTGCACATTCATACAAAAAAGCAATTCTGGCCAAGTGTCAAAGTAAATTCAAACAGGCGAGTTTGTAGTATGAATGTTCGGTTTCATAGCATATCAATAAAAATTTCAGGTAAAAACAGGTTTTTCCCTCGTAATTGAATTTCTAAAAATATTGTAATTTGAATCACTTCCTCCTTAGCCCATTAATTACCATGTAAATGCTGTTAAGATTGAATCAATCATTTACAAAGGTGAAACAAATATAACGTATAATTGGGAAATTATCTGAAATATTGGGGGGGGGGCGAAAAGGAAAAAGAAATGGGGGAGCTTTAAAAGTGCAGGTCTTTTTAACAGCACATATGTATTGAAACGGATCTGTGCTATTTTTTGGTTTTATTAGTAACCTTAAAGAAAGAATATGATCGAAAAATCGTAGTTGTTTTGGTTGTAAAAAGTTCATTCGATTTAAATGAAAAAAATGAATGATTCGATACTGTTTAGAGATCTAAAAAAAAAATATGGACGCTTAATACATCATCTATTTTTTATTCCGAGAATTGATTAAAATAAGAATAATCTAATATTATTTTTAACGTCACACAACATCATTGAAGGATATTCCCAAAATGTGTCTATTTCGCATTTGAATTCCATTGTAAACTGAAACCCCGCCCCTAAAATCATATTGAGGGACAAAAATAACTTGATAAAGCCCTTATTCCAGGTTGATTGAGTATGCATGCCAAATTTGATTGGGCTGCACCCATGTTTGGGAGTTTCTGTAGCGTAACAGACAGACAGACATTGTGACACCTCTCATTTATATATACTAATTTCATTCCAAATATTCAATTGAAAATGCTTGGGAAGATTTCAATGTGTTAGAGATATGTCTAGTGAATATGGAAAATGCCACAAAACTTCAAATCTGAACTCTCAAAGCTTAGACACGGTCAGTTGATAGATATAGAGTTTGGAACTGTCATACAGCATTTAGTTTAATTCGGATGGGACCCATTTCCGAAACTTTTTGACCTTTCGTATAGCCTTGATATGACACGATATGGTCACGGTTGAAGTATTAGAGTCTCTAAAAATTGCCCAAACGATTGTTTGTTGTTCGCAGGCCACTAATCATCAACTGTTGAGAACAGGTTTCGGTCTCCGCAGAGGTTTATTATTGGCTTTTATATTTCCCGACTTAAACCCACCTAATCAACGCTGAACAGTTCGCACTGTAGTAGTATTTATTCTAAACAATTTGTTGGCGTTATCAGGAGCTTGGGCAGCTTTATTTGTCCAACTTCTCGAGTAGACACCATTGTTGTTATGAGCTGAAAGAACAGTGATAACTAATTATATCTCTGTTTACATTGAATCTGAAAACAAAATTCAAAAAATGCAATTTAATTAGTAAATCTTTGACTTTTAGCATTGGTAGCTAAAAAAAACCACCCTCAGGTCGGTTATCTCTAGTTATATGGAGCCTACGGCTGTAAAACATTAAACCATTATTTACCTCGAGGAATTACGGCCGTTGGCTCTATACAGCTGGGGATAACCGCCCGGAGGATGATATTTCCAGCTAGTGTTAATGAGAATTGACGGTAAACTAGGTGCTGTTTCAAACTATATAGTACATCGAAAAGTGTGTTTTTGCCTGAAGGAAAAAATAGGACAGGGATGAACTCTTCTTGTCTCTGACTTCAGGCTAGTTTGATGATGGGAACTTTTTTTCCACTTAATATGTATTCATAACAGGTGTGTTAACATGAAGGCGTTGTGCTAAGGTAATTTCGTTTTAGACATGGATACATTTTTTGACTACATTCTAAATTGAGCAGACGCCAACATGTCCACGATACATTTAGAGTATGAGCAAGTGAAGGAATGGAAATCCAAAAAGTTGATCGGTTAATAATCTATCTTCTAGTAGAAAACTTTTGCAAAGCATTAATGTCAGAGCGGTAATTTTCGGCCTATTTCGTTTCACTGTACAGGGAGCTTCGCACTAAGATAGCCGAGGCACACCATCAGTATTCAAGGATAGATTTGATCGTTCAAAATGAAATGAATAGTTATTATTTCATAATTTAAACAAACTAACTTTATTAATTGAATTTGTTGCCAAAAGTATACTATGGATCACGATTTTCGGAGGATTTTGAAAGTCTTGTGTAATTTTGTTACACATTGACACAAGGCATCGTTGTAAAAGACGCCATTCATCAAAAAATAAAAAAATCTGCAATCTTACAGTACGGAATTCAAGAGAGAATTTAAAACTGCCATTTGGGCTTTTAATGAACAACACATTTATGTATTTATTACATAATTAAAAAAAGGAGGTTCAATGCGCTCTTTAAAAATACCAGCCATGTCAAAACGTATTCAAATGTTATTTTTGTATCCATAATGGGAACCCTGTCCCCCAGCCCTTGTTTAAGGGGAGGTTCAGCCCTCATCAAAACCACTGCAGCACAACTGCAGATGCTCTGCTACACATTGGTTAAAATCGTTGACCTAAGACTATTTCTTTTAGGTCTACCAGTTCAAATAGTGCCTTTCTTCCCCGTTTCTTATTTATCTTATGGCAATCACTGTTGTAGAGGATTAAAACCGTACATTTTGGTCCCATTGACAGAAGAATCTGTAGAAGTCCACTTTTGGTAGATGTTTATGCAAGATGAAGGTCGCTTACAGAGTCATGAATGAATAAAAATCACCATAGTTGCTCAAAAGTGACTGAACACCAAATTGTGCAATTTCTGGTCTAGAATCTGTGTGAAAAAGTTCCATCGCTCAGTTCGTAATTTGGGCGTTCAAGATCAGAAGAAAAGTATTTTCAATGGTTGAGAATCAATCCAAGCATTAATGATAGAATATGGCCACAATATTGAAGAGCCGAAGGGTTCAACTCTTTTTATATGTGTGCATGTGTGTGTGTGTGTGTGTGTGTGTGTGTGTGCGCGTGTTCCACCGCTCTTGGTTATACAGTTTTGTTTATAGACTTGAAAATTGACATTAATACTCCACGACCCCTTCTAAAATGTTTTGTTTTTAATAAATGAAAAAATCATAAAAAATATATGTATTTTTCTGTATGAATATGTCTTGGGCGATTTTTCGAAATAGGTCACCACCGATGAACAATTTTTGCAAGTTGTGATCTGAGCAAGTTTTGACACTTGGAGATCAGGGTAAAAAACGACTTATCCTGAAAGGTTGCCATTTTTTTTTTAATTCAATGAAATTAACTCTCATGTATCTGTATGATAAACTTTATTAATTTAATATTAGTAAGACAGCTTCCTGGTAATCAGTTGGTCATGGGTTCAAATCACAGTAACGGTTGTGAATTTTCCAAATCGGTTAACACTCCTATTTTTGGTGAAGGCTGTTCTTGTTACGGTAGGAAAAAAAAAGTCAACCCCGGTTTGGGAGAGTGACAAAAAGCGTTACAAATAATTTCACCACAGGAATGTATTGCAAATGATTTTACCAGAGAAATGTGTTGAAAGTCAGGGGGAAACAGATTTTTGTGGTCAGGAATTTATGCAAGACTTACTGACAGAGTGGGGTTATAGTACCCATTATTAACAATTGACTTTCCAGCTGCTGTGAATAACACGCTTTCTGATTATGATTATTTTTCTACTCGTTGTGTAATAGCAGTAACGAGACAACCCCGTGATCTGTTGGGTCAACCTTGGAGAAAAAAATGAGTGCGGCATGATGGGATCAAAATGAACCCAGATTTTTTTTTGTTTTTTTTGTTGTTTTGTTTTTTGCATTCACAAATAAACAAGTAAGTGAGGGAGACTACTTTATAATCAGTATGTAATAATCATCTTCATTGACGAATCTGTCAATATGATCTTGCTACAGATGAGCGTGAAAAGGAACCCAAGCTGTCATTAACCAATAGCAAATCCCCCTGATTTTTTAGCATTCTTCGAGTTACTGCATTTTTTGGGATACCTTAATTGAATACCTCTGACTACAATGCGCTGTTTCAGCTATGTAGAGGTTGCATATAAATATGAACCAGACTAGAATTGCACTATACAACCCTGAGAGCCATTGGATCACTAATCAGAGTGAGTGCGTATATCATTTTATTTTCAGTTGCTAATCACCCGGGCCTTTTTTTTGTTTCCTTCAAATTAGTGCATTTTAAGGGTATCCTAATTCAATATATTATATGATTTCTGAAGTATAGAGAAGTAACCGAAATGCTTCAAAGCTGTAGTGTCGTAAGACAGACGGGTAATGAGGGTCAAGTTAAGCATTATCGTAACATCGTAAATAGAACCTGTCCTAAATCTGTGTTTTGGGAAAATGTTTTCTCAGTGAAGCAAAACGAAGTAATCAAAATACTTCAAAACCATAGTTTCGCGCCACTGACAGTACACGAGGGCCTAGTCTAGCATAATAGTAACTTTGTAAATAAAACCGAACCCAGAATTCCATGTTTTGTAAAAATGATTTCCCAATTAAATAAAAAGAAGTAATCAAAATACTTACGATGTTCAGAAACTAAGTTTCTAGTTCAGCATTTTAGATACATAGTAAATAGAACCTCGTCCCAAAACATAATGTAACAATTGCAAATCACCCAACTTTTTTGCATTGCCCAAATTAGCATAGGTCAGGCAAAAAATCGATTTAAAAAAAAAAAGTTTGGTCAGAATATGAGGCCAGGTAAAGTAAGAAAAAGCATCAACTCAATGAGGCAAGATCAAAGTATCAGGTCAGCTGAAACAATCAATTTTTTTCAAAGTTTGGTCAGAATATGATGTTAAATAAAAAATCACACTAAAAAAAAGATGTGTACTAGAATATTTAAAAAAATGGTGCCAAGAGCAAAAAAAAAAAATTCACAAGAAATAGTGTCATCAAAATATGAAGTCATGTGAAAAAAACTTTTAAAAAATTTGGCTGAGAACATGAGGTCATATAAAAAAAATTCTTAAAAAATATAGTATTGTCAGAATACGAAGTCATATAAGATAAAAATCTTTACGAAAAAGGTATTGTCAGAATTATAGTTCTATTATGATATCAAGGTGTTCTTACCAGGAGGATATAAACTGAGGGTCTAGTTCATCATTATGGTTATAAAGAACAGTTTTTTTAAAAAACTAAAAGTGTTACAAATCACCTGGATCTTTTTACGTACTGTAAGTTAGCGCATTATTGGGGTACCCTCTGGCTACAATGCACCGTTTGGGTTGCTTAGAGGGCACTAACCGACAAACAGTAACAGAGTTTTAGTATTACATAGATCAGTGTTTCTGAACGCGGGATACAAGCCCCACAAAGGGGAAACATTGAATATAACAGGGGGCAATTTAGAATTTGGGTGTACAAACAGCGATCGGTGGTTCAACATCGAAATGGGTCATCATCATCAGTCTTTTATCGTCCGTCGTTGGACATAGACCTTCCCCGGGATTCGCCACATTTCTCTATCGTGGGCGTCGCAGAGCCAGTATTTTCTGAATTTGTGTGGTTCATCTCTCCGTCTATTACTTTGCCGGCCTCGGTTGCGCATGTGATCTCTAGTGATCCATGTTGTGAGTCGTGATGTCCATCGGTTGTCAGCCATTCTTGCAATATGACCGCTCCATTGCCATTTAAGTTTTCTAGTAGATTCTCGGAACACCGTTTTGTTCCTAATATACTGTACTGTCTAGTGATTCCTCCATGTGAGGTTAAACATAATTCTCTCATGCGCGCGTTTCATGGTTCTCAGTTTGTGGGTCTGTCTCTTGGTTAGGTTCCATATTTCAGCTCCATAGGTGACTATTGAGAGGATGCATTGATTAACACACACTAATTCTTCAGCATTTGTCGAGCAGATTGAAATGTGCCCAATATTGATGTGAATAAAACATTTTAAACGACTCCAGTGTTCAGTTAGTGATTTTTACTCTTTGTTACACACTAGTTAGTCAACCAAAACTGTCACCGAAACTGTCGAAATATGTTTCTCCAGTTTCCAAGTTGGTCCGGCTGGCTGGCTTCGTATCACGCGTACAGGCTGCACCAATGGAGCTAGAAGTCTGAAATATCAAGCATTTCCAGAAAAAACTCTTTTTCGATCATAACCCCCTCCTTCCAAAATAGGTTTTGAGTGGAGGTCAATTTGCAATGTATGTTTATACCAAATTAATCCCTTAATTTGTGCCCAGCAGCATTCACGTTTATTTTATGAAAATTCAGAACTTCTAGTGATCACTAACCAACAAAATGCGAGAGATGGATCTTGTCAAATGATCATCCCTTTTTCCAATTTTTTAATTGATCGTCTAAACCCAGTATGCTGTCAAAAATGTTGCTGACTTGACAGTTTCTATTGAGTGACTGACCAGGCCTATTCCATCAATCTTTTATAACCTCTTTAAAATAGTTATAAAATTTCTGTTGTTACGTGAGATCTTTTTCTGGTCTAAGGTTTCCCATTAGTTTTTATCGGTAAGGCTTTCTTAAAACTTTATATCAAATTATACAAGTAAAAACTCAATATTGGGTTCACATATTGCAACTTTACTACAAAAATCTATAAGTTTATTGTCAGACTTTGCTTTGTTTTCATATGGATGTGCGTTGTTCTTAAGTTGAAGTTAGGTTAATTTTCTCATGAATAACATAGAGACGGTAAAGTTAAACAACCATGGCTAAGGGCTCTATCACTTTTTATATGTGCGAGTGTTTCCAGCGCTCCTGGAACAACAGTTTTGTCTACAACATCAGTACTCCACTACACCTCTTCTAAAAAAATTTTTTTTTTAATTCAATTTTTGGAAAAAGTGCTATGTTAATCTTTTGGGGGCTTCATTCTGACGGGTTTATAATCAACTACAAAATTCCAGAATCTTGATGTTTGTAGATATTTATTTATTTATTTATTTTACTCTATTTTAGACGTTTTCTGGTGGAAAGGCCAGTGATGTCTTAAAAAGAATTTATTATGACCATATTTATTCTTCGATGGATTTTTTTTACATAACTTCAGATGTTGACGCTACGGTCAGTCAATTATTGTCCTAGAAACTTTCATGCTAATCCTGATTATATTCTATGAACCCTGCTTAGAGTAATGATCAGCCAGCTAATCTGACAGACTTAATTACTGTATTGTGTTCTATCCATACAAATGGCCTACCATCGTATATTTGTTAGAACGGTGGTTTCGGAACTGGGGTCTGTGGACACCTGGGGGTCTGTGGACACCTGGGGGTCTGTGGACGCCTGGGTGTCCGATAAATTATGCAGAAATATACTCTGTAACCCTGACATTGTGTATCTTGACAGAAAAAGCATCATCCATCGCAAAGAAATAAAAAAGAACAATTATTGTACACAGATTTGTACCAAATGAATGTAATCCATTAGAATAAATATGATTCTCCAAGATCAAAAAATGTTTTTTTAATGTAGTTTATTAATTACATTATTAAAATCTAGATAAAGACAGGGGTCAGCCAGAATATTTCCTTTGTAAAAGGGATCCTTGATTTTTCAAAGTTTCGAAACCTCTGCGCTAGAAGAATGTATTGAGTTAGATGACGAAGGAGATCCAGTTGATATGATCTAACAAGACCCTTAGAAAAGCTTTTGACTCAACACTGTACAGAATATTACTACATAAAGTAGTCTTATGTTAAAGTAGGAGATCTAGTCGATATGATCTAACAAGACCCTAGTAAAGCTCTTGACTCAATGCTGTATAGAATATTACTACATAAAGTCGTCTTATGTTAAAGTATTACAACATAAAAGGAAAAATGAGAACATGTTTGGAAGATTTCCCAATAGGAATAAAACAATAACAATAAACAGAACAAACTCAGACTTGAAATAAATAAATAAATGGAGCTGTATCGCAAAAATCAGTATTTGGATCTCTACTTTCCATCCCGTACATAAACGTCTCAACTAAAACAATCTACTCAAAATACAACATATTTGCAGACGACTCTGATATAAACAACGCAATAAAAGGTAATGTTATGAAACTAGAGGAAAACATGAAACTTTAGAAAAACTCGCCATCACAGATAATGATTGAACAACCATAGCGTCAAAATCTGAGGTCAAGTACAACTAATTCCATTGAAGAACAAATCTAGTCAGGTTAAATTCTATTTGTGCCGTCATTGCATCTGGAAACATCTAAAATAGACTAAAAAAGCTTTAAAAAACATTTAGGTTCTCCAGAATCTAGATATTATTAATAAACCAATCAAAATAAGGCCAAGAAATTCAAAAAAGCTTCTTTTTTTCCATAAAACCCAAAAGCTATTTTTAGAAAGTATATAGTGGTGTACTGATGCTAATTTCCAAGTCTGTAGACAGAACAGTACGGCCAGGAGTACAAGAACACACAAACGCATTAACAAACACACACACACACATGCAAATATAAAAAAGATAGAACCTTTCACCATCTTTCATGAAAACGTTTGTGAAGTGGAAACATGGACAACTGCAAAGTAATGCAAAAAACAATCAAAAAGCAATTACATGAGCATTGAAAAACTAACAAAGACAGAACATAAAAAAGACATCAGTATAATCATATCTTCTAATTTCCAAATACACAATCACTTATAAGAAATAACTATAAAAAGCAGCTCAACTTACAGGTATAATTAGAGCTAGATATGATAACTTAAACACAAAAAAAAAACTTTCAAGATACTATGCACAACATATATCAAGAATCCATATCTCAAAAAAGATATCACAAATCTTGAAAACACACAAAGAAGGCCGACGGAAATAGTTGCTAAACTTAAAAATCTCTCATATGAAGACAGACTTCATAAATTAAAACTGACTACACTAGAAGAAAGAAGAATCAGGGGAGATACGAGAGAAAATTGGAAGAACAAAAACAAAAAGGGTATAGATGACATCCCAGCTAAAAAAAGAGCGCTTTACAATGAACAGAAAAAAAAACAATATATATATACGTATAAAGAATGCAGAAAAAAACACAAGAAAAAAACTTCTTCTGTCAAAGAATTATAAACAATTGGAGCTCACTAGTATAGTACGATCCAAAGATACTAAAAAAAACAGTAAGTAAAAAATACGGCAATTACACGACACAAAAAAAGCCGTTGAAGAAAATAAATCAGACAAAGAGAGGAGACACAAGATTACAAATATGCGCATCATTTTTACTCATTACATCGTAGTAATGGTCTTCTCGGCTTGCTTGCTAACCATTACCCCGCGGTGAGGCGCCTCAGAAAAAAAAAAATTGAAGTATAGATTTGCACTTACCGATAGATCGGAGCGATCTCGGGTTTCCTGCATGAAAAAACATAGGTAATCGCTAGTTATCAGATACCTTCAACCAAAACTATCACCAAATCTGTCAAAATATGTTTCTTCAGTTTTCAAGTTGGTCTGGCTGGCTGGCCATGTATGTATGTATGTTTGTATGTATGAAGCGTACAGGACCCATTGGTGGAATTGGGGGGCTGAAATTTCAGATATTTACTCCTTATTTTATCAAGAAATAATCTTCTTTTTTGCTGTTTGTAAATTACCCTGACAAATAGGTTTTCAGTGGTGGAGGGATTTGCAATGTAACTTCATGCTAAATTAATCTCTTTGTTTTTGACCGACTGCATCAATGCGTGTTTGATGAAAACTTGGACTTTTCTAGTTATAACTGCCCAGCAAAAGGCGATCTAAGGAAATTATTCATTGATCACCCCTTTTTGCAATTCCTGATTGATTATGCTGCCAAAAGACGTTGGTCACGTGACGATTTCTATTATAAATATGATTGTTTCTTTGAAGATGTAATTAAGCATTTCATCAAACAACAGAGAAAATGTCAGTGTTCATGCTAGTGGAATAAAATATGATAATAAAAAAAATACGCCGTATTCCCTGAAAAATATAATCATCACCAAAGAATTTATTTGAAATATACCGTCAGTCAGAAATGATTTTTGAATTTGCTTTAAATCTATTATTAATAAGCGGATACTTACTTGAAATTTGAAGTCTTTTGAACGGACGTTTGCTTTGTCGGACTGAATCCAATTTAAAAGGTTGGAACCCAACCTCCATCCATCGAAATGCAGATCAGACCACTTTGCCTCAAGTTGAAAATTGAAGAACTCCAGGAAAGTGGTACGTGAAATACCCGAGGAGGGTAAACGTTCGGGTTTTACGATGTCCTAGGTAACCATTGACCAAGGTTCAATGCCTGTGTCTAACATAAGTCTGTATTTAAAAGGAATTTGATACTTTCAAGCTGTAAGTAAAAAAACGAAGCCTGCCATGAAAAAATAAACGAAATGACCATTACATGGACATATACGCATCATAAAACTAACTGAACTAAATAAAAATAATTCGTTCAATACTCAACACACGAGTAACGAAGAACAAGACTGAAGGGAACAGAACTTAGAAAGTTTTATTTCACTTTACAATTACTGAGTTATGCACGAGACCCAGGAGAAGGTAGGTATTTATAGCCTGGTGCTAATTCTGACAAGGGGAGATAACCTACATAAAATACCAACACAACAAGATGATCACGGATTATTATTGTTCGCCTGATCTCTTCATCTTATGAGAATTTAATGAAAATCCGTTGTCCAAGGTATATGTAGTGGTTTACTCTCTTCAGCTCTACGTTTTCAATTATGATCGTTGTGTCTTTATGGAATTCTCAAATGAAGAAGAAAGTAGGCCTCTTTGCCACAGAGCCACTATTTTTTTAACTTGTCTAGGTCGTCGCACCATCTAATTTTTTGCCGGTCATAGCTTCACATATGATCTCAAGTTTACTTCATTAAGACACAACGATCAAAATCGAAAACGCAGAAAGTAAATGAAAGAATCAGGCGAAGAATCCCCGTAGGTTGATAAGATTTCGGTAGAGCAAGCTCTGCCTTCAAGAATGAGGAAATCCTGATAGTCACCTATGGAGCTGAAACAGAAGATTGACCCTCAAACCGAGAACCCTGCAACATAGACAGGATGTGATCACACTGTACATCACAAGGATCACAAGACAGCACAGTTAATTAGGGAAAGATGGGATTTAGAAATATAGAATCCATTAAGTAAACTCAGATGGCAATGGGCAGGTCATCTTGCAAAGATGTCAGTCAACAGCTGGACATCACGACTCACAAAGTGGATAACCACAAATCGAATGCAAAAGTGTGGCCGGCAAAAAATAAGATGGTGTGACGAATTAGACAAATTCAGAAAGTATTGGCTCTGCGACGGCCATGATAAAGGGGCCGGGCGAACCTTGTGGATGGTATTTGTCCAACGACGGACGCTAAAAGGCTGCTGTTGCTGCTGCTGTTGCTGCTGCTGCTGCTGATTCTTACATGGGACATAGCAGGAGAATCCACGCTCGAAATTTGGTAAAGGCCCAGAGTAACATTTTTTTATCAACTTTTTGAGGTGTCTTATTGGACATAGGTCTTCCCAAAGAAAAAAGCGAAGGGCCATGGGCTTTATCCCGCCACGCTGACCCCTGACACGGGAAGCGATGGACATGTAATTCCCAAAAGCACAAGTGCAAAGTGAACACAAATTTTCTCAGCCGGAGTTTGAACTTGGTTCGTCCGGATTAGTCAATAATGATCCCGGCCCTAAAGTCACAAGTCCTAAAGTCACGGAACCAAAGTCACAATGTTAGTGGCACTATGAGCCACCTGCGGCACGTAACCGGCCATAAATCATAGGAATTCAAATCACAGACCGAAAAATAACACCTTTGATAAAATGTTATATTTTAATTCAATTTTTATCAATTGAGTGACGTAATAATTTTTATCGGTAAATTCCAATAAATAAATGTTGTTTTGTGCTTTATTTATAAATAGTTATTTCATTTTTATTTTGCTTTGAAAAGAAAGCGAAGAAAACTAGTCCGATAAGGTTGAATTGTTTTATAATAAAATAATTAATACTTGATTTGATTTATATTAATTAAGCAATCAAAGTATATTATTGCTAAATTTGAATGGTTAAAGGTTATTTTGTGATTAATTAATTTCGTTTTCATTTGCTTTGAAAGGAAAGAAAAATACCCGTAAATTCGTCGGCCGTGACTTTATGGTCGGTTACGTTCCGTAAGTGGTACAGTATGCAATCTCCATTATGACTTCAAGGCCGTGATTTTAGAGGCATGTGACTTTATGGCCGGTCAACAAATTTTCAGTGCAACGAGCTAGTATTATTAGCTCCCGTCGAAAGAGAGTTCACTTATCTCTGTAAGACGAATTACCTTTGAAGTTTCTCCGACTCACGTCACGTTCCTCCTCCTCCTTCTCCTCCAGAACAATTTCTGTGTAACACCAGCCAAGCCTTTCACGCCCAACACTCATCCATCTCCATCTTGTGTCCTCACCCGTCTTGTTCCAATCTCCAGCCGTAATGCACGGAGAGGCACGCGAATACTTTATGGCACCCCATACCTGAGGATCTTAAATTAAGAGGTTTGGGGTGTCTGAAATTATAGTGGTGAGGATCGGAAGCAGGAAGTCTGTGAATTACTCTGACAGTAAGAAGGATTTGCGTAAAAAATGAAAGAGATGAAATATATGTTCCTAGGAAGATAAATGTCAACTTCTACCAGTCTATAACTCTATCAGAATAGTGGTATATACACCTAGAATTTTATATCTACGCTAATTGGAACATTCTCCCAGAAATGGGTGAGATTCTATTTTCAACGAGGAATTCAAGGCTTCCAACTCAGAGTTTTATTTTTCCCAACTGAACACTCGCAAAGCTAAATGACAAGATTGAAAACAATTGCATTTTTCCGTTTGTTTTTTTTTTCAATTTTATTTGAAGAAATATCATCATCATCATCATCATCATCATCATCATCATCAGTCTTTTAGCGTCCGTCGTTAGACATAGACCTTCCCCAGGATTTGCCACAATTCTCTATCGTGGGCGTCGTGGAGCCAGTATTTCCTGAATTTGTCTAGTTTATCTCCCCATTCTGTGCTCTGTCGGCCTCGGTTTCTTATATGATCTCTGGGGATCCATGCTGTGAGATATGATGTCCATAGGTTGTCTTTTATTCTTGCAGCATGGCCTGCCCATTGCCATTTGCGTTTTTTTAATAGTTTCTATGATGTCACGGACACCCGTTTTCTTCCTTATATACTGTGCTGTCTTGTGATCTCTCTATATAAGGTTGAGCATGATTCTCTCATGCACACGTTGCATAAATCATAATTATTTTCAAAATTTTTATGATCACTTTCTACTTTCATCTGACATCTTCCATTAGTTTTATTTTATCGCAATTCTTTGCTCAGACCAGCTACCCTCAGAATATTTTTTGAAAATAAATATTTATAATACTTCATGTGAGAAAAAATTAAGAATAAAAAAACATATAAATGTGTTAAATGCTGTAACTACTTGAATGTAAAGACACGATCGGAAAGGAGGGTGGATTTAAGGGTGTTATTCGATCTCCCGCTTGAGGTCTCGGTGGCTTAATTGGTAAAGCAGGCTAAATGGCGCTTCCCATCGGATACCCGAGGCTTATTCTTTAATTTCCGATCAGCGCTATTTACTCACTGCCGGAGGGTAATCTACCTGAGCAAAGAGTTGCGATAAAAAGCAACAAATAAAATTAAGATGAAAGTAAAGTTAACTTAACTGGTCAGTGAGAACGAGTAAACATTTCCGGAATATAATTGTTATCCTTTTTTAAATTTGCATCGAAGACCATTTATCCTTTGAAGATAGAGCAATAAGAACAAGATGCGTACAATTCTTCAAAGGTATAAATTTCGATACTCAGGAAGTATTTACGCTTAAATCAGAGATAAACAACTATTTTTAAAAAAATAACGATTTTTAAACGATCTTCTTTTCCCTTGAAAACGCAGGAGCTCTTAAATGTGAACGATTATTTGCATACATCATCATCACCATCATCATCATCATTATCATAATATGTTTAAAGCCCTTTGCTGGAAAAGGGCTTTGCTTATTGACTAACAGTTTTTTTCTGTGTCGGAGCGTCACAGCGACAGCGGATACTAAACTTGTCTACATCATCACCAGTCCTTTATCGTCAGTCGTAGGGCATGGATGGGCCTTTCCCAGGATTGACCTCTCTATCGTGCGAGCCGCGGAGCCAATATTTTGTGAACCTGTCCAGTTCGTCTCTCCATTTCATATTATGCTGGCATTGGTTCCGCATTTGCTGATTTCTGCCGGCCACAATGTGGCCTAGGATCTCAAAGGATCTATATTGTGAGTCACAATGTCCAGCGGCTGTTTAATGGCCACTAGGATATCTTTGGATTATATTGAGTTGGTGACGCTAGTTACTCGGTAAGAGATGGCTTTGAAGCCGGTTACATTATCTTTGAGGTCTTTATTGATGAGTAAGTCTACTCCACTTTGTTTTACTTTCCCTTTACTGTAGCTGTAAAGAGGATGTCGGCTCCTCAGTTCTACTCCAAGACACCAGAAATCACTTCAATGTTATCATGGGAGACTTCAACGCACAGTTAGGACAAGGAAATGAAGATTGCGTCAGCAAATTCGGATACAAAGTATGAAACGAGAGAGGTGAAGATCTTGTAAACTTTGCAACGGCTGATGGATTCAAAATCATGAACACCTTCTTCAAGAAGGGACCCAATAGGATATCTCTGATAACTGTGTTTTGTTTTGTTTTTTTTCTTCAATATATTGTGCTGTTTTGTGATCTTTCCATGTGATTTTTAACATGATTTGTTTCCGTGTGCGTTGCATCTTTCGTAGTTTGAGAGCCTATTTCTTAGGTTCCACGTCTCATTACTTACTAGACAAGCCGTGTACGTTTTAAGGAACGTGCGTGAATGCTCCCGTACGTAAATATGAACAATTGTTTGCATATATGTATTTGACTATGGATTCATACAACCGCTTATATGGATGTTATGATTATGTGTTCGTGTTTGTGAATATGGGTGATGCCAGGCTCTGGTTACATGTACGTGAATGCGTATATTTGATTGAATGCTTCCCCCAGAACTCAATCTGATGTATACAAATGTCAGTCAATCTTCTTCTTCTTGTCCCTTTCCCTCTGTCTGTGAAATATATTTATACATATATATATACATATGGTTGTTGTGTAGATGTGAGGTAATCCGGCAGAATGGAAGTTGTAATTTGACAATGTGGAAGGGAAAGATTTGAGAAAGGGTCTTTTACATCATGAAAGAAAAATATAATTACAAAGATACGGCTCATGCATTTCGCCAAATTCCATCAGCGTCTTCAGCAGTGCTTTTGCAATGCAGAACAATTGTAGCAAATACAGTTCTCACATGTCCGGATACTAAACTGGAGAAAAACACACATCTAACACACACACACACACACACATATTTACATATACATAATAATATATGTACGAATATAGATATATATTCATATATATATATATATATATATATATACACACACACACACACACACACATATATATATATATATATATATATATATATATATATATATATATATATATATATATATAAGATGTTTATATTTCTGCCCTCTCTGGGCCTCATCAGGCGAATGATTGTATGTGTTTTTAGATTCTAGTTTTGGGAATTTAGTGAGAATCTTGATTCTGATGAGGCCCAGAGAGGGCAGAAACATAAACTTGTTTGTGTAGCGGATCAACATCCTATCATATATTTCCAGCTCTACTCTAAAACAACTTGACTTTCGAAGAATAAAGTTGAATGTATCGAGCACTCTATGAAATAAATCCATCACACCTCAGACATTGCTTTATGTTATGCTATATTGCTAACCTGACCTGTACCATATGTGGGATGTATATATATATATGTATATATATATATATATATATATATATATATATATATATGTGTGTGTGTGTGTGTGTGTGTGTGTGTGTGTGTGTGTGTGTGTGTGTGTGTGTGTGTAATGCAGCAGAATGTGAGAGAAATCTTGGAAATGTCTTTGAAGTTTATTCAGTTCTTTATTGCTCGTAAAATCTGTCAACTGCAACACGTCGTTCATATGTCTCATAGTCTGGGGGCGTACACTCATCTCGTATCTTCCATCATATAATTTTTTTTTTGTTTATTTTAGTCGGTAGAAGTCTGTTGTTAATGGTTTACATAGATACTAAAAATATTAAGGGATCGAAAATACTGATTATTTGGAAATGTTCCTTCTGATACAAAATTATATCACAAAAAGTTGCACTGCTAAATGTTTGGGGTCCACGGGTTACTTTTAGTGCAGTTCTTCCAAACCTGGGGATGGCCCTTGGGAGTCCACAAAGGTATCAATGCGGCTCTATGGGCTGATCTTCCAAAAGCCTCCGGTCCATGAACTTGTTGACTGGGCAGAACATTCAAAAGTTTGGTTTTTGTTTGTTTGTTTTTATGATTGGTATATGTCTGTAGTTTATGGTTTAGATTGTCATTCGAAAAATATTTACTGATGAACTATGATTTCAGGAGATACTGTTTTGTTTTAGTATTGAAAGTACCGATTATTTGGAAATGTTTCTTTGGACAATAAAACCCATGATCTGTGAGATTGTTGTCTAGGCAGACACTTCAAAAGCCTTGCTAGAGGTTTGATGGCCCAGACAGGGTGTTGGCTGGACTCTTTGAGGTATCCTCGTATAACATTTAGTAAGATTTATTATTGTACAATGTTAGTATAAATGCAGCAATAGCTCTTTGTAGAGCTTTGGTTATTAGACAAAAAGGCCTCGTAAAGAATGCAACACATTGAGAGATGTAAAACAATTCATATATCATTGTTCAAAAATTGATAGAACAAGGTTAACTATGCCAATTCCATCGTTGGACAACCTGCCTTTATGCGCTGATATCAACAAACTGTTCTATAGACCAGACAGATATTGAATCGCATAAGGCCTGTAATGAATATGCTTGCATATATATTTGAATCGGTTAGAGTGTGTACTAATAATTAGTGAAATAAATGGACCCTTCATGATGATGGCCATTATGATTTTGATTTTGATAATGAAGATAATGATAGGAGCGAAGATGATGAAGAGGACATCCAATTGGAATCAAAGTAAGACACTTGTGGCTTATTCATGCCATACATTTCCTCCAGTAGAGCCTTAAACACTATGTAAGATAGCCAATTATTTTGGTGTTCGGAATGTAGTTACGTATTTTCGTGTTCGGAAAGTCAACTATTTTCAAAAATGTGATGAAAACAAATGCCAGTGAAGTTTAATTAAATACAATTTATGATAGAATTTTGTAATCACCATCATTATCAATAACAGCAGCTCAACGAGAAGGCAAATTTTCGATTCTTTGTTGAAATCATACTGCGTTTTTTGCTCTTTAAATCCTCTGTTTTCCATTGAGTCGAACTTTACAATAAACTATAAACGACCTATTGCCGGATAGAAAAGATGATTGACTAAATCCAGAGGTCGTTTCGTACCATTTAACCTTGGTCTTCCCTTAGTTGGTTAGCTTATGATATATAGCAGGGAAATACGTATTTACTTTCCGAACACCCTATTACTTGAGTATTGTGAAGATCTTTAAATTTCATCTTTCTATTACCATTATTGTTGATGCCATGATGATTGAGGGGGTAACAATTGTCAAGAAAGAAAATGACATTTTCGTCTCAATTTTGGTATACATTACCCTCTATATCGGTGGTTTTGATACTTTGAAAATTCAAGGACCCTTTCTATACAGGAAATATTCTGTTGGGCCCCTATTTTAGCATTTGGTGTAGCAACTTTGTACCATCAAAAATCATATTCATCTAAATTGGATCAGATTAAATTCTATTTATGTTTTATAGATCAATGTACGATGATTATGGTTTTTTTTTTTTTGTAAGCTATGCGATGAAGGGTGATGTTTCTCTGTCACAAGATACGCAATGTCAGGTTCTCGGGGGGACATTGCTGCTGACTTCCGAGCATTATTGGTCAGACCCTCAGCGATCCACGTACCCCAGTTTCAAAACCAGTGCTCCAGAAGGCTACGGAAAGCATCTAAACCAATCTAAATACCCTATAATCGAACAATCTGAATTTGTCTGAATCTGACATTGTTGTCTATGCTTCTGTGTTTCAAGGTAACAGTCATTTTTTACCATTTGGTCAACTAGTAATTTACATTACACCCTTGGAACGAACAAGAAACATTTTAACCTGGTAAATGGTTTTATTGATGCACAATTTTCCTGTTTCTATCATTTTTATACATTTTTTTAGGAAAAGATTAACAAATAGAGACCCAACGGACATAGAATGTTTTTACAACGTTTCAGACAGTTGGCATTTTGGTGGGAGGATATCTAACGTTGTGGGTCGCTTACTGCTCTTGCAAGTGAGTATTTTTCTTAACCCAAAATGGCCACACATCCAAGACGTTACTGCAATGTTATGGTAACATTGCAAGGAGCTGTAGCTTAAAATCTGGCTCATTCTGAGAATAAAAAAACATCAAAATTCTTTTTTTCCATGAATTATGTGTGTAGCAGATATATAACTTCTCTAAATATTTCTTCTATTGAGAAGCGTTAATTTAGATAGTGCATGTTCTCAAATATTCCTGAAATTTTGAAGACACGCTGTCTACAGCGTCGTGGAGACGTTGTGGGGAGTCTACAAGGAAAAGGGATAATGTAACATTACAGGAAGTCTACGTAATGTATCTGAAACGTTGTAATAAAATCAAATTGTTAGCTTGAAAGCTGAGACAAATTCGAATTTCTTTTCTCTTTTTTTTACCATTTTTGCTTATTTTACCGTGCATGATCCCAGTCTGACATGTGCACCTTCAAAAGAATCATTAGTAACGGGATTATGGTATAATTTTGTGTTTAAAAAAAACATTTCCATTATCGGCTTCTCAGATTTTGAAACAACAGTACCCGCTGAAAATGCCACCTGGAATCATAGTTTATCTGAGGGAGCCGTTAGGAGCGTTTTAAAACGTCCCTGGCCCCCAATAAAGGTGCCCCATAAGCTCTATGGATAAAAGATAGGCTAATATATTTCTGCTCACATTGTACTATAACCCATTTCACTAAATGTTGGAGGGACCCCCTCAAATAGCCAAACACTCTGAGCCAGTCCCTCAGAACTCTAACTAAGCTTTCAAATGATCAGCTTAGTCGATAAGCTTGCGTATCCCAGGCTTTTAGAAGGTCTGCCTGGGGAGCTGCATTATAATCTTTGTGAACTTCAGGGATCCGCAGCCCTCATGTTGGGAACCAATGCACTAAATGTTTGGAGAGGGGCTCTAGCTGAGCCAAGCCTCTGTGCCCCCAAATCTCCAGCTCTGTCCCAGATTGTGCTATAATTTTGTTTCCACAGAAACATTTCCAAATAATCAGTATTTTCAATTCATCATTTTTTTAGAAAACGGTACCCTGTGAAAATATCCCGTAAAAACGTATCTCTGAGTTATTATCTCTACTATGAATTATGGACAAGTACCTATGAAAGAACCCAGCAACTTTTGAATGGTCTACGTAGGACCGACTTTGAGCTGATTGGACCAATTGCTCCTAATTGGACCCATCGCCTAAGGGGAGGGGGTGCACTAGGGTATATTTAAGTCTTGTCAAATATACACAACACCCCATTGCTGATGAACAAAATGGTTTACACAGAAGAGTAGCAATTTTTTTATTCCTGAATTCTTAAAGATTCAACAGTGTTTATTTACACTGTTTATATTTGATTTTTTTTCCATTATACTTGAATTAAATAATGTTAATCAATTACATAATGGTATGAAAAATTGTTTCTGTGAAATTTTCAGGCGCACATTTTGATTGCTTCCCATTGTACCATTGAGTTATAAAGTTTATTTATACTTCTAACATTCTACAAACCTTGTCTGTTTGCCAGTGGTCCCGCAAAGAATGTTCTCAATTGAGCCCAGCGCTTCCTACGACCGGTCCCTGGGACTACTTATCTGATAAGCTCACGAACAACAGGTTATGAAAGGTCTGTCCATGGAGAAGCGTTAATATCTTTGTGGACTCTCAGATCTTCGCAGCCCCCAATTCTCAATTTTCGAGACGATTAAATGTCGAGGAGGGGGGGGGGGACTCCCAAGGAGCTAATTACACCAAGCCTCCAAATCTCCAGTTCTGCCCTAGGTTGTTGCGCAATTTTTTGTCAAAAGAAACATTTCCAAATTATCTTTATTTCCAATTCCTCAATTTTTGAGACAAGAGTACCCCTTGAAAATTATCCCTAAAATCATAGTTGATCCCAAAATATTGGGGGGTAACTATCTAAGCCATAAACTGCAGACATGTCCTCATCAGACAAAAACTTGTTTTTTTAATCGCCCCCTAATAGTTTTTTTTCGGTGCTGGGGTTCAGTTTGCAATCTAAGATTATGCTAAATTGGTCCCTTAGTTTGTGCATGCTTGTTTTTTGAAATGCATAAATTTTAGAGATCACTACCCAACAAAGGAATAAGGAAATAACTTTTCCAGTGATCATCTTCTATTTCAATTTTTTTAATTGCTCACCCCAACACAGCCTGCTGCCAAAAGATATAGGTCACACATGGGTTCCTATTGGGGGATTTGCCAGACCTGTCTTTATCTTCTTGTTAGACAATGAAATACAGCTTTATTATGGGGATCCAGAAGAAAGAAAATCGTTACTAGATACCGGAAAGCCTTTGGCGTCTGCACCTGAACAGAATTTACTTGTTCTTCTGTCTCAATCTGATATATTCTGTTATGGCGAATCGACGAAGCTTTCATCTTTTTTTTTCTTTACAGAAATTGGTACAAACGTAGTTTTGATTTGATCGAAGGTTTATAAAATCAAAGCAAGAATATAAAACAAGTATCATTTCTTCCCAAAGGTGCACGTAATCAAAATTAAATCGAACTTTTCTTCTAAGAAGTAAATAAATTGCTTTACTTATCTAACAAAAAAATGAATAAAAACAATTATTTTTTTTTACTATCAGAAGATTATATAATCAGAATGGAATTGAACTTTAAAAAAAAAAGAAAAAAGTTAAATACGCCAATCAGGCATCAGGCCGATACGATGCAACAGTAACACACACGCACGCACACACACTAATATATATATATATATATATATATATATATATATATATATATAAACACACACACACATATATACACACACACACACACACACACACACACACATATATATATATATATATATATATATATACTTTCCCGCTATGCATACGTAAAAGTATGAATCGTGTAATTATATATAGATGAGTATTTGTGGTTACGTGTGCAAATCTCCCTCTCTGTTTGATCTTGTATACATGTATGCGTGTCACTCACTTTCCCTCTGCCTTTGCATGTGTATGTACCTCTGTGCACGTGTATGAGTGTGTTCCTTTTTCCCTCTGTATGTCTCTTTGTATGTCAGTCTAGTTGTGTCTGCGAGAATGCTTGTGTGTGTGTGTGTGTGTGTGTGTGTGTGTGTGTGTGTGTGAAAGTATGTGTGAAAGTGTGTGTGAGTATGTGAGTGCGTTTGTGCCTGCTTCCTGTGATTCTTTATCTGGCACGTGTAGGTAAGTATGTGTTTGTGTGTCTGTTAGTGTCTGCGTTCGTGATGCACGTTCATATGTTTACGACAGAACAAGCGTGGTTCCTGTGTAGTGTGTGTGTGTATGTGTGTGTGTGTATGTGTGTGTGTGTGTGTGTGTGTGTAAAAATGTGTATGTGTACAAATGAGTGTGTGCAAAGGTGCTTCGTGTTTGTGTATAGGAGTTTATACATCAGCATATATGAGTGTGCTTGAAAGTGTGTTGGGGGTAAGCGTTGGGGTTTGTTCGTCTGAGTCTTTATATTGTGTGTGGGCTTGTGTTTGCACATGTTGATGAAGAATGCGAGTATGCTTGTGCGCGTATGTATGTGGGTGAATATGTGTCTGTGTGTGTTTACATGTGTGAGTAAGAGTGTACTTCATTTGGTATATATGTGTATGTAAGTGCATGTGTGTGTCTGTATGTATGTGTATGAATGTGTATGTGTGTGTGTGTGTGTGTGTGTGTGTGTGTGTCAGGGCGCGCGCACGTGTGTGTGGCCATATGTATGCGTGTATCAGATAGGCCATGTTAACCCGACTGGAATTCGTTGTGTCGCTGATTCCTTCGACTTCCCTGTTATCGTGACACCACAGGAGATCTTCCGCTAGAAAACGAGACTGGAGACTGAGAGAAAAGAAATTCTAGTTATTTATTAAATTGCCAACATTTTAACGAAGCAAAAAGAGCGGCCGTTTAAGCCTTCTCTCCTACCAGAGCTGACTGTTGGGCTAGCAAGGCTTCCCAGACACTTTGCTTCTTCTCAACATCCTGTCTCGCATAATGAGATGAAAGAAAAGACAACACGTCAGCTGTGAGGAAGAAGGCAGACCGTAAGAAACGTCGGCGAAGAGGAAATATCAGCCATCATCATCATCAGCCTGAAGAGTGTATAGGTAGGTATAAAGCGCCTTGCCGGGTTCCATTTCCATATAAGTCTACATTTAGGCGGGAAGGCCGTTCTTCTTGTTAAAATTGTTGTCGGCTGACGTCATGCAGTTTTTTTTCGGGTTTATAACAGAAAAGAAGAAGAAAAATGAAAACTGCTTTTTTTCTTAATTAGAAAACTTTGAGATAAAGGTGTTATTATTACTGTTGTTGTCGTTACCCTTTTCAAAATTTTGCTTTTTGATTAATCCCCCAAATTTTCATAAAGGAAGATTTTATCATTACAAGATCCCTGGTTAAAAAACAAAACAAAACAAAATGAAACAACAACAACAAAAAAAAAACAGCAAAAAAAAAACGAACAAACTCGGGGCCAGGGGTTATGTATGAGAGAAAATACACGTGTATACTTAATTTATGGGTAAAGCAAAAGACAGAGGGAGAAAATGAGCAGTCCTTCTCTCAGGATTTACCACAGTTTGAAGGGTTCAGACGTCCAGCTGTTGGGCATTCTGTCCTCCAGCCGGACGTTAATTTGCCCCCACCTTTTGTGGGGGGGGGGTTGACCAAAAGCACGCATAAATTACTTCAGATAAGCGCCAAACAGTAGGAACTGAAAGCTCTAACAACCGTTAACGTATTTTTATTATACGAAGTTTCCGTTGTCAGAACTGCTGATTAATAGCAGCGGAGAACGAGTCACGCTGTTCAACATGTGGGGGTCAGTCTGCCCAGGTCTACCTTTCCAATCAGATGTGTCCTACTTTTTGGAAATTTGAAAATGGTCATTCTACCACAGTTGCGGGAGGAAGAAATCCCAGATACGAAACTAGATACGACGGACTTGATTCTTCACGGTAATTCTCATGTCCAACGACTGTAAACATGCACGCACACGTATATGCATATGGGATTAAAATCTTTATTCAAAAATGTATATGAATATATGAATTTGATTACTAAATACCATGATACTTCCATAAACATAAGTATTCAATGAGACATGATTGCGTCCAATTCTATGCATTCAATAGAATGTTTCAAATAGACAAGCGAAAGAATATAACTTCACGTGTTCGTAAATAAAATACACGATGAGTAATAATAACCAGCCATCTCAGTCAATAATTGAACAACCATAGCATCAAAATTTGTAGTCATGTAGAAGAAATTCCATCGAGGAATAAATACGGTCAGAATAAGTTCTATCCATGACGGTACTAGCGTTTTCCACGGGAAGACATCTAAAATGTATAAAATTTTAAAAAATACCCAGAAACATCTAGAAACTGAGGAATCTAGAAGTTATTAATAAACCTATCAAAATAAGTCCCCCCACAAAGGTCAAAAAAGCTTATTTTCCAAAAACTGAAGAAGGTATTTTTAGAAGGGTTATCGTGGAGTACTGATGCCAATTTTCAAGTCTGTAGACAAAACGGTATGGCCAGAAGCGCTGGAAGACGCAAACATATAAACGAACACACCAACACATGCGTATAGAAGATAGAACCCTCTGTCACACTTGGTTCCTGATGTTGTTCAATAATAAGACAAGATAAAGTAATGAAAGGGTATGAGGATACACTAGGATCTCGCCAGGGAACTTGAAAAAACTGCGTAACGTGCTACAGGTTAATGTTGTGCTCATAATCATCGGCGCACTTGGAATTTCATTGGAAACGCTAGAGCCCAGATTGGATGAATTAAAGATTCGAGAAACAGATGAGACTGTCTTGTCTACGACGAAAGTGAGGTACGCTGAGATTACTGAGAAAGGTGCCGGATATTCAAGATTTGCTGTCACTCAGTCTCCAGCAGTAACATCTGATGCTGGCATGTAAATAAATTAAATATAAAAAGTGAGTCATGGTATTAACTAGCAAAAAATCCTCCTTACCAGTGGTATTTTCAGCTAGTTCCTGTGTGCCTTTGGTCCCAGAAGGATTATGGATTTTAATGTATTCAATGTATTTATCAAATCATACCTCATTCAAAAATGATTACCACCATTAACTCTTCGATAACATTTAATTCAAATATCGATGGGGTCATCACTAAAGATAGATGATAGATATGTATGAACGGAATGAGATGGATAAAAAATCATTATTAACGAGCGAAAACTATACTTCTTTTTGTAATTCTTACAAACTAATTTGCTAAAAACATGCCCGGGGGACCCATTAGTACACACTGGAAATTCAATGGGGATATGTTGTATATTTTCTGAGTTACGCTATCACGTACAGACGGACATACATTCGGTGAATTGTGGTGGGGTACCAATAAATAATACAACCAGTGCCGATTTCCAAGAGTGAATACATTAGAAACCAAAAAATACCATCCAAAGCTGTCAACATTAGTTTCTATTAGTTTTCAAGTTGGTCCAGCTGGCTATGTGTGTATGTATCACGCACAGACCGCACCAATGTATCTGAAGGGCTGACATTTTGAACATTTACTCCTTATTAAGTCCATAAATATTTGTTTTTGGAAAATCCCCCATAGGTTTTTAACGGGGGGTCCAATTAGCAATTATACTAAATTGATCCCTTAGTTGGTGTTTGCTCGTTTTTTGAAAATTCACACTTTTTAGAATGTGAGCAAAGTAACTTTTTTATTGATCATCCATTTCATTTTCTGATTGCTCACTTCGAACATGGCAATTGAAGATATGCAACTATTTCAACCGCTAAGCCTTTTGTGGCGAACCTATGACACGTTTACCAGCAGTGACATACAAGAGGATCTTAGCTTACTCGCAATGGCTTCTAAAAAAAAGAACATTTTTAATTTCATTCTACTATCCTAGTTTTGTAAGTAAATTTTGAATTTCAACTCATATTTTATTACATTCCTAGATTCATGAATAGATTGGGAAAAATGGGCCAATTGGGCGTTACATTATTTGAAACTCTATTTGAAATGACCTTCCCATTTCAAATAGAGTTTCAAATAATTGAAAGAGTTCATAGATATATTATGTATCCATTTCTTGCAATTTTAATTGTGCTGACATGGAATGAATGAATGAATGAACAAGATGAAGAAGAGTGGGGACAAAACGATTATTTTGGCCTTCGCCTTTCCGTCGGTCTGTTTAGCTCAATTGATGAGATTCCTGCTGCGGCCCCATTTTCTTTAATTGTTTATTCTGTTTACGCCAAGTGACTCATTCTCCGTATAACAACGGGAGGTCATTTCAAATGGTATAACGCATTGATAAATATGAACGTCTATATGTACATTTGATAAACTAATACACACTCGAATATCATATATATATATATATATATATATATATATATATATATATATATATATATATAAGAAATGGATATATATGATCCGACAGAATGACTATAAATTGCGTTATATTATATTGAAACTCATATTCGAAATGATCTCCCATCATTACACGGTTAATTCATCACTTTGCCTAAACAGCATAAAAAGAATAAACAATTGAAAAAAATTGGGTTGTAGCGGGAATCGAACCTGCGACAGATAGGGGAGCTACCTTTACGTAGTATTGCGCTTACCATTGAGCTAAAAGGCTGTCGATAATTCAGAGGCCCCAAATAATAATTCATTTCAATACGCCTGCAGGTTCGATGTATATATATATAGGTGATGTATTTTGATTTAAAATTAATAATTACTGAGAAAAAAAATAATAAATGCATGTTGTAGAATAGAAAATAAACTAAAGTAACAGTGGAAAAAACGTATTCGGACGCATTGATTTCATATCTTAATACTTACTAACTTAGTTTGCAATTACAGCTCGGGGACGTTTTTCGTAACCGTTCGCAAGCTCTTTGCAACATTCTTTAGAAACATTGTCCCACTATTCCTTGCAAACGACCTTCAAATCATTAATGCTTCTGGGGTCCTTCTGATGAGAATATCTCCTTCTTCTTCTTCTTCTTCTTCTTCTTCTTCTTCTTCTTCTTCTTCTTCTTCTTCTTCTTCTTCTTCTTCTTCTTGTGAAACTTTTTCACTATATTCTCGTCTCCTCCCAAACGGTGCATCGCAGACAGAGCTAATGATTCAAGGGACCCCTAAAATATGCAGGATAAGAAAATACAGAAAAAAAATCCGAGGTGATTTGTATCATTTCAAGGGTTTTGAGGGGTTCTATGTATTACATGACTATAATGCTGAACTGGGCCCCCTGTTCGTGTTTCCCGTGCAAAACGCCGTGATGTCATAAACATGTCATATTAAAACATTCATTCTGTCTATGTTCATTCTTTGAAAGATTTTTTACGTGACTTCGTACTCTGGCGACATTATTTTTTTGTAAGGATTCTTTTCATATTAATCATTTTTCCAGAACACAAAATTTGGTGGGGCTGCGTAGGGTTTCTATTTTGCTGAACTCTCCACTTCATTTTCCCAAACACGAAATTTAGGGCAATCAGGATATGTAGATTATGTGGAGGAAACTTTTTCTTCATTTTCACAGATCAAAATGTAGGTATGTAGGGGTTCTTTTACACTTTTAGGGGTCAAAATCTTTTGTTTCATTTCAAAGGGGTAAGAATCAGAGATAAAAATTATTTATTTCAATCTTAAGAGGTCAAAATCGATGGGGAGATTTTTTCCCACTTTCAGGGATCGAAATAGAAGGTAATTTTTCTTATTTTCAATTTTAGGCACCAAAATCGATGGGTACTTTCTTTTCGATTTTAAGAGTCAAAATGAAGAGGAATTTTTTCCACTTTTAGGGGTTAAAATTGAGGCGAAGATCTTTCAATTTTAGGTGCCAAATTCAAGGGCAAATTTCCCTACAGGGGTCAGAATATTGGGATTTTTTACTCCGTTTCAGGGATCAGACTCGATGATGGAATTTTTTTTTCACATGTTTTTTTTTCTTTCAATTTTAGGGTTCAAAATCTGGAGGAATTTATTAAAAATCAAATTTTCAGTGGGAACTTCCAGAAGGAACTTTCATTCTCCAATTTTTGGTGGCAAAATCTTGGGGAAATATTTTTTCACTTTTAGAGGTACAGATCTGTGAGGGGGGGGGGTTGTTTTTTTTAATCTTAGACACCAAAACCATGGCAGAACTATTTTTTCCATCTTTCTTGGTTGAAATCGGGTTGGGGGAAAACTTTTTCCCACTCTTAGGTGTCACAATGTCAAAGACTGGGGATCTTTTTTCTCTATACAGGGTCAAAATAAAGGGTGTTTTTTTTGTTTTGTTTTTTCTTTCAGTTTTAAGGGTCAAATTCCTAGTGGTAAATAAAAACATGTATTTTCTGAACATAATATCGTCCGATGTCACTTAACTTTTTTCCCAGTAGCTTCTGTTGCCCACTGGTGGCAGACAATATCAAAAAAGAGATGAGGGTTTTCTATTTCTCTTCCGTGACACCCCTTATTTAGCCGGTCAATGGACAGTTCAGTTCTCCGAATAGTGGGATCTTTGGTCTTCTATCCTCAAGATGTGGCCTTCCCAGTGTAGATGTGGGTTTCGAAGTATAAACTAAATGTTTGGGGCCATGAAGTCATTCGAGTTCACATTATGGGAGCCTTCGGAAAGGTGTGAGTGGCGCTGGTAGATGACCAAGGATTGGGTACCATGAAAAGATGGTAGTCAACACGACGGCTATGTCAACTTTTATTTTTGTGCCTTCAAGGCTTTGTTAGCGTTTGTCCGTTTATTGTCTGTCCCTTTGTCTATTATGGCATCAGTGGATATCCCCATACACGAGGTTGGATCAATATGTCCTTGGCCAGATACAATTATTCGCTGGATTTCAATCTGAAATTTTCACTGCCTAATGTTCGATCTGAACCGAATGCATCGAGAAGGAAGAAAACTAAATGAATATTCTTGTATCGAATTATTGCTTTTTTTTTCATCATTGGGCAATGGACTTATTGACTTACTAATATAGCAGGAGTTGGTTGAATATAATTCCGATGAGGTCGGTGGCGTAGCTGTCATCGTCGGATCCGAATGTGGCTTGAGTTCAATTCTTGATGCGTGCACTCGAGGAGAGTGGTAGCATTAGAGTGTCGGGGGCACGGATTAGGAGCCCTTGCAGCCTCCTTTGGCGATATCAATAAATTATCAAGAGTGAAATAGCTCTCTTGATAATTTGTTTAAACCGGTGAGAGGGTTTTTTCTGTAGGTTCATATGAGAAATGCAGTTATTAACATAAACCCTTTTTGCAAAGTATCTAGAATTATTAGATATCAAATAATCTCCAAGTGCGAGTTTTGCTTACCTTCGTCTCATCTCTTACATTTATTGGGCCCTTCTTGTAAAATACTAGTGCTTTCCTATATAAAATTAAGAAATGGATATATAATCCGACAGAATATTCATGACTGCGTTATATCACTTAAAACTCTATTTGAAATGACCTCCCGTTATTACACAGAGAGTGAGTCATTCGGCCTAGTCCGTGTATTCAGAATAAACAAGTAAAGAAAAATGGGGTTGTCGCAGGAATCGAACTTGCAACCGACAGAAAGGCGAAGGCTCAAATAGCCGCTTTATCCCCAATCTTCTTTTCTTGTTCATTCTCTGTCCGTGCCTGCACAGTTGTTCCTGATGCAGACAATTGTATTATCAAGAAATGGATACATAATCCGGCAACTAGTAAAGGGAACTGATAACTCTGAATTCAAAATTGGGAAAGTTCAACTTCTGGTTTAGCGTCGTGAGAGGTTCGAAACAGACGGAATAGAAATGCGTTTAGGCTTCTGAGCTTAACTGAATTCACTTAACTGAGCTCCAATTTCCTTTGGTCCACCATCGAACCAGACTTCTTAGATGATAACCAAATCTCCGTTGCAAAGTTAGATAATTAATAAACATTTAAGTGATGTCTCGCCGACAGCGAAAAGAATTATATTTGAATTGCCCGGAGACAAACATGTTTATCGGTGCCAACGTTTGGTAAGTAATGAAGATGAGAAAAAATACGTAATTGCTGACTAGTTATTTTTAGACCACTAGTTTACTATGGCTTCAAAAAATGACGACAGTATTTAATTAATTTTGTAAACACATTGTACTTGAAAAAAATATTGAAAAACATTACGTTGTTCTACATTCTCTTGTTCATGTTTAACAAGAATGAAGCTGGATCTTTTTGCACATTTGCAAGAAATAAGGGAGACTACACTATAATTGCGACTTAATTGTTAACGGCGAATTATTTAAGTGGATTACGCTTCTTTTTTTACATGCAAAAATTAATTATCACTGCAGCTTTTTAAATTGTTTTTCCGGAGCAGATCATATCAACATGACTTGAAAGTGATGATGGAAAATGATCTGATGATATACACGACTGTAATTGGAATCCCTTAATTCAAAACTTTGCTAACATAAGGATAGATTATAACACGAACACAACATCTTAGGTTTGAAAGGTGTTTTGTACGTGATGTAATTACCTCGGTATGGCTGTCAAATGAATTAACAGAAAATAGTATTTCATTTATGTATGCGAAAATTTATTTCACAGGCAATGGCTGTTTATCAAATTGTTGAACTTTCTGTAACACTTTCTTTTCATTGTATGTCAGCATGTTCCTATTTATCTAATTCAGTTTATTTCTTTTGAAAATTTATTTCACAGGCAATAACTCAGTTTATCAAATTGCTACCATTCAAAGTGCACAAGAGATGATCATGCTCAACCCCACATGGAGAGATCACAAGACAACACAGTATATTAGAGAAAAGACAGGAGTCCAAGGTACAATCGAAATCATTAGAAAACTCAAATGGCAATGGGCCAGTCATATTGCGAGAATGTCAGACATCCACTGGAAATCACCACTCACAACATGGATCTCTAGAGATCATATTCGAAATTGTGGCTGACAGAAAGTAAGATGGTGGAAGGAGCTAGACAAATTCAGAAAGTATTGGCTCCGCGACGCCCATGAGAGAGACATGTGGCGAATCTCACGGAAGGTCTATGTCCAAGGACGGAATCTAGAAAGCTACGACTACAGCAGCCATGATGATTAAATTGCTGTACTTTCTACAACAGTTTCTTTTCATATCTCAGCATGTTCATATTTGTACCTCTTATTCAGCTTCTACCTCTCTTCTTCCCGTCTTTTCCTTTCTTCCTTCTTTCTTTCATCTTTTTCTTCCCCACCTTTTCTTTCCAATTCTTTCTCCCTTTTTCTTTCTTCGTCCAATTCAATCTCTCTCTCTCCATTGCTGTCTAATTCAACTTGGTAATTCGGCTTGTTGCGACTTTTCCAGGCAGGTATGGGGATACATTTCAGAAGAGGTACAAAAATATATATCCCGATGTCAGTTGTCAGGTCATTGCTTACACTGGGACTCGTCTGAAGCCGTCATTGTTCATAGTGGCCCCTTGATCCCCGACCTCTATACGATTCAGATTTCAACCCCGATCGTTCCCGGCAAGAAAGCTTGATCCAGATATATTCCTTCAACTATACGACGCTCGTGGCCTTCTTGGTGATATAAAATGGTACCAAGTGTAATCAAGACCGCCAAAAATCGTGGCACTGTAATAGGGTCCGGTGGGAATTTTTTGAACTAAACAATGAAACCAATTGGTCATGCTAAACAGACTTTCAGTGAGTTGAAGATTTTAGTGACATTTTTCCTGATGGCAGATTTACGCTGTGATGCTCTTGTAAAAAAATAAGTTTCCGTCAAATATGGGCATATTGTGTATCATTAGATAATCATTTCGAGCTATTTACGATCAAATATTATAAATCTTTCTTTTAAAATGAAACACCCGAGTGGACAGATTGCTATGATATAGGGGAGGTAGTTGTGCATAGATTCGCTGCAAAATTACTTCTCCCGTAGTCTCTTGTTCACACTAACACAAATTTCATTGAAATTCATTAAGAACTTTTTGAGATATTGTATGGACAGACAGAGAACTTTGGAGCTATTGTGTGGTGTGGACAGTTTGCTTGGACGTTGAGGGCAATTGTGCATGGGCCAACTCCAAAATCTGCTGACTTCTTTCGTAGACTATTGAGAACCCTTTCACAAAATAAGGGCAGGGTATCCATCTCCGTTTAATAGACTGACACAACACAACCTTTCTAGTGGTCAATGCGTTTGTCTTATGAAGTATGCCATATATACATTGGATCTATATAAGATAGTTTTCAGCGCATTCATATCTTCATTTCTGTCTATTCATATCTTCTGCTCTCTCCTCCTTGATTTCGATCTGAAAATGTTGAAAATGTCTGTAGTCTAAAATACTTTTTTCATCATGCAAATACGGATTTATTGACTCCCCCTCACACACACACACACACACACACACATGTATATGTATATATATATATATATATATATATATATATATATATATATATATATATATATATGTATGTATGTATGTATGTATATAATTATGGATTGTGATGTATAACACAATTTAAAATCATTCCGTCAAACTACAAATGTCCATTTCTTAATACATATATCTCTAAATATATATATATAGAGAGAGAATTTGATTGGAGAGTTTATGTCCGATAGAATGTAATAATTTGAGAGACTTTTTATTAGGAAACATATTTCGTCCGGCACTACAATTAACCGAGTAGCAAATCGAACTGCTGTTCACTTAAATGAGTGAGTGCCTTACCAAGAGTGCTGTTAGCTCGGTCGGTAGAGCAGAATCACGTGGTGGATGCTGGTTCGAGTTCCGCTCGACGTTCAATTACGTGGTACGACTTGCTACGGGATGTGTTTTCTCATATAATGTCTCTATGCAGTCCGAAAGAAATAATTATAAATTGCATAAGTTATTATAAATGAATAGAATAAACAATTAAAGGAAGACACCCACTGGTCTCAATGGCAAGAGCAACGCCACATTGAAGCAGCTATCAGTTGCAGGTTCAATTTCGGCAGCAGTCCCATTTTCTTTAATTGTTTATTCTATTTTTCGTTGTCGAGGCCAAATGATACATTCACATTGTAATTACGGGAGATCATTTCAAACAGATTTTCACAATGATATAATGCAACTTATAATATATATATATATATATATATGTGTGTGCGTGTGTGTGTGTGTGTGCGTGCGTGTGTGTTTGAAATGTCCTCTTGTTAGAGAGAGGAAGAGATATACACTCGTATCTTCCCTTCGGTAAACGAACTTGATCAGAAAGAACTCCATTGGGATTCAACAGCCAAGTTGAGAAGACACAGAACTTTTTTTTCACTTTTCCACAATTAGCAACAAACTTCCTCAAATCAACATGGGATTATTGTCTGTTCGTCTTTTTGTAATATACCGACCCGAATCAGGGTTTTTTTTCTTGATTTCCTTGTCGACGTAATCTTAGTCGGTCGATTGTGTTAAATATTTGCTTCGTTTCTTATTCTCTGGTCGCACAAACTAAGAAAGAACTTCTGGTTACTTCATCCGTAGCTCCAGTTAACTGTGTGTCGCTCACGGACGACTTTACTTTCACTCCTGTTTTCAGCGACTTCAACCTCTGCTTCGAAAGCCCAAGGCTCATCAACTACTCGACGGTACTCCTCCATTTATATACCTGGCACTCCGCCGAGCATAAAGTGGCAGGAGATGACGTCACAGTAGTAGTGAGAGTGCCAAACAAAATAAGAACCCCGTTATTCCTATTTCTGTAAAGCATTCAGAAATAATCAGATTCATGCCAGGGAAACTTGAATCCGTATCCAGTCATCAATTCTATTTTTTCACCAACCCAAAATATCATCTGTTAAAAATCAAGACCTTACCTACCATGAAGTACTAATTCCACATCTGGCTGGACGTTTTTCTCTTTGATATTGTTCTTGCGACTTGTAAGCCTAATAAAGTAGCGGATGTTTTGAAATCGGCCTTTCAGCGTCCGTATCTCTTGACTAAGAGACGCCACCAAACATTCATCATTCAACAATCCCACTTTTTAAATCCTTTTTCCATTGTCATCAACTTTGGATTATGAGAACTTGTAATGTCAGCTCAGTTGTTGAACAGAAATTGGGAATTCCATTTTAAATTCCTGGTTTATTTGTTCAATAAAAAAAAATAAAAAAACGCATAAGTGAAAAGGCGTGAAGCGACATTTTTGTTCATTTGTTTATTTTATAAAAAGGGTGATCAATGAATAACTTATTTCTCTCGCCTTCTGTTGGGTAGGAGTCTAGATTTTCGAAAAACTTGATTGAACGCTGTCAGACACAAACCAAGGGACCAGATTGATATAAACCAACATCGTAAATTGGAACAACCATCTAAACCCTTTTTGGGGTGATGGGGTAAACGTTTTTTGTTTTTTTTCAAGAACTAATGATATATTGAAGAAATATGTGACCTGTCCTAATTTGGTGGGAATTGACCAAAAATTATGCCCAAAGGTTCAGCGTACATACAGAATTTTTGGTCTGGTCAACAGAAGAAATAGATAAGAAAATAAGTGACGCAACTTGAGAATTTTTACCATGCACTTCGTGTTGCATTTGTAAAATTCGTAGAGCCTGCTTAAAATAGATTCGTGACCATTTTGAAAAAATCAGATACATTTGAATTTCAACTGAATGATTTTAAAATTAGAAATCCGTCTCAATTTCAAATGATGTGTAGGGTATTTTCATCGGTAAAATGATGATCTTTAAAAGGAAGAGTCCATCGTCATAGACTGAAAAAACTACTATTTTTTTTTTAAATCCTCAAGAGATCTTCCTGTAAGTAACCAACCACTTAATATACGAGTAACCCCATTTTTACCTTCTGTCCTATTCTTAGGGGCTCCATTCCTTGGAATTCATTTCAATAAAACTGGAAAGAAGAAAACAAGAATTCGACTGGCATTATCTGCAACCAGAACCCTTTTTCAACCTGAGAATCTACGCCAGATGGCGTTCATCAGCGTTCTCACAAAAAATCAAACAGTAGAAGCGTCACATAGTTTCATCAACAGCTGAAGGAATTAATTTTGAAGAGGTCACTGGTCAATTTCCATTTAATCTTGTCGATTTTGATGTGGTCAGGAATGGGCACTGGTTGTAATTAGACAACGCCTGTAGACGCTCGTCCTCACACTGGTTTAAGCCAGAGTTTTCCAAGCTTTTTGCATTGGTGACACACTTTTTAAAAATGAATTTCTTGTGACACATATTTCAGTTTTGATATCCATGCTAAATATATATCATTCATCTCGGCAGTTCAACTGACCCAGAAAAAGTATCTTCTGAAAGATGTACCATATTGCACTTAATTGAAGACATGTAAAAATAAATATGGTCAGAATTAATTCTATTTATGACATCACTGGCTTTTTCCACTGGAATGTATGAAAAGTAAATAAAAAAACGATCTAGATTCTGGAGAATCCAGATGTTATTTCCATTGAAAACATCTAAAATAGAGTAAAAAAACATCAAGAAGCATCTAGATTCTGGTGGATTTAGATTTTAATAAATCCGTCAAGAGAACTCTGAAAAGGTCTGAAAGCTTTTTTTCCTCCCAAATCCCCCAAATCATTTTTAGAAGATGTCGAGTGGAGTACTGATGCAAATTTTCAAGTATGTAGACAAAACGATATGGCCAGAGGCGCTGAAACACTCAAACGAATGCACATTTATGAAGGGATTGAACCTCCCCCTTTAACGGATATTCAATTTTATGACACATCTTAAGATTTTTGGCGACACGAAGAATGTCGAAACACAGTTTTGGAAGCTCTAATTTAAACGAATCATTTACACTCAGTGGGTTGATTTGAAGTCATCAAAAATCATTTTTACTTTTTGTACACAATCTTTGATCAGAAGAAAAAACGATTCCTTTTAATGGGATGAGTCTGATTGCAGAATTTCTTTGTTCCTGGGTCTTCTTACTCTGACAATCGGATTGTAATTATAAACATTTCGTAGATGGGGATGAAAGCAGTACAGGCAATAATGGTCCTGTAACAGTTGGTGACATATTTTGTCAACATGATGTTACACACGAATATCCTGGTTAAAAGTGCTTAATGATCCCCGGTGGTATTGCAATTTTTACAAACAGATGATTCTGCTTGTAATGGAATTACGAATTTCTGTATGCGGGTCAAAGTTTTGTTAATGAACATTATCAATCCAGCAATAAGATCTTTAAAGCCTTTAGCAATTAGATTAATGTTCTAAGGACAATTACCCTGAATTTATCTCGTTTATGTGCCTAATCAGCCTTTAAGAATCTTTTTGATTCCGTTCATATGATGTCTACGAAATTGACCATTACACAAACGGATTCTCCTGGGGTACGAGAAAGCGGAATGTTCACGCCTCTACACGTTAACCATCAGTCGGTTGTTTGCCGAAAAGGAAACAATAAATCCTCTTTATCTGGAGGTTCCAGCCATTATTTACAGCCCAGCCCCTTATTTCTTTTTCGTTACTCGATAGAGACAGTAATTAAGCGTTTTTTGTTTTGTTTTTTTTTCTTCTAAATTACTCGCTACCAGACTCTCTGTACCATCATTATGATATGATCGGACTATATTCCTCCTTTATGCGTTCATCTGTCCACAACGTTTCGGCCGCTCATCCTCTAGCCTTCGTCGGATATTATTGGTTCTTGAATATGGAAACCTTTCTCAGAACACATGCTTGATTGAACTGGGCATACCGTGTATCTTTTTTTATAACCGGGTTGCGTTTTTCGGAGTCAACGTCTGAGTTGCTCTCCTTACATAGGATGATCTGTTTGCGTTTTTCCTTTCGGTGAGAGGTTCCCAGATAATAATAGTATGTGTTCTGCATCCTTCAAGCATCGTATTCGCCAATTGTTCTCCCTGTCAATAATTTGCACTTCACACCATCAGGGACTGTGCCAACGTAGCACCCTCCAAATATGATCCGCCATGCAAGATTTCACTATGTTTTAACTGGAAATTTGTTTCTCATTGTGTCGCATTTGTGATCATAAATAATGTAAGAGACTTTTGGTCAAGAAGCACATGGTTCTCATCTCAGGTCGATGAGTATCATCACTTTGGATTGACTTCGACGTGTCAGGAGACTTTTTGCAATTTGGAAAATCGGCTATTTCTTCTATCTATAAACAAGTATACTTTTTGCACCCCAAGATTGGCCGCTTTGTAAACGCACACATTTTGCCTTGACACCGCATGACGTCATTGAAACGACAGCCGTCGTACAAATACTTAATGTCAACAAATCATTCATGTTTTCGAAGGTTGCTTGCCCTCAGAAAAACAAGTCATTTTTTTATTAAAAGAAAGTAATTTTTGTGCTTTCAATCCAAAAATGTCAAATAAAAATGAAACATTTTTTTTTAAGTTCCGAAAGTTACAAACCATCAGAAAAACAAAAAAAAAGTTCTTTCTTCTATCGAAGGTAGTTTTTTTTAAAAAACTAATTCATCATTTTTGAAAGTTACTCACCCAATAAAAAATTAAAAAAAACAAGAAAGTATTTTCGTGCTTTCAATCCAATTGCATGAAAAGACGAATATTAGAAAAAAAAATGTAGTTTTGGAAATTACTTACGGACATAAAAATGAAAAGTAATTTTTTTTAAAAAGTATTTTTTTATGTGCTTTTAATCCTCCGGTTAGGAGACCTAACTTAATGACGGGGAATCGTTTTAGCAGGATGTGTTAAAATTTAATTTTTTTTTTCATAGAGTTGGAGTGTCACTTATATCTATTTCAGTTTTAGGTATAACTTTTTTTTATATTTTTCAAACATATTTCTAAAACTATTGCTTAAAATATAATTTGAAAATTAAAATCATATTTACAAAATTAGGAAAATAAAATGAAATCTAAAAGATTTTCTTCAGATTCCATCGTGTGTCACCTGGGACCTACACATCATAAGTTCTCTATCACTGTCTTTACCAAAATATTTTTTATAAAATTTAAATAAATACATAGTTTCAATTTGATCAGAAGTTGATTTGATAAAAATACAGACAACTTTTTTTCACATATAATGAAAAAAGAGAATTGTCCATTTAATCCAAAAGATACTGTGGATGAATTGTCTCATAAAATTTGAAAAAAATATCATGTATGTGTCTTTCATGGCACATAAATTCCAATGAGATTTCCTACACCTGATCATTGATCTTATAAAACATTTTCGATATTCGGCTTTTTCATTGGATTGAAGACCTAACAGATATTTGTTTTCTCAGGGTAACTTTAAAAAATGATGTATTATTTCTTTTTTTAAATAGCTTCGATAGAAAATAGAACGTTTTTTTCTGTTTTTCTTGTAGTATGTAACTTTCGAAACTTAAAAAAAAATGTTCAATTTTCGAAACTTGAAAAAAATATACGTTTTTACTTTTAATCAACTTCTTTCGATTGGAAGCGCAAAAAAACACGTGCTATCTGTTTACATTTGTGAAACGGCTGATGTTTGAATGACGTCATGCAGTGTCAAGGTAAAATGTATTTCACTCAATGTTGGGTGCGAAAAGTATCATTGGTCCATCGTTTATATAAGATTAAGTATTATATATCATTATTCTTTTAAAATTTTCAACTTTTTGTTCAGACCAATTACTCTCCGGCAGTGAGTAAATAGCGTTGATCAGAGGAAAGAAACAACTAATGAAATTAAGATAAAAGTAAAAAAAAGGTCATAAAAATGTTAAATGATAATGATTTAATATACTTCATCTAACAGAGATGAAAAAACTTAAAATGTATCAAATACTGTAACTTCCAGAATGTGTACAAACGATCGGAGAGAAGAATGGATTTAAGGGTGTTATCCAGACTTTTGTTTCCAGGTGAAGTCTTGTGGCTTAATCAGTAGGGCAGGCTGGACTAAACAGTACATCTTCTTGGTTAGGTTATGCGGGTTTGTATCCCAACTGACGCTTATTCTTTAATTTCTGATCAATGCTATTTACTCACTGCCATAGGGTAATCGGTCTGAGCAAAAAGTTGCAATAAAAAGCAACTAATTAAATTAAGATGAAGGTAAAAATAGTAAAAAAATAATTAGTATGAAGTTTTCACCACATGTTCTCGGTCGTTGATTATAATACCAATACCTTTAATACGTTTAAATAGCTTTTAGTGACAGCTGAATTGCACCATGAATCCATATGTGGTCCGCCAATCAACCTTGCCCAGCCAGGCAGACAGGGTGGAACTATGTTAATATGAAAATTGATACTTGAACTTAAAGTCTTCCATATCCTTTAATGAAGTACCAAAAGAGTATCATCACTTTGAATTGAGTTTGATATACATATATACATATATATATATAAATATATACATATATATATATATATATTTATATATATAAATATATATATATATATATAAATATTTATATATATATATATATATATATATATATATATATATATATATATATATATATATATATATATATATATATATATATATACTGATGTATTGAAAATCTGCAATATCTTCTAACACTGAAGAAATATTCCTTGGGACGGAACAACTTGAAAAAATTACTGTGTTGAAAAATGATTTTACGACCTAAATTTATTAGTTTGTCTGGAAGTAAATTGAATATGATAAATGTTACTTTGAGATAAACTAATACATCAGTGTGTAACAAATTGAGTAATACTTTTAATTTTCACTGCGCAACACTTTTTTCGGTGAACTTTGAGCAATTACCGAAAGGTACAACGACAAAAGAGTCCTTGTCTCAATCGTAACGATTTTGTTTCATCAGACTCTTATTCTAATTTCTAGTTGATACCCGTGAAAAAATTACAGATATATTTGAATTTTTATGAAAAGATACTTTGAGGGAAAAAAAAATAGTGAATTTAGTTTCAAATAGCTTCTTGGAGTCATTTTCATAAGCAAGAACTAGCGTTCCAGAAAGAGAGAAAAAGTTCCACTCCTCATTATATCAGTATATATTGACTTAACATCTGCACTGAATAAGTGTTACATATAAAAACTTGAGAAAAAACGACTTCAATTTGTTAAACGTAAATTTTTATTTTATCTCAAAGTAATATTTATCATATTTAATCAGAAATTTTCTTCGAGACAATAAATTTAGGTTAACAAATTTTTCCCAAAGGAACTATTTTTTTCAAATTAATCCAAAGAAACCCATTTTCTGCTGTATATAGGTCGATCCAGAGATAATCGACACCACTAACAACGACTAGATAGATTAACTTACTGATCATTGCTATACAACGTGTATCTTGATACATGTTTTATTTTGATATGATTTACTCGTTAATCCCTGTCAGAGAAAAATTATGGGTACATCTGGTTTGAGAAAGTTTTTTTTTTTTTTTTTTTAAAAGTACTGAATTTATTTGCCGGGAAAAGTGCGTAGTTGTAATTGGTCGGTACGGAGTATTTTCTTCAGCAAAATTTCAACCCCCTCCCCCCAGTGGAAGAGTCCAGTGTTGCAACAAGCGAACCAAGAAACCCTTGGACCAGATGACATCCCCATCAAACCACTAAAAATCTGGCAAGGTCATCACTAGGAAACTAGCCATTCAATTGAAGTTATGCTTCAAATAAAGTAAAGTCCCAGAAGATAGGACCGCTGCAATCATTAATCTATTTTAAAAAGGGAACTCTAAAGACCCCAACAACTACAGACCAAAAAGTTAATTCACCTGCATCTGCATTCACCAAAGTTACCACTAACCGAATCATTAAAACGCTTGATGAAAAGCAACCCCGGGAACAAGTTGGCTTTAGAAGAAGCTACTCGACCATGGACCATCTCCCTTCGTTAAATCAACTAAAAGAGAAAGCAGCAAAATATAAAATGCTAATTATCGACTTCAAGAAGACCTCCGACTTAGTGGAAATCCCCAAGAGCATTGATGTTATATGTCAGATCATTGCAACACATATACCGTAACAGTGGCCCCTTTATCAGGCCACATAAAGACTCCGAGGCCTTTCAGCTCCAAGTACTACAGGGTGGCATCAGCTCACCCAAACTTTTCACAACCTGCCTCGAGATGATCTTCTGAAACTTACAATGAGAAAATAAAAGAATCAGAATAGACGGTGGATAACTAAGTAACCTCAGATTTGCAAAGGAGACCGTCCTTTTTTGCAGAGAATCTTTAGGACCTCCAACTAATGCTAGACAAACTGAGATAAAAAAGCTAAAAAGTTGGCCTTCACATGAACTTCGGCAAAACAAAGGTCATGTACGACAAACATGTTGAAAATAAACACAAAAGCAGGTGGAGCTGAAACATGGAAGCAAACCAAAAGACTAACTCTCGAACTGAGAAACATATAACGTTTGCATAAATGAATCATGCTCAAAACTCACATGGAGAGATCATAAAACAACACAATATATCAGAGATAAAATAGGAGTCTGAGATATCAAACAGTCTGTTAGAAAACTCAAATGGTAATGGGCTGGTCATGTTGCAAGAATGACAGAAAACCAATGGACATCACGACTCACAACATGAATCCCCAGAGATCACATGTCCAACCGAGGGTGACAGAATACAAGATAGAAAAATGATCTAGTTCACGCAGTATTGGCTCTGCGATGGCCATGATAGAGAGGTCTGGTTTATTCTGTGGTCTATGTCCAACGACTGACGATAAGAGGCTGATAATGATGATAATTGGCTGTGTTTTGCAGCTGTAGTAGTATAGGACATCGTACAGCAACATTCAGTCCTCCTTTATTTGAAGCCACGACATCTTCTCCCTGGTGACCACCTTTAACTCTTTTAGATTCTTGCCAGATCTTATAATTTCTGGTCTTGCGTCGTTGAGACTTGTTTGCAGCTTACCGAGCATGTTTGTGCAGGGATGGACTTTTTGAGCCTTGTATTAATTTTAGGCTTTTTCGCGGGTGTTTCTCTGGGCATCCGTAGTAAATGACGAAACATCGACCAAAGTAGATTTACAAGGCGGTAAAACTATATAGTCGTTCATTGGCATTGACTAAAGGAATTTTCTCAGATAATCAATTCTGTGACAAGATGATTAACAGAAATATTAATTGAACCGACTTCGAGAACAAAATCTCATAATGGCTTTCTATTTCAAGGATATCAACTTGAATGAGAAGGTATTTACGTGTAGTTTTGTGAACGCGTAAGACGTTGAAAGAATGAGAGAAGAAAGTGGGTTGAAATAACGAAGTAGAGAGACTATCTGAAATACCCGCGCTACTGACGGATTTCCCAGAAGCTTCCTACAGAAGGCTTGAGTAGAACCTTTGACCCTGATAAGAGGTCAATTTTTAATGATAATGGACACAGCCTATCCAATCTCATTGATCGATTCTGAATACGATTTTAACTGGAAAGAAAAAGAATATTTGGTCTGGTAATTTAAAAATTCAATTTTATTGAAAGCATTTTCCAGAAATCAATCTTACAGAACCACAGCATATGACTTGTTGCGCAGATAACAAAAAAAATTGGTTCAAAGAAAGTTACTATAATCTGTCCATACAAGCAAATGATGTTTACGTAGAGTATCGTTAGCTCAGTTGGTCGAGCTGAGTCGTGTCAAGACTGCTTCCTGGTGAACGCCGGTTCGAGTTTCGCTCGTCGCTCATTTTCTCTATTCATTTACGTGTTATGTATACATATAAGCTGGAATGAGATGAATGGATTTATGCCTTCCCCAAGGGTATAAGTAGAAAGTGAAGACGATGGAGAGATCACAAGACAGCACTGTGTATTAGAGGAAACATGAGTCAGAAATATAGAATCCATTAGAAAACTAAAATGACAATGGGCTGGTCATGTTGCAAGAATGTCGGACAAACGCTGGACGTCGCAATTCACAGCATAGATCCTAAGAGATCATGCGAAACTGTGATCGGCAAAATTTAAGATGGGGTGACGAAATAGACAGGGAAATATTGGCTCCGCGACGCTCATGATAGTGATGTGTTGCGAATCTTGGGGAGAATCAATGTCCAACGATGGATACTAAATGGCTGCAGTAATTGTGAAGATTAGCGGCATAGGGAGATAACTTACAATAGCGTCAAGGGAGATAACCTTTCCATGACACTTCGAGGGAGATTAAAAAATACCTTAACATCGAACAAATAAAATAATTTCAATTAATTCAAAGAATCAATAAAAACACGAATTTAGAATACTTTTAAAATGCTTTTATTTTTTCTTTCAAATTTTGATGTTTTGGATGATCATGACCTTTATTTCATCTGGAAATCTTTACATTTTGAGGAAATATTTACAGTTTTTCAAGAAAAGAAAACTAAAGATAAGCCGAATCTTCCCAAAAATATATAAACTGATAGATATCCAACACCTATAAACAGTGTTTTTTGCATCATTGCCCTTCTTTGATTATCAATCATAAACATTTTTTAGTATGAATTGTTTACCTTTGTTGTCACCATTGGCTTTTATTTCAAAGAGTCACCTCCCATGAAAAAAGTCTTCTCCCCAAGACGCTAATCTTCACAATTACCAAAAGCTGCTACTGATGTTGATAGACGCAGTCTATCTCAGTCGGAATCTAAACTTGGTTCGCCGATTCCATTTTCTGTGCCGTTAACCATTTGGCCACCCGCATCTCCAGAATTCGAACATAGACAAACATCTCTAAACCAATATGATTAGAAAAGAAAACAACGTGCTTAGCAGAAGACCGTTTGCCGACCTCTTCCCAAAAGAGATATCATTCAAGTATTAAGAGCCATAAATCTTCCTACTTCCTTATCTTCTGCTTTCCCTACCCTCCACCCGCTTGCCCGGATCCTCCCTGTCGTTTCCACCCCCCTCCAGTTTCTCTGGGGCAATATCTACCTACAGCTCGCTACTTAGGGGGTTAGGGTTAGTGGAGGAACAAACATGGCCGCACATCAATCGAAACATCTAGACGTCTGGAATGCATCCTAAAACGAGAGAGACAGACAGATCCAAATGAGAGGGTGAGAGAAAGATGAAAGCAAAGCAAAATGACAAACATGAAAATGATGCTGAGGGGCGGAACGAGGAGAGAAGCAGAGGGGGGGTCTTTTTTCCCTTCAATTCCTAATGAATTTTTGGCAATCCACGACAAATTGGTTCCGGGGGGTTGGGGATGAAGCCCTCAGAAGAAGGAAACTTTTTTCTTTTTTTTTGTAAACAGATATCCCTCGTTCACGTGACAAGCATTGTTACCTACCAAGTTCCGGTTTTTTGACTGCCAAAAGAGACGCAGATGGTAGGACAACGCAAGCTTCATTTCTCACCCATGTGTACGTGCGGAAGAAGAGAGGGTTGAGTGAGTTGGAGTGGTGGTAGGGGCGGGGGTAATAGAGTGTAATGTTTTTCACAATACTCCGGGTATTTTAATGAGGAGCTTTACAAAAAATATATAAAGGCTATAAATTATCGGCAATATTCATGCTCCAATCAGGGGATAAACATATAGAACCATGCATATATATATATATATATATATATATATATATATATATATATATATATATATATATATATATATATATATATATGTGTGTGTGTGTGTGTGTGTGTGTGTGTGTGTGTGTGCGTATGTGTGTGTGTGTGTGTGTGTACGCCAATACATGTTTACTGTACAAACAATTCATACCAATTTATTCGTAGGTTCCTTTTACGTGTTTATAATCATCATCACCTTCATCAACATATTATTACTTGTACTCTTTGAGTTTTTACACGAGTTGTGACTGGAGATCAAGTGGCAGCTAGTCTCCACAATATTAATTGATTCTATTCAATATTCTAGCTGATTTTAGAATTGCTGTCGTCTGGATGGTCTCGGTTCTCACTTGGATTCTTATTTCTTCCAACATAACTAGACACTTTGGTGTTGTCCCCAAGGCTCCGACCATGATTGGTATTTATGTCACCTTCATATTCTATTTTTCCCAGATCTTTTGCAAAGTCAATATATTCATCTAGCCCCCCTTGTGGCGCACCAGAACAGCTAAATCCTAAACTTGACGCACCCCCTTTTTTTCATGTTCACTACAACTAAACATGGTCTTCTGGTCTGGACTGAGTCGTCCGTTCAAATTTCCAAGTCACATTCTCTGGGGTAGATTTAGATCTGTGGATATACCATTGGTCAGCATGGTCAAAATTCAATTTGTTGTTGTTGTTGTTGTTATTGTTATTATTATTATTATTATTAGTAGTAGTAGTAGTAGTAGTAGTAGTAGTAGTAGTAGTAGTAGTAGTAGTGGTGGTGTTATTGCTGTCGTTGTTGGTGGTGTTATCTTTGTTATAATGTTTGTTTTTCGGTTTATTCAAGTCGCCAATCGGGTCTCAACCAGAGACCTAAGGTCTTGTTATGGGAGTTATGATAGCTCGAATGAACAATACGCTTTTATATGTCAAGAAGAAACAACACTTTCATTACCATGCATCAACATATCCGTAAAATGATGTATGCTGAGTGTAACAAATTTACTCAAATTCATTGATTCCTTTTCTGAGTAATCCTAGGCACTCCAACAACTACAGGGATCATTTTGATACTGAGTTCCCACATTCTATTAATTTCCATTTCAGGATCTTTATTTTTTACAAGTTTCTCGAATTCTTTGAATGCAATATTTTTATCTGTTGGAACAGTCATATCTATTATGATATATTTGCACGCATTAATTTTTTTCTGTAATCTTCCGTAAGATTATAAACCTCCCCTCAATATTTTTGTAATCTTAGTAATACTGTATTGTCTGTTGTCTCAATTCTTCCTCGTATTTCCAATACTTCTAGTATTTTTGTTATAATCTTCGTTTTTTCCCAACAGCTTCAGTAACGATGGACAAAAGCATTACTCTCATATCCAATAATTTCCTTTTCAGTTCACAGGTCAAGTTCAGATATTTTCCCAGCTGTTTTGCTAAGTATTTCATATGGAGCGGGGGCAGCAAAAATATCTAACACATGAATGAAAAAACTAGAAACTGCAGAGCAAGAAAGAGACTCCGACATAATCATAAGATCAAAAATTCAAATCCATAACCATTTATTAAAAATTACTGTGGAAAATCTGCGGAAATAACTGGAATAATGAGAAACCTATTCGATTTCCTTGGTATAAAAAAAACATTTAAAATACTATACGCAACACACATAAGAACCAATAAGAATATGCAGTGGGAGTATGGTTCTATCATTGCCAAGAATAGACCTAAATTAATTGGAAAGCATCAGAAGAGCAACACAACGCGTTCCAGAACTAAAAATCCTCCCTAATGAAAAAAAAAAAAACAACTTGGAAAATTAGAACTAACAACACTTGAAGGGAGAAGGATAAGAGGAGACATGCTACAAACATTTACAATGATCAAAAGTCGACAACATCCGAGCCGATAGAATATATATATATATATATATATATATATATATATATATATATATATATATATATATATATATATATATATATATATATATATATATATATATATATATATATTAAAGAAGAGGATTCCTCTCACAAGTGATGTAAACTATTGAAACAAATTAATGGACCATAACCCAGGAAGAATGGCAGCTAAAACAGTGAACAGTTTAGAAAACTACAAAATAAAAGTTTCTGAAGAAATAAATAACGAAAAGTTTCAAGCAAAAAGCGAGATGCAAGCACAAATATGTGCAACAAAAAATTTTACTAGCTATAAAACTCATCTTATATTTACTGTATTTTGATTTTAATCTATCGTCTGCAAGAACGGTAGTATCGACTACCAGACAAATGTTTCCTTTTTTCTCAAGGATAGATGTAGTTCCTCGAATAGGTGATCCGTTCGATTCTTGAATTTCTAAAAAGATTTACTTTTCCTCTTGGGGGGGGGGGGGGCTGTAGCCTGAGATTAGACTACGTGTCTATATAGTCAAATCCAAGTCCTCTGGATTATTCCCCGTGGATCGTCATTCTTACCCAGTCATTTTTATTTTGTACTAAGATGCTGCATTCACTTTCTTCATGATAGACAGTTTTATACTTGTCTATGCGCCGGCGGCACTAACTATTTTGTAGCTTCTTCATCTGGGGACTAATTGCAGTTCGTTTTAATACACTTGTCTTCGTCAGATTTCACTAGATTCCGTTTCACTATCAATGTGTCCTTTCCACAACCATAGCCAGGTCATCTCATCTGAATCTCCTCTTGCCTGCCTCTTAAATTATCCATGAAGTCTCCCCTCCTACTTTCATATTTTAGGTTAGGCATGGCCAACCTTGTTGATCTAATGGGTAACATAAGTAGTTTTTCATCCTTATTCGGGCCAGGCATCTACAGCAGGAATGTCGATCCTATTTCAGAAAGTATATTTAATTTATATCTTAGACAAACTCATAAATTGCAATAATTATATAAATGAGTTGTCATGCACCAAACAATAGTATTTTCACAATATAAATCATAAAAAATGACCCACTAAAAAAACTATATAAGATTTCGAATAGATTCCTAGATTGGCAGTGGACCACACAAAATGTTGCTGGAGGCCAGTTTTGGGTCTATAGATGCCAATATGGGCCCTAGGTTTCTGCTATGTTGTTCCAGCATTTCTTGCTCTTTTGTTAGATTTGTTACAGTTTCTGGCTGTCACGATTATCCTCTCGTTGTACTGCCGATTGTTGATTGTTGAGTCAACACAATCATCAATTCTAGTGATTCCCATCATTATCAAATCCTTTATTTGCATTTTCACGCCATGTTACTGTCGCTGGCGATTGAGACTCAGCGAATCTCCCCAAGTCTCCAGCACCTTCATCAGTATCATCACGAATCTGAACACTTTTGACCACTCCCCGAATCTTCAATTCCACCAATCTCACCTCAAATGTTTTTGTTTTTTTTACACGGTTCCAAGTGTTCCAGTTCTTATCAGCAAAACTTATCCACTGTCCACGCATTTTACATTTTTTTAATTGATCACCACCAACCCAGCATGCTGTCAAAAGAAGGTGGTCACGTGACTTTTTCTTTTCTTTTTTTTCTTCTTTTTTCTTTGAGTGACTAATCTTATACATTATGGCGAAATTGTGATGACGGTAGCAGTACCCACATGAACGTGTACGTACTCTCATGTGTATCTCAGCAAAGTTTACTGAAAGGATTTGATAACGAGCACTATTGACGATGATTTAAATGTCTGGGTCCGGATGCGTATATGCATATGCAATTGTGTTAATACGTACATAATTATGTGCATTTCAGTGTTGACATAAGTGGTTTTTTTGCATCCGAGGTTTGCAAATGCGCAAGCGAATAGAAGGGAAAACCTTGAAGTAATAAAAAAAAAATTAAAAAAAAGGAACTTGCCTTGTGTAAGAGGCTTCTTTTGCGATCTCCAAGCCGGCAACACTTGAACGGCATTAAATTTGCTTATTCAAAACTTGACAATTGCAAGCAGGTGTAGAAAAAAAACATTTTCCAAGGACAAATACAAATACTGATTCATTTAGAAAGGGAACTTTCGAAAGAAGAGAAAAAAAAACTGACAAAAACAAACAAAACAGGTCTGGTTAGTCACACAGGAGGAACTGTCATGTGACCAACGTCTTTTGGCAGCATGCTCTGTTCAGGGTGATCAATTTTTTTTTAAATGGGAAAAAAAAGGTGATCTATAGATAAGTTACTTTTCTTGCCTTTCGTTGGGCGGAGATCAGCCAAAAAAAAAATGTCTGAATTTTTAAACATTAAACAGACGGGCAAAAACTAAGGAACCAACTTAATATAAACTTACATTGTGATTTGAATCCCTATATGAAATAAAACTGTTTAAGGGGGAATTTAAAAAAAGCAATGTTTTCCTAAACATAACAAGGAGTTAATTTTCTGACCCCTCGCTCCAATGAGGCGGCCTATTCGTGTGAGACACGCATACATAGCCAGACAGACAGACAGACAGACAGTGGACATACAGACAGATGGACTAGCGAGAAAATTAGAAAAAAACCTTTGTTGACAGTTTAGGTTTACAGTTTCTAATATACATATTCGTAGATGAATGCATATTTGCGAGTAAAACCCCGTTTCAGAGCATAAGATGGGAGGTATCACATTCACATTTACTGTCATTGTTTTTTTTTGTTTTTTCTTCTTCATAAAACTCAAGAACACAAATTTGCCAAGAAAGCAATCATTAAATCCGAGTCTCCTCTCTCGAACAATATGCTTTTTATGAGCTATCCCGCGTCGAATATCTGTTTTATGGACGGGTTATTTGGCTATTTCACTCAACTTCTTTAAAAGGTCAGTTATCGACCTCCCGATTGTCACATATGGAGCTGAAACATGGAACCTAACCAAAAAATTGGCTGTCAAGCCAAGAACTATGCAACGTGCACAAAAGAGGATTATGTTCAACATGAAATGGGGAGATCACAAGACAGCGCACAGTATATTAAAGAAAATCAGGAGTCAAAGATATCATGAACTTCATTAGAAAAGGAATTAGATGGCAATAGGGCGGGCCATGTTGCAAGGATGTCAGATAATCGCTGAACATCTCGATTCACAACATGAATCCCAAGAGATCATATGTGAAGTAGTGGCTGGCAAGAAATAAAATGGCATAACGACTTGGATAGGTTCTGTGGATATTGGCGCCGTGACGCCCACAATCTTCCCAGGGGAGATTTATTCCAAACAACGGATGTTAAAATGATGATGATGATGATGATGATGATGATGATGATGATGATGATTCACGAATCTCTAATGACCAACTCAACTTTCTGGCCCAAATAATGAGAAATTCACGCGGGAATCGTATCAAGAATCGGTTCCTATCCAGTGTTCCGATTCTCAAACTTAAAACAACGTGAAAAGAATAGCCCATCCTATGTGTGCATATCAAGTGACATCAAATCCTTTCCTTGTGTGACGCTGAAACAAAATATACATAGTTTTAAAGGTTTTGTAGCAGCTCGATTATAAAACAAAAGTGACACTCACCCCTAACCAAAGACAAAAAATAGCCCTTCATCAAAGCGAAACTTGAACCTGAATAATTCAATAACAATCAAAGGAACTATCTATAATTTTAGGAAGAATCATAATCATCCTAATTGTCGTTCAGACATTTGAGTGGCTGCGTATGATAAGTGCCCAACGATCCATTTTTTAAAAGTTGACGAAATAGGAGATTCATTTACGTAACATACATTAAAATGGTAATGCACAGTGTCCCAGCTTCAAAACAAAATTGAAAAAAAAAAGCATTGTAGCTTTAAGAATAAAGAAAGAGTCTCAAGCGAAGGTTAGTCATACCTTGAATCCAATTTTTTCAGCTGATGATTGAAATAACTCGTTGGACACTTATCATGCGCACTGTCTCAATAAGTCTTTTCGTTGTTCTGTACTTGGTTGTAGAATGGAATCGGCTGAAACGCTGGACAAGACAGACAAAATTAATGCACATGTATCAGGTCTTGGGCGATTCCAACACTGAGCAGCTACAACTCATTGCACTGAAGAGGAGGGTCTTAAGTCGTTTTTGCGTGCGTGTTTCATCATCATCATCATCATCATCATCATCATCATCGTCATCATCATCATCATCATCATCATCATCATCATCATCAGTCTTTTATCGTTAGTCGTTGGGCATAGACCCTCCCTTCTATTCGCCAGATCTCTCTATCGTGAGCGTCGCAGAGCCAGTACTTTCCGAACTTGTCCAGTTCGTCTTACCATTTTATATTCTGCCGGCCACAGTTTCGCGTATGATCTCTGGATCTCTGTTAAGCAGTTGTCTGCCACTCTTGCAACATGGCCAGCCTTGTTCATTAATCGAATTAATGTCAGTTCTGAATCCAGCTATATATACATCGTTCACACATAACAAGGGCCCCTCCTTACCTCTCTATCTTTATCTACTAACACTAGAGATAGCCTCATCAAGTACCCAAACACTAAATTACTATCCTGCTTCCCTTTATCCATGTTAACTAATGCTTAAGAATGCCAACTTCCTCTGACCAACACAACCAATAAAATACCCATAACTGCTGCTACTACTTCCAACAGAATATCAAACCATACCACCAATGATTTCTCCTGACACAATCTTGTCAAGACTCACCATAATGACTTACCAGGAATTCTTTTTCTTGATTGTTGCTTTCAAAGCAAAACATCTGATACCAGCTTTGTTCTCAACGGAAACCCTTTAACCACTAAAAGGTACACACATGCAACTAAAGATGGGGACCCCCCTCCAAAAACATGTATAACATACTAATTGATTCAAGAAAATAGGACTGCTGCAGGAATTGTTTATCCTATTTACGTTGTCTAGGGCGAGTGATGCATTAATCGCGTATCGACGGGAGATCATCTCAAATAAGTTTCTATATAATATAACGCAATTTATGATTCATTCTATCAGACCAAATATACCCATTTCTTGATACACACACACACACACACATATATATATATATATGTGTGTGTGTGTGTGTGTGTGTGTGTGTGTATCACATATATATATATATATATATATATATATATATATATATATATATGTGTGTGTGTGTTTGTGTGTGTGTGTCAAGAAATGGGCATATTTGGTCTGACACACACACACATATATATATGTGTGTGTGCGTGTGTGTGTGTGTGTGTGTGTGCGTTTCTGATTTTTGAACTGACATTTTCACTATATATCCTATTAATGTGTCTAGTTACAGACCTATTGATATATCCTCTTTGTAATACATACATGTATATTAATACGTGCTCTCTCCAGTTTTGCAATTTCGATTAAACCGTATCTTGTGTCATATTTGCCCCTGTTTTCTTACCATTCCTTGGATTTTGCAAGTGTAAATCCTCTTGCGAATATGTGTCAATTCATTTTCATCTGATAGCGAAATAGACAAGGTTTCATCACAGATGCCGGGTTGATAACATTCGTTGTAATACGCCTATTTGTGAAAAGGGGTGAAATTCTTCTTTCTGCCTCCGTTTCACGAAGTATATTCTTGTATTGTGAACTTTGCGAAGATTAAGAAAGGAGAAAAGGTTCTGGAAAAAAAGGAATGATGTAGAGAAATGTAGATTGAAAACGATTATATATATATATATATATATATATATATATATATATATATATATATGTGTGTGTGTGTGTGTGTATGTGTGTGTATGTTTCGCAGAATCGGTAAAATTGCATAATTTGCGAAATTTAATTATTTTTAGTTTGATTTCACTTTGATTACTTGAACTATTGGTCGTAAAAATAGTTGTTTCATATCCTTGTTTCGATTAAATAAACTTTTGATCAAATCAAAACTATGTATCAATTTCTCTTCAGTAAAAATCCTTTCGCGTAACTTAGTTGGCGTAACATGGATATCTATGTACATAAATCACTACGTGGTCTCGCTGAAGCTGGTATTAACAAAGTATGTATACGTTTGGGGAGACGCACTATATATATATATATATATTTATATATATATATATATATATATATATATATATATATATATATATAGGGAGAGAGAAATAGAAATAGGGGTAGTGACTGGTGGTCGGTCTGTTGTTGGGTTGACAGTGGGTGTGTTCACAACTAGGCCATATCTCACATTGCGAACAAATCTTCTGAAGGAAAAAAATGCTTATGCTTCGTTCACCTTAGTCGCCACCCGTCTACATCAACTGGCATTCTTCGTTTGTTGACAGAAAATAACGAGCGATATTTTATTACTAGTTCACTTAGTTGGTTTGTGAACACATGCATTTAGAGATAAACTGCGACCACAGTTCTAATTCTAAAGACAATAAAGTTGAGGTTGTCGTATGTAAACATTGAAAAAAACCTAGAGGGAACGTTCTCAGTCACAGTCATTCAAAAGAGAGAACGTTCCCGGTCACAGTCATTTCGAAAGAGAGAACGTTCCCAGTCAACGTTATTCAAAAGAGAGAACGTTCCAGGTCACAGTCATTTCGAAAGAGAGAACGTTCCCGGTCACAGTCATTCAAAAGAAAGAACTTTTCCGATCACAGTCATTTCGAAAGAGAGAACATTCCCAGTCAACGTTATTTAAAAGGGAGAACGTTCCCGGTCACAGTCATTCCAAAGCAAGGATGTTCCCGATCAACGTTATTCAAAAGAGAGAACGTTCCTAGTTCCCGTCATTCAAAAGTGTTAGGATTTTTTAGGAATTTAAGCGCAATTAGAGGCGTCTTGTCTCAAACAGATGAAAAGAACAGACAACGTAAACAATTTCTAAAATTCCAAATTTATATAATTCTTCATAAAAGAGGAAGAAAAGGAGCAAAGCAGAAAAGGTTGTAGAGTTTGCAAAATGTAGACCATCTCGTGGGACTTATCTGGTGGAAGCAGAATTCCGGATAACTGGTGGTAATTTCGGTTTATATAGTTCATTCGTTTATTTTGATCATAACCGGAATTAGTGTTTGAAGGTCTCGTCGAGATGAATTCGTCGGCAATCTTCTGAAAAAAAATGTTTCTTGGGTGGTAAATGCAACTATGTCTTGCAGCAGTAGTTATGATGTCAAACCCGCGTGTTTCGTAAGGTAAAGATTTGTTTTGTATTGTGAAACCCGCTTGTTTTATACCAAAAAGACTTGTCATTTTGTAACAGTGTCCATTTCCCATTGTACAAGGAGAGAGAGAGAGAGAAAGTGCAGAGGGGGAAAACACATGACACGTTAAGTTCCTTCAAAGGTTGAGCTGAAAAAGAGGGTTGAAGTGAAAGAAAAGGGACTGATAATGAGGTATGTCCTAACCTTTCCACGTCCTGGCAAAGAAAGAGACCAAGTTTGAATTCGGCGGTGACAGCAGCTGTTCGGTCATTCTTTTTAATTCTGAGAAAAAAAAATCAAGAAAAAAGATGCTATCAACGTTTCATTTATTGCAGAAAAAGCAATATGAAAATATCAATGTGCGTGGCTGAAGAACCAAGAAAAGTAGTGTATGCTCTGCATATTTGCCCTAAAACTGTCAAAAAGGTTACACCGTCCAGACGTCCGTCCCTTCCCTTCGCTCTCTCTCAACTCTATCTCTCTTTTTACAGAGTAAAACATTAGAAAAGGTATACTTTCAACATATCATTTATGGCAGTGATAGCAAATATTATATCATAAAAATATCAATGAGCGTGGCTGAAGAACAAGAAAAAGCAGTGCATGTCACCATATTCTAGTCCTAAGAATGCCAAGATGGTAGCATCGTACAGGCATCTTCCTCTCTCTCTCTCTCAGACACACCCTGCCTGGGCCCTCCCTTTCTCTCTCTCTCTCTCTCGAACAATCTGTAACGTTTCCCCTGGAATGCCATCAGTTGCTACGTTGCGCTCTCCTTCATATCGTTCATCACCTGGAAACTCTTCCTTGACAACGAACAAAAGTCAGATGTTGCAAGAAAAAGAGGAGTGGGGTTGGCCGATAGACTTTGATCAAGTGATGTTCCACCAAAACTACAGCATAGCAAATGCGACGGTCACACAGTATACAAGCTCACTCAGTGGTGTTTCTCTGCTGACTGAGTAACCCCACTAGAGAGTGTCTGCCCATTCTTGCGTAGTAAGATCCATTCTGATAAGATGTCATGTTGCATTCAAGCTGCACGACCAGTTCTTGAGATATCTAAAATGGATGGGAGAGATCCTGCACATCACCGACTAACTAGGTGTGTGCTTGGTTTCAAAAGCTAAAACATCACATATTTTCGTCTAGATATAATGGTTATGTGTGAAGAAGATTCTTATCTCCTCTGCCGTGTTATTACGTATAGGATTTATAAAACAAATACTTGCATTTTCCATTCACTTTGATGATTACAGAGACAGATACACAGTAAATTCTGGTGGGTGTGTAAGGCGAAAAATATTTTTAAAAATAGTACGTTGCTCTGCTTTTTTCATTTCATGTTCAACCAGAATCAATCCAGATTTTTTACGCATTTGTTTCCTCCAAAATATAGATATAAATGAATGAGTAAGGGAGCTACTCAATAATTAGTGTTTAATAGTTATCTCCCTCGACATATGTTATGGACAGTAATGTAGACAATTATGTAGCGTATGACTTGGCTCAGAGATTGCATACACAAGACGCGCTGCAGGTTTTTTAGGTGACACTCGATGGACCTTGAGAAAAGAGATTTTTTTCAATTTCATTTTTATTCCCCGAGTTTTATTAAGTATATTTTGTAGTTTCAAGTCACTTAGTTCCATAAACGTATTAGAAAAATTAGCTGCTTATCTATAAGCATTCAACTAAAATCAAAACATGTATATACATGAAAGGGAAACTCCAATAACAAGATTATTCGAACAATCGAAAAATTGGACTCGCTGGACTAAAAGGTACGTCATCACCGATATAAGTAAATGGGAGTCAACAACCTTTTTTTTTGTGAGCGTGTGTGCTACTTGATTCTTTTTTTTTTAAAAAACGTGACTGTGCCTATTTGCCCCTATCCCCGTTCTGTGACCCATTCTCCAATGGGGATAATCCTGATAATATTTTCCACGCAATCCGAGACTCGGTGCTAATTGCTGCAAATGTTCAGTGGCGGCTGGATTTCCGTATGTTTACTTCGCAAGAATTTCCCCCACTTCCCGTCAACAATTTTCAAGCGTGGTCTCCTGTCAACGACTTCCAGTCCAACTGACCCTAAGGAATGCGCAGATGCTTAGACAGCAACCTAGCCTCCCTCCGTCCACCGTACTATTTATTATTGGTCAACGCAATGGACAGCCCAATAGAGTACATTTCTTTCTTTTTGTTGCGATAGATGCCCGAACGAGAAAATAACCCACGGTCAGGCATAGATTCAGTAAAGAAAGAAAGAAAAAGAAAGAAAGAAAAAGAAAGAAAGAAAAAGAGAGAGAGAGAGAGAGAGAGAGAGAGAGAGAGAGAGAGAGAGAGAGAAGAGAAGAGAAGAGAAGAGGAGAAGAGAGGAGAGGAGAAGAGAGAAGAGAAGAGAAGAGAAGAGAAGAAAGAAAAAAAAAGGAAAAAAAAAAGAAGGAAGAAAAACATTTTTTATAGTATATGGCTTTTCAATTAAAATTACTTCCCACTTTGGTGAATGAATACATTGGAAGACTGGGAGATATTATGCAATTTCAAGATATCCGGCGCGTCAAATCTTGAGTCGCTGCAAGCAGATGTTTGTTTCTGGCAAAGAAGTGCATTCATGTGAATTAGTCTATTCTCAAACTGTGGGCCCAGGCACAATAGTGTGTCGCAACTATCTCCCACGTGTGCCACGTAATTACTTTCCCAAATACACAAACCAGGGTTACCAGATAGTTGGGGGCGTGTCTGGCCGAAAAAAAGAAAACAAAAAAAAAACAAGCAACAAAAATGGCCAAATGCCAAGATTGTTTATAAAATGTTGCAATACTGCAATACATGTCAAAAATAAGATGATTTATTAAAAATACAACTGCAGTAAAGTAAATTTCTTTTTCCATACGAATGGCTGAAAGTGAGGGTTCAGTTTAGCATTACAATCACATTGTACGGAAAGCCGCCGCGTATCCTCAAGAAATTCCACTTTTCAAACAGACAAATATCCGCAGGAAACAGAGGTTTTATTGATGGAAGTCACAAAAAATACTTGCAAAAGATATATTTCCTATCTTTTAGAATAAAATTTTCAAGCGAATGAGAAAAAGCCAAACATTAGTCAAAAATTGAATAGAGCCAAACCAGAAAGTTAGGTTTGCTTTACAAAAGGGCCAAATCTGTCAAATCTGGCCATAAAATGACGGAAATAGCAACCCTGTATTTCAAGCCTTGATATGTGAGTGTTACTGTCAGGTGTCCACCCTAATATACCGCGGATGTGCTAATTCGTTCAAACAATCTGTTCCATTACTCGGGTACGCCTTTTTATGCCTGGGATTGACTTTGTTTTTCTATCGTAACAAGAAAAAGAACAACAAGAACATTCTTCGCCAAATTTGGGGGTGTAAAAATTAATATTTCTCAACCGTGATTAGACCAACTGATTGATAGTCGCATCTCTTACCGACTGAGCTTGATTAATAAGTCTTACACACTTACCAAGATTTACATTAGAAATATACAAGGGAACTGAAGAAGGTATGGAACATGAAAGTCAGGGTGGTACCAGTAATAGTGGGTGCACTCGGAAACGTACCAAAGACACTGAAAACGATATTGGAAGAATTGGGGAGAAGAGGGACGATTGAGACTTTACAGATACGGAAAAAAGGGACCAAACGGATACCGAGGAGAGTAATGGAAATATGAGACTTACGACCCCCAGCTGGTAGCAATGGCCTAACAGCCAAGAAAAAGGCAGGGTGAAGTCGGCATAAATAACAGGGCTGCTGTGACAGATAAGGACGATATAAGAGGAGAGCTGTTGACCTGAGGAGAATCACTGTCACTCAGGTTACTGCGATAACTAGCGGGTAACTGGTGAGGAACCGTCATCCACGGCGCGCTGTGGACTGAGAGAGTGTGAAGAGGAGGGCTGGAGATTTGAGGAGACTAGCTGTCACTTAGTCCCCTGCAGCGACCACCAGGCAACTAGCGTAATAATAATAATAATAATAATAATAATAATAATAATAATAATAATAATAATTGGACAGTCGAGGTTATTGACAGAATATAGATGTGGAAAAAATGAGGCAGCATGTGAAGGAGCCAGGCCATGAAAGCTTGAAATAAAATGGGAGGAGTAACTTCTGCACGGACACTACACTCCCGGAGTAATGACGCTGATGTAAACCAGGAAAATACCGACCACTGGATTGTAAGCAGAAACAGAGAGATTTATTCTAGTTGTGGAAAATTAAAGCTTCCACACAAGAAACTTCCAAGCAAATATCGTGAAAAATGGGGCCCGACCCAAAACGCCGCTTCTGTCACCAGCATGTAGTAACATCAGATCACCTCTTGTCTGGTTGCTCTGTTTCAACACCTCCAAGTCCAGACTGGATGGAATGGGCCAATATCTACATTGGAAAATCTGCAAGCAATGCAGAATAACAATAGACAATAACCCGTATGAACATCAACCAGATCCAATAACTGAAGGACAGAATGCCACGATACGATTAATACCGACTGGACCATCAAAGCAAATAAACCTGATACAGTAATCAAGGACCATCAAAAAATAACTTGCCTTTCTATTGACATTAGTGTGCATTCTGATCGAACCATAGCCGTAATTAAGCTTGCTAAACTGAGCAAGTACAATGACCTTGGAATCAAAATGCAGAAGATATGGCAATGAAAAGTCGAAACTGTCCCTGTTATTGTCGGGTGACTAGGGAGGGTCAAGAAAAGCACTGAAAAACACCTCGCCTAAAACCCTGGCGACCCTTCCTCTCGGCGAAATCCACAAGAAAGCGCTTACAGGCACTGCACAGATATAGAGAAGAACACTATCATCTGTTGTATAATAATGCAAACTGCAACATAGAGGGAAACTACATAAAAACTACAACACAGAAAACTTCAACAGGAAACTGCAGCACACTAACACACAAAAAAGGGTATACAACCCTAAAATATAGAAAATACTGTAACGCTGCCTAAAAATAATTAAACAATCTAACACCTCCCCCCACAAATCAATTCAGCAGTCACTAGTACTTAATTAATAGGACCTCCTTTTTAAACTTGACTTAAAAATCTGCCAACAATACAACGGTCGACGAAAAACAAACATTTTTACTCTTCGTATCCCATCAGCTCCTGCTACGCGTGACCTTAAACGCCCAATATATAGAGCACAAATTTGCAGGAGTAGAAGACGGTCTGACGATTGCAAACTCTGAGTCACTGCGAAGAAGTGAATTTTCTATGTACTTCTATTCATATGTTCTATCCCTGTTACTGAGCAATCTTATAGGCAACTCAACCTCATGAAATAACAAAACAATACATATCCCTAACATACCAAAAAATCTAACTCCACATCACTACCCCCTACCTTGACACACTCTGCCCTCCCCAAGACCAACTGCTGCTGCTTAACCAAAGACCTGATACCTACTGGACATTCTCCCATTCAGCGGGAGGCCTCCAGCAGCCCTGACAACACAATTTACCCACAATGCATAGCTCCTGACAGTGGACTCTGGTTCCACATGGGAAATTTTAATACACACTCACACAGCACACACCACTGATGATGGGAAGAATCCCGAAACATGTATGGACTATTCACTTATAAGGATTAATAAACCTTACCACCAAACACCTCATTCCCGAGTCTGTCTCACTCTACAGTACACATTATATATATATATATATATATATATATATATATATATATATATATATATATATATATATATATATATATGTATGTATATGTATATATATATATAGATAGATATATGTATGTATACCGAGGGAGTTAGATATATATGTGCGAATATATATATATATATATATATATATATATGAAATAGATAATTTCACGAACAAATTTATGTATGTTTCTATCCTGTTTGCGCTACTTTAGACGAATGATTCGATTCATTTCACATCCATGCCGAGGACTTTTTTTTAGGAGGGGGGGGGGCTATTATTCTAGGTTTGAGTGGAGATACTTTACTGTTCGGTAGTTATAGATTATAAATTACTATAGGCACTTTCTTTATCGGTATGTTGTGAAAAAATCAGCTCATTTCAAACCCGTATTCCCAATTTGCTTATTCACAGTCTACATCTGCTCGACAGTTCTATTCCTGCAACAGCCTCATTTTCTTTCATTTGTTTATTCCATTTACGCTGTCCAGGCCAAATGATACAGTCACCATATAATGAAAGGGAGATCATTTCAAATAGATTTTTACACGTTGAACATATACCGATTGGTCAAAACAGCGTAAATAGATAAACAATGGAGAAATGCACTGCAGCAGGAATCGTATCTGATTCAACCAAAGACGCCATTTTAACGCAATGCTGTTATTACCGACTTATTGGCCATAATTCTGTGGCATAAATAACCCCCTTCTTACTAACATTGATGTGAAAAGTGACCGAGATACTTTGCCGTAGAGTGACCAAAAGTACAGAAAAAAAGTCTCGATCGGTTTTTGAACGCAGCTCACCAATTCCATTGTCAACATCGTTAACCACTCACGCCTCCACTCTATCAGTATAGCGCCGATTGAAATATCTTTATTCAGATCAGTTCCATGCAGACATAAGCCACGTGTCAAACCCTGGCACGCAATACCAGGCGTTGTCAACAACTTCGCAAGGAGACAAACCATGATAGACCGATTGGTAGCAACGTAGGCGAGTGAGAAAGTGCCGTGTGTTTGGGAGCAGCCTGTGTGGGCTTGAAGATTGATTTTATGCGTTGGTGAGGTTTTGAATTAAACAGTGGTGAACAATAAAACTTTTATGAACGGAAAAAAATGCAGACAGACTAACGAAAAGACGGAAAAAAGAAAGAAAGATAGAGGGTGAAAACAAGAAAGTAAGGTTCAAGCACCAAAAAAAAAAAATATGAGCCATGGAAAAGAAAGATGTCTATTGCAGTAAACTGGAGAGGAAAGCCAGACAAGCCTGTTTGCTACAGGACCAAACTCCACCCTTACTTCTATTTCGACAAACGAGTATTACTGAGACTTATGTACTGTATATATAATGAATAAATTTGTAGGTACAAAGATTTGTCGGTTTAGCTCGGTGGAGAAGAGAGCTGCCTTCAAATCACATGGTCGTGGTTTCAAGCCACTCAAGGGAGATGTTGATTTCATACATAGGTTTATTATAACGTTTCATGATAGACAGGCACTGAAGAGTTTTCTACCAAAAATTTTATGAAGATTGTTCTTGTTACTGGAAAACCCAAGTCCAGTACAACTTGAAGAGGACTTTGACAGAAGAAAGAAAGAGGGGACACTGGGGTGCCAGCAGGGCATTAGAGGTAAGCAAAGAAGCAGTGAAGAAAAAAATGCAGAACAGAATGAGGGGGCCCTGGGGGTGCAAATAAGGCATTTACCCTAGCCTTGGATCAGGCCTTCTTACCTACAACAAGGATGTAAAAAGTTGAAACCTTATAGAGAGACTGGGGATCTAAGGGTCACTTTGAACATTGATAGCTTAGGAAGAGTCACGGCTTAAACATCCCCTAGTCCCTCACTTGACAACCAATATTCGGATATATCACTCCATTCCCGAATATATTTTTGGCCCCTCCCTGGAAAAGTGGTAGCTGACGCCTGAGAGAGGATAAATGTCTATTACATGCTCATTGGGACAGAATCAAGTCTGCATAAGGACTCAAAAACTATCAATTAGGAAGAACCATTTTTTACAGAAAAACAAAAAATAGGGAGATTTCTGAAAGATAATAAATAAAGTATAGAAAACACAAAATGGGATATTTCCTTTTAGACAAAGCTTTGAAAAATATGAAAATAAAGTTTTTAAAAATCTGACCATATCATAAGCTTATATGCAATTTCTTTTGTTGATTTATTTTTTGTTAGGTTGTGCTCAAATAACATCGCAATGAAAATTATGCGGTAGAAACTCCCAAGAATTCATATCTGATCATGACACATTTAAACAGCTTGAAATGATTTGAGACTTTAAAAAAATTGAATTAGGTTACTTGAATTATTAAAAAACAAATTACCCAATAAAATAGCTTTAGGGTCTTTAGTGCCAAACCATATATGAATAATCATGTCGTTAGATTGACCTGAGCTACCTGTTAATAACAAACATGGCGTAGTGGAAATCGTGGGTGGGGAGTAAGTTTCAGGGTTTGATTTGGACTGCGACCAAGTTCCAGTGGTTAAGCGAGCCATCCTCCGGTATAAAGGATCGTGAGTCCGATTCTCACCAGGAACTTTCTTTATTCCGATCTGTGCTGTCAGTTTATTTACTCACTGTTGAAGAGTATTTAGCCTGCGTTCGGTTGCTAAAAAAAGCAACGATAACTAAGATTAAGGTAAAAAAAGAAGCAAAGATAAATAATAATGATTCATAAAACTTTATCTACCAAAGTAAATAAAACATAAACAGTCTTTATTTGTAAAGAAACTTCGTAGTGGCAGATTTTGCCTCTTTCAATAGATCTCGCCCTGGTTGTCACTTGGGATTGGGTGTGTTTGACAAGAGATATTTTGATTTCAATGCAAGTCAATTAATCATCTAGTTTTACATTAGAACGGATTTTCACGTATGGGAGGTACACAAATTTTGAAATACCGGGATATGAAAAGGAGAAATCAGGAGAGCGGGAGAAAATGTTTGAAATCAGGAGTTTCCCGGTAAAATCGGGAGAATTGACAGGTCTGTTAAGAGACAAATTGATCCGATGTGTTCTCATATATATATATATATATATATATATATATATATATATATATATATATGCACATGTATTTTCTTTCATTGAAAAGGGTGTTTCAGTATATGTGAGCAGCAGGCAAATGTTCGTAGATGCGAGAATAGAATAGAAACTTGGAATTACAGAGATAATATCTGGGTGTATAAATGCATCATGAGTGTAAATGATTCTTCTTGTGTGTGCACGTGTGTGTCTGTGTATGTCAGAGGTGTGGGACGAAAGAGGACAGTCTCCCTGGGCTCACACATTAAGGGGTGCATAATTTCCTTTGGCCTATAATACCTTTTAAATAATAATTATGCACCACTTACGAAAGGATATAGCGAAACTGTCCCCGGGTACTGTCTTTGTCCTCGGCCACTGAGAACCCTTACTCCGCCACTGGTATGTGTGTATGTGTGTGTGTGTGTGTGTGTGTGTGTGTGTGAGAGAGAGAGAGAGAGAGAGAGAGAGAGAGAGAGAGAGAGAGAGAGCAAGGAGTGATGCATCTAATTAAACATGTATGCGTCAGCATCAAATTTCTGAATTGTTTTTACATGTTTACGTATGTGTATGAGGGCTAGTGTATACTTTTTATGAATAGCTATATATATATATATATATATATATATATATATATATATATATATATATATATATATGCACATAATTGAATAAATGAACACGTAAACAAATAGATTTAGAATTTATAGAGTAAGATCTTTAATACATATATATATATAGGAATGTATGTCAACACATGTGGGTCGTATTTTCAATGCCTTGGCGAAGTCATGAATTAAACAGTTAAGAACAATAAAACTATTTTACGAACTGAATAAGTTGTACGAAGTGGAAAAGATGAATAAAACAGGTCGGGTTAGTCACCCAATGAAAACTGTCATGCAACCAATGTCTTTTGACTGCATGCTGTATTAGGGGTGATTTATTTAAAAGAATTTGGAAAGCTCTTTCTAAAGTCTTTTGTTTGTGAAGTGATCTTTGAAAAATTCTGAATTTAAAAAAAATAAAAAAGTGGTCAAAGATTGAGGGATCAATTCAGCATAAAAGGGTTTCTTCGTAGACATCATCATCATCATCAGGATCAGTCTTTCAACGTCCGTCGTTGGACATAGACCCCCCCCCCCCCAAGAATTCGCCACTCTTCTCTATGGGCGTCGGAGAGCCAGTACTTTCTGATTTCGTAGACATAATAAGTAAATGTTTAGATATTAAGCTCTTCATTGGTGCTGCCTGTAAGACGATACATACATACATACATACATGCGTACATACATACATATACAGCCAGCCAAACAGCCAGCCTGACCAACTTGAAAACTGAAGAAACCAATTTGAGCGTTTTAGTGACAGTTCTGGTTTACGGTTTCTCACCAGAAAAAAAAGACAGAAACAGAAGTAGTTAGAAAGACGAAGAACAAACTTGCGTAGAATTGGAAGCCATTGCGATCAAATGAGACCCCAAAGGGATCATTTTACCTAAATTCAAATTGCTAAGTGTGTCGGAAAATTGGCACAGATCAAAATACAACCCACACCAAACACTGTCAAATACAGGGGCGGATCTGTGCTGTTAGGGGGCGTCTCCCTGCGCTTGAGCTAAGAAAGCTTTGCTGGGATTGCCTTATCTGAACATTCAAAACAAAAAATGTTCCCAGTTACCGTCATGGTTGTCAACACGTAAATAAAATGGTGACAGCCAGGGCCGTATTAGCCTATACGCAAACAACGTAGAGCCCACCAATACACTGAGGGGACCCAAAAATTAACAGCAATATAGAATTTGATTACTCGGGGAAGAGATCAGTTATAATTAAATAATTACTTTATAGCTTTAGCACGTGAATAAAAAAAATTCTTTTTCCGGGTAGAATACTCCGTTTTTAGTTTATTGTAGCTTTATTTTAACAAGGAAAATGTTCGACGTTTTGTGTCAAACACAGCAGAAAAAAATGTGTGTGCTTGAAAATGCATTCATATGTGTTTTTTGGGACTAAATCTTCCATCTGTTGCAGAAAACGAGTACTCTTCTCCAAATTACAACCATTGACATCAGCACTAATGCATCATTGCTTCCATCATTTGATTATTGCAGAATGAAGCAAAGAACCCCATGGAATGAGTAACATAGGGCCCATAGTGGTCTGCATCGGGCCCTGGTGACAGCGGTTAGGTTAGGGTCGAAAATTGTTGAAAAGCCTTCAATTCAGGACAGGAAAAACAGATGATACTATGTAAAAAGAATCATAAGAAAAATGGCACACTTTGAACGAATAACTTCTTGCTGTAATAGCAACATGAAAGAAAGTGCGTGACAGAAGAATAGGAAAATTGAAAATTTATTCCGGGCGAAGATAACGAGACATAAATGGAACACATGTCCCTGAAAATACGGACATTTGGTACCCTTGAACTTGTCTCCATAAAATGAATAATGGATAATGCTATGTGCTGGTAAGTTCTTGAGAAAAATATCTTCAAATCAGCCAGGAAACTCGGTGCCCGGGGAATAGTTGCACTATATTCTAGGGAAGAGGATGATTAACTAAAATGCATTATAGGAATGAGAAAATTTTGCGCCATTTCACACCAGCACCTAGGGTTGACTGCACCCTTCCGCTCCCTCTGGCTACTCCTCTGCTTCTCTGCCTTTTCGTGCGGTCGGAAAAGGTCAGGCGATTTGAAAAAAAGGAGACTTTGTCCCTTGTTCGACCGATCTTTGTCTATCCATTCTACATTCAAATAAAGTGAAAGCCCTGACCAACAAAAGAACCCTCTCTATTGAAATTTTCTATTTCTACCATTACATTTGACGTGAGCTCAGTACTCGTTTTGCGATCTAGAAATTCACTCTTTTGCCAAACGTGACATATTTTCATAACTATCTTAGGAACAAAAGCCACATTTTTGACAAGATTTATATCGCCAATTTGTTTAATCTGTAAGCAGAAATAATGGTTGTTTACAGGAACATTTTACCGTTATGTTTTCAATGATACCCCATTCTTAAAACGCTGTTTGAATATTCTTATTTGTTGGGCAGTCATTATATAATAAAATAAAGATAATCAAATGCCATGAAAATTATCGAATTTCATCATGATTATCATCATCTTACCAACCGTCATTAGACATAAAAACTTCCTTCAGATTCACCTGGCCTTTCTGTCGTGGGCGATACGGAGCCAGTACTTTCTGAATTTGTCCAGTTCGTCACACCTTTTCACTTTCTGTCGGCCACAGTTTCCCATATGATTTTTAGTGATCCACGTTGCGAATCGTGATGTCCAGCGGTTGTTTGGCATTCTTGCTACATGACCAACCCATTGCCATTTGAGTTTTATAATGGATTCCATGATATCTTGGACTTTACTCTAATATACTGCGTTGTCTTGTGGCCGATCTATATGATGTTGAGTATGATTCTCTCTCCTGTATACGTTGTATGGTTCTGAGTTTGATGGTCAATCTTTTGGTTAGATTCCAAGTTTCAGCTCTACAGTTGACTATCAGGAGGATTTACAAGTCGTAAACCGTTTTTTTAGGACTAGTGACGTTTTCTTATCTTTGAAGGTCGATCTTGCTTTACTTAAAGCTAGCCAACCTTGAGCGACTCAGTCATTGATGCTATCACACAAAAAGGTGTAGATCCCCTATGTGAACTCAAATATGGCAGAAAAGGGCAAATGTTCATCAAATCTACCAGCTATTTCTCTTTACGAATTTTAGTCAGCGATTTAATGCACAAAACTGAAAGTGTATACTGGATGTTTGCAGTGGTTTTGAAACTGTGGTCGATGAGCTCCAGGGGATTCGTCAAATAATACTCAAGGTTCTACACAATGTTCCCTCTGAACCTGAAATAAATAATCTTGTGGCAGAGAAACATCAGCCATTGCACTGCTTTCAAAAACTTAATTATTGTATACAGATCAGTACCATAAATCATAACTCAAATTAGTGTAATCTATTTAGAATTTTTATAAGTCAAAAATTGTTTATTATTGTAATTCGTTGATTATAGTCTAAAAACGAAATGCCAAAAATTGGGGGTCGGTCAGAATATTTTCTTGATATTTGGTTTCTTGTTTTTCGAAACCACAGCTATAGAGTAATAAATTGCAAGTGATTCTCACAAAGTATCATTCCATGATCCGATGTCACGGTCTCGTGTCAGAGTAGGCTAAGCTTGTCAAAATATCTACATCTGAAAATGTATATAGAATCGTATATAGATGCGATATACCGTGCGGTGTATTGTCCGTACGAGTCAATTTACGTACGCTCCAGACCTCACACCGAGGCTGGATAAGGAATCATCTGTTTCTCACTTTCACACCCAGATATCACGACCGACCAGTCAAGAATCAGATAAGAAGATTTGGCCAGCGATTTATCAAGAGAAGAGAACCTGTTGAAAGGTTATTTACTGATATACATAAATACATATATGCCCGCGTACACACATGCGTATAGATATTTACATACACACACTCATTTAGGTGTTTATTTATTTATTCGCTTGTTTATTTATGCAGCTAAATTTAGTTTGGGCAATTGTTACCAATCCCGTTTTAAAATGTTCACCGACCCATCTGCGTATACTTTAACAACGAACTAAGCCTAAAAATGCAAACTCAAAGCCTAACCCTAAAAATGGTGACCCTAACACTAAACCTAAAATGCTAAACCTAACCTGGAACGGCAGCGATTTTGAAGCGGGAAAGGTAACAATTGTCAAAGTTCAATACAACTGTTCGTTTTTGTTTGTTTTTTTTGTTTTTTTTTTCTTTTTGCAAACTTCATTTTATCGAAATTCTCATCTTTGTTACTTTCAAAATGATGTTTTGGCTCGCCAAGTTTTCCGGTCTTCATCAAGTGAATGTTCCATACGACAGTTTCCACCAATAAAAGGCGTTTACAAAGCTTAGCTTAGTCAGACAAAACACCATAAGTTTCGGTCATCCAGTAAGGGACGATTTTCACGTCGTTGTATTGGTCAGTTAGAAAAACTTATAAGCCACTGATCCACGGCGAGACGTCCTTATTTACTTGTTTTAAACATTGTAATATCCCCAGGTATAGAAATTTCCGAGTGCTGTTTCCATTCTAACAAAAATTTTAATTTGTGTCCAAGGCGAGAAGCCAAGTCTACACAAATTGATGGAAAAAAAAAGACTTCCAAGATGAATTTTAGTTTTTTCCTTCTAGAAAAGAATGGAGCATTCTGGTGGATGAGGAATACATACGATAAATAAATATATCACTTAAATTCAACCTCACTCACCGTCCAGTTTCGTGGAGTAGAGGAGGATATCAGCCTCTGGGTCTGAAGCTAAGGTTACGATCCTGCCTCGTAGTACTGGATGGGATAATGGATAGTCTATAGCCACACTGAAGAGTTGTAATACAACGAAACAGCTGTCTGTGGATGACACAGTAATATATATATATATATATATATATATATATATATATATATATATGTGTATGTACTGTAAGTAATGTGTTGGTTTTATAGACAAAGAATTCCATATTACTTCTTTAACAGAGCTAGTATAAGATTTTGTAAGTAGGATTCCATCAATGTAAAATCTGTTCGTTGTCCGTTGCATTTAACCAGATAAACTTGGAAGCTGGTAATAATGTAAATGCTTTATCAAAAAGTGACTGAATTCATTTCGGTGGAAGAGTCCATTGTTTCATTCATCTGGCAGGATATTTTTTTATCTGCAAAATTACAACCTTCAAGGATAAGGATCCATTGTCACAAATAGAGAAACGATACATCGATACAATTAGGAGAAAAAAAAAACTATCGCAAAAGCTTAAAAAGAAAGAACAGAATACTTTTCTTAGAATGGTGCCAGACAAAAGTAATGTCTTTGTCGTATCTTGGCTCTTGCCACGATCTATTTATGTTGTAAGTTTCGATTTACAACTTGATCAACAGATGCCAACTGTTTATGTCTATGGGAGAGGAAGACGGTCGGAGAAAGGAGGGAGACGTTTTTGTTTTAAACTTAATTATTTATTTTAGTGGAGCGCTTATATATACTTCTAACATTGCGTTGAACCTTTGGTCTTGACCTGATAGGAGAGAACTCAGATAAACGAACGTGTTTTATTTACTTATGTATTTATTTAGAGGGAGAGAGAGCGGGGGAGGACGATGTAAATGATAGGATAGATAGATAGATAAATAAAGTAATATATAAATGAGCTGAAACATGGAATCTTACGAAAAGATTGGGCCTCAAACTAAGAACCATGCAACATGCACCGGAGAGAGAACCATGCTCTATATCACATAGAGTGATCACAATACAGCACAGTATATTAAAGAAAAACAGGAGTCAGAGATTGAGTGCGAAACATTGGAAAATAAGAATGGCAATGGGCTGGTCATGTTACAAAAATGTTAGACAATGTGAATCCCAAGAGATCATATCCGAAACTGTGGCTGGCAAAATATGAGATGGCGGGACGAATTAGACTAGTTTAGAAACTAGTTGCTCTGCGATGCTCATGATAGAGTTCGGGATATTGGGAAAGATCTATGTCCAACGACAACACTACAAGGCTGATGATTATGATAATGATGATGATGATGAATCTATGAAAATGTTAGATAACAAAGCTGGCAACTGCAGGGTCGAACTCTACTCCAACTTCCATTCCAAATGAAGATGATATTGCAACTTCTGTATTTTTTGTATTGTGGATGTGATGATCCGAAAGAACGTTGATGAAAATGACAATTGCACGATGAAGATTAAAAAAAACCCAAGAGAAATTTCTGTGAACTGCTGCAAATATTTTCTCTGAAAAAGATGGCTGGCACCCGTCGAAATGCATCGAAACACACTGACAGAAAAAAATAAAGATTTTGAAAGGTAAGATTTACCTTCTGTTGAGTTTTTCTCTTCGTCTTTTAATTGTCATTTTCATCAACAACCTTTGTATTGTATAGATGATGAATGAAACATGATAAGAATTTTTTTTTTTTAGTATAAATGTACTTATTTATAAGAATAAGATAAGCCTGTGCGAATCTGCATGATACATTGCCGTTAATATCTTAGACAGTGAGATAGTGTCCTGACGATCAGTTGGTCGTGAATTCAAATCACCTAATTTGGTAGGGATTGTTCTCGATCTTGTTCTTGTTACGGTAGGAAATCGAAGTCAAATTCGGTTCGGGTGTTTGATGATAGTGCATATGATTTAGAAATACATATATGCATATCGATTTCTTGATGATGCATTTCAATGGTTGCCAGCCCTCTTTTTCTAAGAAACTTATCGTGTTTGCTATATAAAAATATGCTGTTTACATGGTCGAGATTTGAAGAATGAAGTGAGGAAGTTCAGTATTGAGGGTTATTTAGTAAGAGTTGGAGTTTAAAAGGGTGGCTGGCACCATCGAAATCCATCAGAATATGCCCACGTGATAATAAACATTTTCGGGACGTAACACCTGTCTTTTCTCTTGAATTTCTCTTCGCCTTCCAATTGTCATTTTACTAACACTCTGTCGGATCACCTCACATCCACACGACAGACATATCGATTACTATAAGCTGAAGGGTATCGATATCCAGTTGAGCCTTCGTTGATGAGCCCAATTAAGTATTCTGAGTTCATGCATGCCGGTCACTTGCGTACGAGTGATCTTACCCATTCAAGTGTTACTGGCCTTCGCACGACTGAATGTATGTAAACGGCCCTGTAAATGAAGATTCATCTTTGGTTGAAGAGGGGCTCCTAGAAGCAAGTTTAGTCGAGACACATGAACATGAGTGTGTAATGAATACCTGCAAGAATGAATACGATAATTCTGCTCGGCTGATGGACCCTGATAAAAATCCCCCCCTGGGGATTACTTGGAATTAAATATTTCTCGAGTTCTCGAGTTGTTGTACTGAAATAGTATACGCACATATAAAGGTATATTTCACCACGTACACGCACACACATATACGAAAGTGAGCATGTGTGTTTGTGTGAGTATATATATATAAAGGACAGGACATCTGGGTTGGTAAAGTAGGCATTGCCTACCCTGGATAAAATGAAGGATAATTCTTAAAGATAAAAAGGTTTTAAAAAATCAATTCATAGTATATTTGTCACCAAGAATATTGAATTCCTTTGATTGGAAATGTGTATGGTTACAAATGGTGAGCATGGGATATTTTCAACAATAAAATTGCTATTTTTAAATGGAAAAGTCGGTGGTTACGAAAATCACTCTGTTCGTTATATAAGTAGATTGAATTAGCATTGTTTGGTATCAGACCATATATAGTGGAAGATCCAATGAGAATCGAACCCATTAACAACGGCCAGCTCGTTGATCATTACTTTACGACCTGCATCCTGATCTTTTTTTTTCTCTTAAATATGATCAATTCGATAATCCAAAGGAAAAAATTCGCAGATATATTTGGATTTCACCGATATTTTAGAGAAAATACTGTATTCGTTAATCTGGAAGAAGTCATAGTTTCAAATGGTTGGTTGGTAATACTTACATCAACAAATGTTTTATCTTTGAGTGTTCAAATCCAATTTTAACCGTGAAAGCAAGATCACTCTGTTCATTATATATGCTAGGAATTGAAAGAGAAAGGAAAAGGAGGGCCATTCACTGTATCACTGAGGCACCAGAGAAATCCTCAAGATGGTTGCGACTCAAAAGAGGAGAGTCTTGGGATGCAAGTAGCTACCCTCAGGTCACATACTGGGGTCTGATTAACCCCGGTTAGGTCGCCTGATGGAGGGTGTATGAAGTTGGAAGACCTGAAACACACGAGGATCCAAGGAATATCACTGTAGATGTGTCCTGACGGGGGTAACAGCAGGTATCTCTCTTTTTACAAAAGGTGGATTCAACTCAGTCACATAAAAATTATTTTGTTTTTATATTTTTTTATGTTTGTTGAAGAAAAAAACACACGTCGAGATCAGGAAAATTGGGCGCAAAATATAAACTAGCATTTTGAAAATCTACGAAAATTCAGCTATTTAGTGATTAGTCTCTGTTTATGAAACAGATACTTTGAAATAATATAAGTTGGAATATAATTTCACAAAAGTCTTATTGAGTTTATAACATCTCAATAAATATTGAACCGAACCAAACGGCGTTTTCTCAGTGGAAAGATGAATCCGAGCAGTATTTAAATTCATCCTTTTTAAAATTAGCTCAATGAGAATTCATTAATGTCTTGAAACATCTGAAACTGTAATATAGAGAAACGTTTTGTTTAGTAACTTTTTAGTTTTATTTGTTGAAATACATTGTAGATTTACGGTGTAGAAAAGATTTCGTTGACTATCTACTTTACAATGATTGTACAATTGCCGACCCTGAGTTGATGCTTTCGGAACGAGCTGTTTTGTTTGTTTCTAACTTGCTTTATAGACTCCTGAATGGCAACACGAGCTGAGTGTACATGAGTAACTTGACCCTAGGATGAATATTGGATTGGTGGCATTCGACTCTAAAGATCAGGTCTTTAGGGTCAGGTCAATTTTGGTATTTTCAAGTCCAAGGGAAACGGATGCGTTCATGGGCTGCAAATTTGTGTACAAGGGTAACGTGATGCAAGGATGAACATAAAATAGGTGGTGATGAACTCGAGTAACCTCTAAAGGTCCGTTTAGGATCAGGTCTTAAAAGTAAAGTCAGTTTTGGTATTTTCAAAACTAAGGGAGACGGATCCATCTTTCGAATTGCAAATATGTGTTCAAGGATATGGTCTAAATATGAATAAGGGTTAAACGGCGTTGACCTCTAGTAACCCCTAAAGGTCAATTTAGGGTCAGGTGAACTTGAATTTTATGCAATCTCTTTTGGCTTTCTTGCGTTGTTATATTTTTTGCGTCTAGAGGCCCAATAGAGAGTGAGAACGAGTGAGTGGACTCCAGCAATTTCTATAAAATCTTTTATTTGCTTTCCTGTGTTATTATATCATAAGTTTTTTTTCCATAGAATTAGATAAGAAGGTTGCACATGTGCAAACCCCACCACTGGTCGAGCCCACACGAACGCACTCCCGGGCACACCGAGCAAGCCGACGCGCATCCGAAGGCTGGCCCGCGTAGCCCCTCCTAAAACCACCCAAAACATAATTTTTCACAAAGCTGATAATTAATGTGCGAACCTTTGACATGGGATGTTTGCATCCCAAAGCAAACCATCGGATTTTGATCGTGCCCATGTTTGTTTCTTGTTTTTTCGTGTTTGGGTTGGGCTTAATGTTATAGGTAGAGGTCGGGTTTTTTGCTCAAAGAGAAACCTATTTTATAGTTGGGTAAGGGTCAGGTTCCTCAAAAGAATACTGACAAACAGTCATGAGCACCGAGAGGAAGGGAAATTCACACCCATTGTTTTTAACGACGAACAGAAAGCAACGGTCCAGTGAAGTATACTTGATAGATTGTAAATAGAGTTTCTCCCACTCGAAATAAATATATATATATATATATATATATATATATATATATATATATATATATATATATATATATAGTCCAGAGAGCTTCACAGCTCTAAACACTAAACATTAAAAAACTTTTCAATTTTTTTGTGTCACTACAGTCACCTATTTCCCGATATCTGCTAATGCAATTTATGTAATTTCCTTCAGTGCTTCTTTACATATTTCAAATATACGTTGTTATTATGGTACAATGAATAAATAAACTATATAATGGTGTGAGCATTACTGAATCAGCTACCCTATAGGTGGCTGGTTCGATTCCTAGAGCAGCCTAGTTTTCTTTAACTGTTTATTCTATTTACGTCGTCTAAATTGAGTGATGTGTTAACCATGTAACGATGGGTCTCATTTAAAATAAGTTTCCATAAAATATGAAGCAATTTAATATTATTCATTCTGTCGGACCAAGTATATCCATTTTTTAAATACACACACACCTCTATATATATATATATATATATATATATATATATATATATATATATATATATATATATATATATATATATATATATATATATATATATATATATATATATATATATATATATATATATATATATATATATATATATATATATATATATATATATATATATATATATATATATATATATATATATATATATATATATATATATATATATATATATATATATATATAATGAAAAACTTTTAGCCCCAAGGACCAGTTGTTTTGGAAGCTATAAAACTTATACGCATAAAAACACACAATGGGCCACAATAACCAGAAACTTATTGATTTAAAATTCAATTTAATCAATTTCTATATTTATCAATTACTACCGAATTTACTAGAGTACAATGCTACATTGAATATAATGCGATCCCAAGCTTTTGTAGCTAAAAAAATGATATATTTTATCCTTTTGTAAAAATCAAAAAACATTAAAAAAAACATGTCCTTTTTAATTGAAAGATCATAGCGTCAAAATTCAAAGAACAAGTATGACGTCATTGGCGTTCTTAACTGGAAAACATCTAAAGAGGAGTTAAAAAAATAAACATCTAGAAACATTTAGGTTCTAGAAAATCGGGATGTTATCAATAATCCCTTCAAAATAAAGAAAAGGTCAAAAGAGCTTTTAGAAGGGGTCTTTTAGAGTACTGACACGAATTTTCAAGTCTGTGGACGAAACGGTATGGCCAGGGGCCAAACACACACACACACACGCACATGTAAAAAGGAATAAAACCCTTTACCACCTTGGGTGGCTACGGCTGTTCAACACTAAAGCTGGCATGGTTCCAGCTTTTGCTCAATAACCTTTGGTTTGAATTTACCAGAAGATACCTTTTTTTCATATCTATTGGTTTACTATCATAATACAGAGAAAATGTTACCCATCATTTTTGACGGATTCCATATATATATATATATATATATATATATATATATATATATATATATATATATATACATATATATATACTTCCATCTATGCACACATATACATTGCAAATACCCCGTTGTATATTTTGCATTCAACAGAACAACCTTGAATAAATAAGTAGCAAGTGTGGTATTAATTTTAACGTTTTACTTTCGAATCCTGTGATGACTTTTTATTTTATCTATTGAGAACCGTAAACCAAAACTGTCAAAATAGGTTTCTTCAGTTTTCAAGTCGGTCTTGCTGGCTATGTATGTATGTATCATACGTACAGGCTGCACTAGATAGATGGAATTTTGAATATTTACTCCTTAGATCACAAGACAGCACAATATATTAGAGGGGAAAAAACAGCAGTCAGAGACATCATAGAATCCATGAGAAAACTCATATTGCAATGATCTAGTCGTGTTGCAAGAATGGCAGACAACTGATAGACATTACGACTCACAACGTGGATCTCCTGGGATCACATGCGAAACCGAGGCCGGCAAAATGCAAGATGGAGAGACGAGTACGAAAATACAGAAAATATAGGCTCCACGACGCCCATGATAAAAGAGGTCAGGCGGATTCTGGGGAAGGTTTATGTCCAACGACAGACGATAAAAGACTGACGATGATGATGAAGATGTCTTGAATAAATGTTTTGGGGGTTGAGGGAAGTTACTTCCCCCACACACACAAAAAAAGAGTCTTTAGTCGATGGGTTCAATTTGCCATGTGATTTGATGCTAAATCGGTTCCTAGTTTGTGCCAGCTTGTGTTTTGAAAATTCAAACTTTTTAGTGATTACTACCTAACAAAAGGCGAGTTAAGTGACATATTCGTTGATCATCCCTTCTTCCAATGTTTTAATTGATCATCAAGTATAACAGAGGTAGATCATGCAACGGTTTCCATTGAGTGACTAACCAGACCTGTTTATCTATTTATTTGTAGACGGATATATAAACAAATACCCCAGTTTGTATATTTTCATTCAAAGGACAAGGTTGAAAACAGTGTTTTTCAAACAGTTTTCTGAAAATGATCTAATTTCCTCTCAGAATTCAAAACAGACTCGGCCGACAGTATTTCCGACTAAAGTGGATTGTTTAGCTATTTTTGTCGAATACAAGGACATTTTACGAAAGAAAATACGACCTAGTCTTTCCCTTTGTAAATAATGGGGATTTAGACATACTAGGGCAATGCCCGTTCCAAAAGTGCATGTTTGGAGAGGGTCATACAACCTGTCATAATCTTCTGTCCCTCATACAAAACTACTGATTTGGTTACTTTTCTTGGGTGTTTCCAATTTAGATGTTTTAGACTTGAATTGAATTCTAAAGAGCTGAAGTCAAGGGAAATAATTCATAGAAACCGAAGAAAATTTTTATTTATTTATTTTTTTTATACCTATTATTTTCTTGAAAACTACTGATCCCCAAAAACTTCAAACGCGCCTTGTGTGCTGACTAATATATGGGCGAATGTCAACTTAGTACAATGGCCAATTGTCGAGTAATCGCGGTGCAAACACATACACACACACATATTCCTTCAATTGTAGTTAGATATTACGATGGTTTTTGAGCTCATCACAACGATGGTGTCCATGCAAGGATTCAGACTAATTAGAAGATTAGTAAAGAACGTGTACTTGAATACATATATATATATATATATATATATATATATATATATATATATATATATATATATATATATATATATATATATATCCTGTGAAGTTTATTTCTACACGGACCTACAAAGCATAATCCAAAAGATTGAATTTGAAAAAAAATGAGTTCAGTTTATTTTCTTCAGAAATAAATAATCCAGCTCATCCATTTAATTGCATTAAACCACCATAAATAATTATACTGAAAAATACTATATATGTGTATATATGCACGCCCACACCTATATACAAAGAGAGAGACACAGATAGATAGATAGATAGATAGATAGATAGATGGAGAGAAGGAGGGAGAAAGAGAGGCAGGGGAATAAAGAAAGAAAGAGAGAAAGATGGAGCGAAAGTTGGTGAGGAAATATATATATATTAATCATATATACGTGCATACATGTGTATATCTATTAGATTATTATAGGGATTAACTCTATTACAAAGCGTACAGTTAAGGAGTGGTTCAAAACTTCTAGGTGTGTAAATAAGGGTACTGATATTAAACGAATGAAGCCCAAATCGGATATCAACGATAAAAATTATCGACAGCAGTGGCCAACGACCCACGTATAAGCACATCATGGACACCGAAACTTCAACAGCGACCATATCACATCAACTCAAGGTAATGGGAAAGGTTTAAAAGTTTTGAAAAAAAAAAGATTCTAGATGAATTGAATGGAATGATGGTAAATTCCCACACCTGTCAACAGACTGAGTCTAAGCCTACAGAATTTGAATATGGAGTTTTGCAGCACCCTCCATGTTCACTTGATATTTCTCCTACAGATAATCACCCTTTCAAGCATTTTAAACTTCATATCCATAGTAAGAGGTTCAATAATAGAGAAGCTGTATTTCGCACTTTTACTCAATGTATGACCCTAAAACCTAACGAAGTTTATAGGTATGACATATCATCATTGGAGGGCTGCTGGAAAAGACCATTGCTTCAAATGGGTCATATTTTAATTAGATATTTACCATGTCCTGTCTACCATTCAAAATGATATCTCGTACGTTACATCCTAATGTAAAAGCCAGTACATACATACACCATTCAAATACGACAAACATTGGATTTACAATTTGCTTTCTTATTTGTCATATTATAACTCAAGAATGAACAATACTAAACAATGTTTTGAATTTTTCTAAACCAGTGGATCCAAAACTGGAGTCTGCAGACCCCCGGAGGTCTATCAAATAATTCTTGGGGGTCTGTAGCAGTGTTTACTCTAGACCTGACATGGCGAATTTTGTGGCAGAGAAATAACATTATCCATTGTATTGTCATCGAAAAACGTGATTACTGAACACAGACTTGTACGTAACACATATCAGAATACGAAAAATATAATTCATTTTAAATCCAATAAACTAAATGCTGAAAATAGGGGCCTGTCAGAATATTCCCTTAATAGAAGGGGTCCTCCCGAAACCACCGCTTAAATCGTATTAAGTCATAAACACAATTCTTCATTGACGATAAACAATTTCATCTCTTGATTGTAACAAAAGATGAAAAGAATGTACTTGGATAAAATTAGGATACGAGAATTCACAATGAAATCAATGTGTTATATTGAAAAAAGAAAAAAAAAGATAGACCCTTTCGGTGCCACTAAGTGTGTGGGATTTGTGTTGATCATATCATTGAAACAGACGTTGGCTGACATTTGTAATTTCTTTCCTTTTCGACATTTGGCAATGATCTGGAGAACGCACTCAACCCCCCATTACCACCACAACGCGCACACGTCAGTAGCATAGCTAGAAGGGGTGCGGGGGGGGGCGGTCGCTCCGCCTGAGCACATTCTTCAAGAGTGGCGCCTTTCAAGAATTTTCAGCTCTTTAGCTCTCTTCTGCCGTACAAGTCGAATCCCATTATTTTTTATTGGTATTTTTCTAAAGTGTAAAATAATTAAATAACACACTTGATTCATTATGTCCTGATTTGAAATACAATGGTCGTATTTTTTATTTTAGATATACAAAATAACAATCATAAACTTCCCGTTGAACTGCATCTTCTATGTGGTTTGATTTTAATTACAAAATAAAAATGTACAATAAACTGAGACAGAGACACAGAGAGAGAGAGACAGATAGACAGACAGATAGACAGACAGACAGACAGAAAGAGAGACAGAGACAGAGATGGCGTTGAAAGCATTTAGTCTAAACTAATCTGAATGTAAAGATAGCTTTTGATGGCATTGACAGCTGTCAATTCAGCGTGCATTTCGTCAAGATTGGCGTATTTCTGTCCATTGATTCTAATACTGAAGATGGAAGAATACATATGCTACATTTTCAGTGGGTTATCCTTTCTTTATTTTGAGAAAAAGATATAAACTCGACTAAAATACTGATTCGTACACTTCATGTGATATACATACAAAACATAACGGGGACTCGCCATCACAGTCAATAATTGAACAACTGTGGCATCAAAATCTGAAGTCATTAAAAAAATTGACTGAAGAATAAATATGATATGAATAAATTATTCTTATGACATCACTGGCATTTTCCACTGGAAAACATCTAAAATACACGAAAAGAAAAACGACTAGAATCATCTAAATTCTAGAGGAAACGAGATCGAAAGAGTTTTTTCCCCCTCCAAATTAGAAAAAAAAACTTCAGGTTGGGTCTAGTGAAGTACCGATGCCCATTTTCAAATCTGAAGACAAAACAGTATGGCCAGGAGTGATGGAACATACTTGCAGACATAAACAAAAGAACTCATAAATACACGCACATAGAATAAAGGATAGAACACTTAGCCATCTTTGATGTCTATGGTTGTTCAATAATATTCTATTATGATAGTAAACAATACAACTCTGCCGAGACTGAAAATGGCATTTAGTGCTGCCGAGAGCTCTCTATCTTTTGGAAAATATCTTTAAACCAAACATTGAAACCAGAGAACTACTCACTTGTACGATAACAAGAAGAATTACTTCGAGATTAAAAAGATGCTCCTTGTCCGTCATTGTACTTCAGGGTATTTCAACACATTAATCGATGTTTTGATTTATCAAGCAAACCAGGACGTTTCCCTCCAAAAATTAAAGTCACCTGACCAGGAAATGAAGACCATCATTTTCTATTATTTCTTTCTTTCTTTGGGGTGACCATTCTGCTCCTTAGTTCCTTCGAAATTTTGGATAGTATCTCAAAGATGATGAGCTGCTAACTTAATTTTCAGGCTGTCACATTCCTTACGTGTACTTACTTCTTCTTTAAAATCCCTACGTATTTCTACAAAACCTGAGGGCGAGCTGCTAATATGACAAGAGAGAAGAGACAAAGAGCTGAATGGAGAGAGAGAGGCACGGAAGGGTTGAGAGACTACGACGAAGACAAGATTGGCTGCTGAAGTTTCAAAAGACAAGAACAAGATGTCTTCCCTACTTATTGAGGGGAGTGTGTGTGTTTATGTGTGTGTGTGTGTGTATGTGTGTGCGTGTGTGTGTGTGTGTGTGTGTGTGTGTGTGTGCGTGCATGTGTGCGTGTGTGTGTGCTGAATTTCCAGTTTCTACGATGGATGGTTTGGCATGAGAAGAGGGGAGGAGAAAGAAAAAAAGAAAAATGAATCATAGCAAAGATGTTTAAAAAGAAAGAAAAAGTGATAAATTATTGAAATAATGTTTATTTCTCTCTATCTCTCTTTCTTTCCCCCTTTCTTTCTTTCTTCCTTTTTTTTTCTTCTTCCCATCGATTGATGACATCGGAGCAGAATTTGTTTGTCTATCTGTCGGTCGGTCTGTCTGTCTGTCTGTCTGTCTGTCTGTCTGTCTCTCTCTCTCTCTCTCTCTCTCTCTCTCTCTCTCTCTCTCACTTCATCATTTTAAACTTTCGTTTTTGTCCACCTTAACCGGAAGTCTGAACTTTTGTCATCGTTGTTAGGTTAGAAAAATAAAGTCAACTCTTGGAGATCGACTATGGGGTCAAAGAGCGTTTAGAAAAGAGAGACGGGGGCGCTAACCAGTGAAAAGTAGGGACGAAGGAAGTGAATTGAATTAGTGGGAAATCTGGAAGAAGAACGCTGTTAATATAATATGAAAACAGAGAGTCGAATGAGAGGATGGCGTCCAGCCAGAAATTTAGGGAAGAGGGGTTCTAACCTTGTGTTTATTTGTTCGTCTTCGCGGAGCATTATTTTGCAATTTTTCATTTCTTCCGCTCTTCTGAGCACAAATAATAAACAAATAACGAATGGATAAACACAGGCAAAAGAAAATAGACCGACAACAGAAAATATATTCTTCTGTTCCAAAATCACTGAAGCTTTAGCGCTCATCTCATTAAGACCCATTTACTGTTGTCTTCTCGGATTCATTTCTCGTCTGTCTTAATTAAAGAAGCGTATAAAGGCCAGCAGTGTAAGAATGACATCTTTTCTACATCTATCTTACTTTGTCCTTAACTATCTATCTATTTTCATATCTGCCAATCTCTCACTCCCTCTCTATACGAGGGTGGGTCAATAATTATCCACAATTTTGGTGTGATGATTTATTAGATACAGTGTTGAGCCTACAATACTTTCAATATAGTTACCTTGCTTAGCGATGAATTCGGTCCCGCATTCTCTCAAGGCGTCTTTGAGAGTACCAGGACTAAACAGATGGTTATTTGAAGGAGCGTGGTCAGAACTAAGGAGGATAATCTAAGTTCCTGAAGTGTTTGAACTATGTGGGCAGAAGTGTGTGTACACACACTACGACGAATTTTTACCGTAGCGACAACAGACACATTACAATCCCACATGCGCGCGTAAACTTTAGTATGGTCACTCTAAAGTAAAACATACAAAAACTGCGGATAATTATTGACACAACCTTGTATATACAGGGTTCATCCGGACAAAAAGCATCCAATCATTTGATATAGAATGGCACAAATGTTGCGATGGTGTTTTAAAAATTCACATCTTTCTAGTTTTAATGATTTTTTAAATATGTTTTTAACAAATGAAGTATATTATCAAGGGGAAATTAATTAACCCATAAACTGAAATTTGTTTCTTTCAAATGCCCGCCAATTTCAACTTCACAAATTCTTGCTTTATCAATTACATTCGGCGTAACACTTCAAAAGATATCTGCTCTTACTCGTATACGTTTTTCAGCATTTCGAATTGAACTAAGTCTCCCTGTTCAAGGGTGGTCATTAACGCAGCCCAATACTCGAAAATACACAAATAAACGACGAATCAAGAATTTTAATGACGATGTTCGCACGTTCAAATAACTAGAATATGCTCGTTGAAGGTATTCAAAGTGAAAATTCTATTATTTTTGCGACTCTTCCATGCTGAATTTCCAAGGGTTCCTTATAAATCTGAAAAGAAATATATTAGAAAAGAAAACGTGATGATAGTTTTTAATCCTTCACGACTTTTGCGACACTTTGTATCAACGAATAAATAGCCTACTCAAGGCAATGGTACCATAGTACTCTTCAAAGTATTCCCCTGGGGACTTTACGTACTTCTCTCAAATTCCCATACACTTTTCAAGGAACCTTCAAAGTTATTTTTCAAGATCGCCATCAGCCTCGTACCAATTTTCAAGATTCTCAAAAATCAGTTCAATAATCAAGTGGCATTACCCACAAATGATAAAATCCTGAATCAATTTACGAGCTTTTACGAAACAGTAAAAAACAGATGATCAGAAAATACAAAATTGCATAAGTGTATTCCCAATTTCAAATTACTACCATATAATGTGTGATATATATATATATATATATATATATATATATATATATATATATATATATATATATAAACGACGGGAGATCATTTTGAATAAGCGTTTCTATATAACGGAATTCATAATCATTCTGTCGGATAATATACATCCATTTCTTAATAGAGAGTAGTGAATAGACCGAGAATAAAAGAGATGAGAATTTAGGTTGCAAACAGTTATTTGGGCCTTTGCATTACCAGTGGTTTTTAGCACATTTGTTGGAGCAACGTTTCGTTAAAGCAGCTACCCTATCGATCGCAGGATTCCTGCAACAGCCCCATTTTCTTCAATTATTTATCCTATTTACGTTATCTAGGCTGAGTGATACATTAACCGAATGAGGACAGGAGATCATTGCAAATAAATGTTTCTATATAACAATGCAATTTATTATTACTCTTTAGGATCATATATATCCATTTCTTAACACACACTCACGCACGCGCACGCACGTGCACGCACACACACACACACACATACACACACACACACACACGTATATATATATATATATATATATATATATATATATATATATATTGTGTCATCCACAGATAGCTGTTTCGATGTATTACATCTCTTCAGAGATAGACTTTATAGATATAGACTTTCCATTATCCCATCCACTACCTCCAGAAGTGTAGGTCGATATCCTACCTCTGGACTGCGGACCTGGACGGTCAGTAAGGCTGAATTTAAGCGATATATCCATTTATGCAGAAACTCCTCATCCACCAGAGTGCTCTATTTCTAGAGCATTGCATAAGCTTACAATGGAAGTTACCTCACTTAAAGAGCGCTCAACCCTGAATAGAGGAACACACACACACACACACACACACATATATATATATATATATATATATATATATATATATATATATATATATATATATAGCCAGCTTGTATGTGTGATATATATATATATATATATATATATATATATATATATATATATATATATATATATATATATATATATACCGATATCAAAAGGGTGGCTGCAGGAGTGGCACGCCCACAAATCCACTATAGCTGTCAACAAGATTATATGAACAAACGATGGACTCAGTTTTTGATACGTCCACAGAGATAGTAATATACATAGAATGAATATGTTGAACAACTGACCAGCCATTCAAGAAAACTCCTCTTGTAAATCTATTTCTTTGCGTATAAGATATATTTTCAAAGCTGGCAGGATTTGGGATTTTTTAAATCTATTTTTGTCCCATTTTCTGCTTATTTTTTAAATCTTTATTTATTTGTCCTTAGCACTTACTTATATTTTCATTTTTTTTTTCATTTTTAGATAAATGAATAAACATAAATCCTGGGTGCTTTGAAAAGTGAATGAATTCCATACCTTCTTGGTGTGGAAACAACGGGCCAGTTGTAGTGTAATATCCATACAATAAAACCAGTAATTATCACAAGCTCTGTTTTATTGCATTATTCTAAAACTTTCTACAAACACACAAAAGCAAACTATATATATATGTGTGTGTGCATGATTGGTTTGATGAAAGCATGAACAAGTAATTTGAGTCCCAAGAAAGGAATCGCTAGTTTTTAGAGCTGCAAAAACTTATATATATATATATATATATATATATATATATATATATATATATATATATATATATATATATATCTTTCACCTCTTTTCCCGACAATACAACTTGTGCAGTAAGTGGCGAAGTGTTTAAGACGAGCCCAGGACTGAACAGACATATGAAAGTGCACAAGTCTGTCATTTTACAGACAGATTCAATTAATCCTGTGAGAAGTCTGATTTTTGTCTGTTATGTGTGCCTTAGACCTTGCATGTCAGCAGCTAGTCTTAAAAGCCACCCTAGAGCACTAGCGCGTAGTGGAATGAAGCAAGATGACCAGGTAAAGTGATGGGATGGCTATTATCTGACAAGATGAAACAATCATCAGATGTATACACAGATTTATATATATGTGTTTGTATTAGTCTGCCCTTTCTTGTTAGCTTCAGTACTATCACATATAAATATATCCATGTCTCTGCTATATCTTATACCAATCTGTTTTTTCGTCCTGATTCGCCCATCTACCCATAATGATGAAAAACAGTTTATCTTTGAGTGACCCAAGAAACTTCTAGCAAAAATGTCATCTTCAAGTGGAGGGCCAAAATACTTCTATTCGTACCAATTGTCTGAGTCACAGATAATTCCCCCTCTGCTTGCTGACGACCGTATGTATATTTTTCTTCTTTATCCCATTTCCTCTAATTGCCTCTTTCCACCTAGTAGTATTTACCAATTTATGTATTCATGTGAATTAGCACCCAACCATTAATACAGGCAAAATTCTTAATCAGCCATTATTTCATATTCCCCTTAACCGCCACCATCCCAACTGTATCAAGTTTGCAGACTCGGTTTTATATGCTGCCAAAAGGTTTCCTTGCCAAACGAGATTTAGTAAATGTAACACGGTGCACCTGCTCAATTTCTTGGTTAATATATCACATAGATTATACTGCAGTAATTTTTTTTCTTTTCACTTGAGATGACAATCAGTTACTGCACACCTGGATTTTTTTACATGATATCTCAGTATGCGATCTCCACTTATATTATAATTCCACAACCGAACATTTGAACAACGAATGTATAAAGAAATGCATCTTTGAGCAGCCAAATTGACTGAAAAAAACACCTACCTAAATATATACGTTGTCTCTTAATTCTATTGAATTCTGAAAAAATTGTATTCTGTTGATTTAAGCATGTATTCTTTTACAAAATTGTTAACTCATAGCATTATTATTCAGTCGTCAGAGTGTTTTCTTGGCTTTCTATGGCCTTACAACACCTCATATAAATTGTGATATTCAATATAAAAACACAATTTTGTGGTATCCAATACACAAACCCGCATTAAAGGAACATCGTACCTTTCAGATTAAGTTCCACATAGCTTCTTCTCAAGAACATCTGCTACGTGGAATGAACTCCCTTCTGAATGTTTTCATGACGGATACAATCTCGACATTTTGAAATCAAGAATGAACAAATGCCTTACTCAATCTTAGTCTTTTTTTCAAGTCTGTTATTGCTATCCATTCTTTGGTGTATCTAACTCTTAAAAGTCATTTTTAACTTTCTTCTTGCTTTTTTTAGTCATACTTAAGCTTCATTTTGAACATGTCATGTTTAAGTGCTTCCGATTTATAATTTTGATTTCTTCGTGAATAAATTTCACGAGACCATAATGTTTAAAAAACACTTACTCTCCAATTTCTTTGTGCTCAAAAGTTTCACCTCCCTGCAGTTCCTTCGTCAGTGAGATTACAGAGATGGCTTCAATTTACCAAAATACAACTTAGCATACAATACACAGGATCTCATTAAATCATTGGCTAAAACGACTAGGGACCAAAATATATTAATATCAAAGCTATTTTAACATTTTTCAATACTTAATTCCGTGGTACAAATAACTGCCTTCGGTAAAACTTGCTAGCACGGATGTAAATTCACTGCCTTATATATGAAGAAGTTGCCTCCCAAAACATTTTATGATGCATAATTTATAGATAATAATGATCATACTTTTTATTTCATCATTCATTGAAGCCTTTGTGCGAATTTACAGGTGTAATTATGAATGTCAATTACATTCGAAAAATCAAACGAAGGCTCTAATAATTATGTAAATTTTGATTTTTCTTAATGATGTATTCATTGAAGTGAAATCCAAACATCAGAGATTTCAGGAACCATCGTATGTTTTCGAGCGTATTTAACCCTTTTAGCAATTAAGTAAGCTGAAAATTTTAAAAATAGAAAAAATGACCATTTTTAGCCACCAAGCGAAACAATTTTTTATATTTAGGGCAGCCTATAACTTACATCGGAGGGTGCAAGTTTTACCCTCTATTCTTACTAACTCTTTTTTGTGAAAAATGGCTGGACGTCTGGAACGGTGACTGGAAGTAGTTAAAAACACGGTTCCGATTTCGATTCGATGAATTCTCCCGGCGATCTTTTGGTATCTCAAACTTGTTGGAACCACTGACAGGACAAAAAGTGTAGCATTGAGTAAAACAAGTCTGAAGTCTGAAGTCTGTCTGAAGATTGCAGATACGAAAAATATTGATCTTTAGCTGTGTTGCATTTGAAACTTGATGATGTAGTCACTCAGCAAAATCAATCATTCAAATATGGCGGACCTATCGTTTATGTTACCTTGGGCAGTAAATCTTGGTGTCACCCGCCCTCATACCAGAACTTGCTCTCTTCCCAGGATATCTAGAATTCTAGTGATCTTTTGAACGAATGAAATTCATTATTCGTCATGAGTCTCCCATATTATTGAATGTGATGGCATTAGACTCAAGATCCATTGAAACTTTCCGGGGGTATCGTGTGGGCATATTGCGTATACCCAAATGTATGAAAAAAAAATTCCTGGGAAATTCTTGGATCTGCCCTAAACTTACCTCACTGCCTACCTCACCATAAAATTTCATTGAAGTTCAATCAGTACTTCCGGAGTTATTGTGTGGACAGACAGATGTCCAATTAAAAAAAGGATTACCAAAAAACTATTCGGACATTTTTCTTGTCACCCCCCCCCCCCTGGTGGAGTCATTCTCGGCGGGCCATCTCCGTTCGCTTGGTCCATCATTGCAAATAAACCAATTGCTCATTTTAGCTTTGCATAATTACAGTTTGTCAGCATTTCACGTTGAAGAATTTTCCTTGAGTGTACCCCCGCAAAGAAAAAAAAAATCAGATAACCTTTCCTTCCCAGTATATTCCGTTTCGCTTGAGATATTGAAGACTATCCTGCGTTTCGCTACGATTTTCTCGGTTTTAAATTCTCGTAATAAATCCATTTTTCATCTTTAGTGACTGTCTTATCCAAAAATTACTTTTTTTCTATGTTGGGCAATAAAAGAAAGACAAGTGCTTTGTCGCTGAATGTTGCTCTTTTTCATGAGTTGATGTATGCCCATTGCCACAGGGAAGAGCTAGGGGGCCTGATCCCTCCTGGAAATTACCCCCTCCTTTACGAATGTGATGTCAATTGATTTCAGCATGCAGGCTTTTACAATCTAAACCATTTTCACTTGTTTTAGCACGACTGAAAAGTCCTAATTAGCGCGGTCACGCTTAAACACATTGGCCATTGATGGTGTGTTTTTCACCATTTATAGAGTGTTTTGGAAACTTTTGGCCATTTGAAGCTATTTTCCAGAATTTTAGCGCTTATTTAGCAACAGCAAGGACTTCTATTCGCGCCCCTCAGACCTTATTGATGCCCTTCCCCCTGCTCATTATACCCTGGCGATGGGCCTGAATTAATGTGAAACACATTTTCCTTGTTTCTGAACTTTTCCTTCGGTTTGTAAGCGACCTTCGGCCGATTGACATATTGCACCAGCGATACAAAGCTGGAATAAAAAACACTTCAAAGATATTCTAAATATTGTGCCAAAGAGACTGCAGCGAACTTTTGCACAAACCAAAAATTTAGGTTTTGTCCCTAAATGCTTATAATATAGATATTTTTACAGTGATCAAGTTAGCAGGGCACAAGGCTTTATGGTGGGACACCCAGTAAGGATCGTACTCACTACAGTAGTAATGGACTGCAAGATACACATTGCATTCTCAGTAAGGCTTGCTATTCTTGACCACTGACAATTACTTTCTTTCTTATTTTCAATGTAAAACATAGAAACTCGATCGAACGAATTTTAGGTCAAAAACTTCAAAATTCAAAGCTGAATCATCAGATTACACATGAAGTGTTAATGCCAAATTTCTCAATTTCTATCTGCATCCTTTTGCAAGTCTTTCACTGATTACTTAGATTGGATAATTTGATAATTACAGTAATTTATTTGCTCTGCTTTGAAATTCGAGGTTTTGTTTTCCTCAACGTGTTATGTCACTTAGTTATGGCTGTTCTAATCAGTTTTAAACTAGTTAAGGCAGTTCTTCGTAATTCAAAACCAGGTTATGTCGGTTCATACTAGTTTAAAACTTGTTATAGCCTTTCTTATTTGTTTAAAATTGTTCGTGGCAGTTCATACTAGTCTCAAGTCGGTTATGTCCTCTCTTATTAACTTAAAACTGCTTATTGAAGTCCTTATAAGTTTCAAACTGGTCATGACAGTTTCTACCATTTCAAACAAGTTGTCGTAGATCATACTAGTTTCCAATTGGTTATGAAAGTTCATATTAGATCTAAATTGTTCGCAGCTTTTTTTCTGGTTTAAAACTGGTTGTGGACTCTAAAAGTAATTCTCATTACTTTAAAACAGATTTTGTGGTCCAATTATGTAGCCAAAGTACTACTTCTTCAGTTGGATTATGGTTAGCAAACTGCATCGATTTAGCTTTGGGTTTTCAACCTTGTAACCCTATTTTTTCTTAGATGCCCACCCACATGCCTTTACGTTCATATAAGTTCTGCCCTTCAAGAGAACTGGTGATAAAGTGATTGGGAGAACGAACTTATAAAGGAAAGAAATATCCGTACAATACTTTCATTATGTTCTCTTATATATTCACACACATATATATATATATATATATATATGTGTGTGTGTGTGTGTGTGTGTGTGTGGTACAAATCAGGCTAGCAGTATAACATGATATAATAATTTATCAATAATATAAAGCCACTTCTGAAATGTAATGGATTTATTTCATAAAGTGCTCGATAATGATGAGGCCCGAAGAGGGCCGAAACACATGAGCTAGTTAGTGTAGCGAATCTACATTCTACTATATATATATATATATATATATATATATATATATATATATATATATATATATATATATATATATATATATATGTATAAAACAATGTAAAAAGAGAAGTCATGGAAAGAAAATGTCTGAATTAATTAGTCCAGCAACGAAATTTTATCCTTCGGAAATACTTGACTGGTTTTTGACTTTATATGATCAAATGCAGGAACTATATCAGTTTTAAAGTACGCTATTTTCTCTTTTCTAACGGGCAACTCTGTCCGTTCCGGCAGTCATTACGAAGAACGTGGTCGCCATGGATGACTGCCGTACACACACGCTGGAATAGTCAGACGATATCACGTGGTTTATCGCGGCGTTGAGCAGCTTTAGAACGAATTCGGGACACATTATTTTCAAATCTTTTCCTCTCGGTTCATAATTTGGTACCCTACCACCAGCAATCACCAAGGATATCCGTCCCCATAATCAACGGAGATATTTTTTGTTTGAGTTAAAGGACGATACTTTGATTTGTCTTTGCTTGTTAGACAAATCTGCAACTTGGCAAATTTGTGGTCAGGCTCAATGCCCTTGAGGAAATTTCGTATGAATACGCTTGGTTGAAAAGATCTCCGCATGAAGTGACCAGGCAAAAAATGAAAAATTAAGTTTCCTCTTAATCTCCCGTTTCCTATGTCTCATTTTCCTTTCTTCTTATATAACCAATCGATCTATCTATCCATCCATCTATCTATCTATCTATCTATCTATCTATCTGTGTGTTTCTCTCGTTTGTTCTCTCTCCTATTGTATTTCTCTCTTTCCTCCGCAAGATTTTTCTTCGTCTCTCTCCTTTATATCTTCCTCATACTATTTTGTTTTTACCTTTTCATCACACCCCCTTTTGAATCCCAATGCATTTATCTCTCTCCCTCTCTCTCTCTCTCTTTCTCTTTCTCTCTTTCTCTCTCTCTCTCTCTCTCTCTATCTATCTATCTATCTATCTATCTATCTAAGTATCTAGCTACTTAGCTAACTATCTAGCTGGCTAGATAGCTAGCTCTCTAATTCAATGTAAAGTTGGTGAGGGCAAAAATCCAATAGAACCTTGTGAGTAAGCCTTTTAGGAGACATAAACAAACATCAACACCGTTTCTAATGCCTCTCATAAAAACGTTCAGTCGAAGAAACCACGTCTCTGGAGAGAAAGTCCGAGGTTCACGTTTGAAAACATGATTATCAAATGCCCAAACATATGCAGTTACTCATTTAGCATTATCAATGTTATATTTTCGATAGTTGCAAATAAACAAGGTAATTTTTGAATAAAACATTTTTAAATATTTCATTTCAGATGGCTTTCTTTTTTCCTGTCTACTCCAAAAATATTACCGTCTTTTTTGTCATATATGATTCATTCTCAGTTTGCCCAGAAGCTATTATAGCAAAGAGAGGTCTATAGGTACCAGTCACCTCAGCCCATAGGCCTTAATTAATCAGGACAGAACTAATTAACCTAGATATATGTTTAATAATTTCAGAATATATATATATATATATATATATATATATATATACATATATATATATATATAGAGAGAGAGAGAGAGGTAGATATAGATATTCGGTGTGGTCCTGATCAGCATTGTCAGTATCGTATTTTATTTTTTTTATGACAACGTTCATCCGTCCTTCGTGAAAACAGGAAGACATACCTGAACCCGGTATGTTAATAAGATCGTTACCCCCCTTTCAACGCCTCTAGTGGTGACATCCTGCAGTCATCACACCAAATTTCAGTAGGTCACCCTTTAGCCCCTTCCTTTCTTCTTTCTATCAAATCCTTTACATTTTTTCTATTATGACATGTTGCCTCAATCCACAAACCTTCAAGCCAGCAACATCTGCTGTTTCGATGTCTTGCTAACGAATAATTGTCTGTTATATGTATTCATTTATTACATTGACTCGTGTAAGTTTAGTGGACTGAGATTTGTAAGCATCATATTGCCTTGTGTGTATAGTTTTTGTTTGTGCATGTCATTGTGTTGAGTGTGCATTTGTTACTTGCACGTATTTGATATATTGTCTTGTGTATACTATTCCGTCATACCTTGCATATATGTATTATATTGTCTTGTGTATTTTTTGTTCCCCGTTTTCTGTTCATAGAATTGTCTATGCGCCAGTGTTCAGTATAATTAAAGGAATGAAATCGTTTATTATGACCTCCAAGGTTTATACACAAGCTAAAAACCGTACTAGCGTTGTTGGCATGAAACAGGTTTAAAAATATGTTGAAGCCAACATCCGTGGTTTGGTGGGTATTTTCTAGATCGGCTGTGGCTACATTGAAGGCTCCAGCAGAGCAAAGCTACCCCACCTGGTGGGCGACTTGTTCGACAGAGCAAGAAATAAAGAATAATAGTGTGGATATATGTATTTATGTATATAGGTCGGCAGGTGCATAAGTGAACTTTTAACAATGTGTGTATATTACAGATAGGTGCATATACCTCTACGCAGAAAACCTTTCTTTCCTAAAATCCTGGAAAGAGTAGCACCATCATTTTATATATTCTATTATTTCCGATAAAAGTAGTTGAGCTTACTATTTGCACTCAGTGAGGATCGATCTCACTATGGTGCAAATGATCTGCGAAAACAGCTCGTTAAGCACTATATTGCAACGAGACTCTCCAAAATGCATAAATTCCCGTAAGAATGAATGCCATAATAATAACCTATTTTTAAGATGTATCAACACATCTCAATAAGACACTTTTCGGTCCCGATCACGTTTATCAACCGAAAGAAGAAGGAATGAAAAGGCGCCAAGTCATTAAAAGGTGTTACGTCATTGAAAGAGCATCCAATCCATCTACCAGCTGATATAATATCATAACAAAGGTATTTTAGTTTCAAAAGGCCAAAAATGGCCTCAAGAAACGCCTAGGAATTACCGTTTACGATTTTTATTGAAAATAATACTCGCAGAATATTTCAATATCACAATATTTCACAACTTTACGAACTTTTTTCTGTCTGTCAGCCTGTCCAAACAATATCTCCTGAATTACTGAATGGAATTTTGTCGAAGGGTTAGCAATGGAGTAAGGGAAAGGTGGTTCGGGTAACTTAAAGAAAGATTTTTACTAAAATAGAGGTGGACGCATCGTTGAACTAACAATTCTTGGCTTCTCTATTTTTCACTACGAACAACATACACTCGAAAGATATTTTCAATAATTTTTTAATAATACATTGATTTATACACTTCTAAAACGCTTATCTAAATGTCAACTATTTGAAAAGTTTCCTTTGCTTTCAAAACACGTTTTACATTATAAAATCTGCGTATATTTCAGCGGCTCAATCCTGATGGCATTCTCAGACGTGAGTTCGTATACACCAACAAGAAATAGCCAATTACAAATGTTTTGCTTTTTATTCCAAAAGGACACCATATTTTGGTAATTCGAGACATGAGTCGTTGTCTCATTCTAATGTCTTTGATCTGAGTATAATATATCATCCGAGATCAGCAGACCTCAAAACCATTACAAACCGTAGGAGTCAGCTTTACAATCGAGTCTGTTAATGTAAGTACATTACCTTAGTAAGTGGAAACCCCGTATAGTCATTTTGTCATTAGTGAGTGAAGGTGAAAGTGAATAATAAGTATCTTTTCATGCATCTACAGAGCAACTAATAGTTTTTAGGGGATTCTTTCCAAACCACATTATATCGCCCAAGTTTCCTGTCTGTCCATACGATATCTCCGAATGTTCTCGATGAATTTCAATGATATTTTGTGGAAAGATGAACAATAAGCTACAGAAGGCCAGATTCAATTCGGAGCGGACTCATGTATAGTTACCTTCCCTACCTCGTAGTTTTAAATTTATGCCACATAATTTTGCCAAAGATTCATGTCTATCCACGCGAAATATCCGAATGTTTTCGATGGATATTCATGACATCTTGTGGAAAGATAGACAATTGGCCAAATAAAAACTGATTGAAATGTTCCTTGGACTCCAAAAATTCTCAATGAACGTCTATGGCATTTAGTGAAAGGGTAGATAATAGTGTACGGAAGAAATAAGCAATTTAGGGGTGGATCCATGCACAATTACCCTCCCCCGGACAATGACAGGTTTGCACTCTCTGAGCACTTTTTTCAGATGTTTTGCTTCAATAAAACTGGGGGGGGGGGCATACTCATTTTAACTAGGATTTCTTTCATCTTATTCTACGTTGTTTTTTTATTGCAATCCCCTGATTGTCATTCCAAAATCAGTGAACAGTGTGGATAAAAACAAAAGAAGGCTCCGGAGAATCTCGCATTCACCTCTCTTCCAGGGGCTGCTAGTTCACCGATAATGGTACGGAGGCCATACGGTTTCGGTCATTTAAAACGCTCGTGGAATGACAGTGGTTCCCAACCTTTTCTAGGTCATTCCCCACTTTTGTCAATTAGATTTCTAGCCCCCCATCTTTTTCTACTCAAGTAAAATGCAATGAAAAGCTAACCACATTACTAAATTTGAAATATTGTTTCCCAAACAACACTGAAAATAGAAAATCAGTCCTTCAATTGCACAGTTATATTGTACCTTGCATTTCCACTACCCTTGAGCCAAAAACATTCACGACGACTTTTATTTTTACTTACCCCCTCCCCATTCCTTGGACTACCTAAATTACCCCCTTGGAGGAAATACCTACCCTGCCCTCTTCGGTTAAGAAACCACTAATCTAAGTGTAGCGATAAAAAGCAATGAAAATTAGGATAAAAGAAATAGCAAGAAAAAAAAATCATAATTATCAGTTTTAGTTTGGTAAATTCCAGTGAGCATCTTGAGAGTAAAATTTCAAACACGTTTTCTGAGCAATGCCCCTTCATAAATGTCAATTCCCGATGGTTGCAAAATCGTTACGGCATTCTTGGGTTCAGGCAAATACATTATTCCTGCCATAAACTTTGGAATTCCAGACCGATAGTTTTCATACGGCCAGAAAGTCGGTCGGTTATTGCTATGCCTTTACCAAGTTTTTATGGGTTAAAAAAAAAGTGAGACTTGACAGATCCGACATAGACGAAAACCTGAAATGTTGGGGGTTATGAAATTCGAAACGCTAAGTGGGAAACAGAAAAGCAGATCCTGCATTTTTTTTTAATGTCCGGGTATTGGAAAATACGGAGAGTTGGTCATAAATCTTGTAGTTGTCAGAGGAGGGATTCGTTACTTCTCAGATGAAGAACTCGCCGGGTTACTCGGTGTTGCTCAGTTTAAGGTGTAATTAACACGCAGGATTTATAGCGAGGGATCCACTTTTTATGTTGAGATTCAGGAGAGATTGAATGCGTGAATATGTCATGATTAACAATGTGAATAACAGCCATTTTCAGTTATTGCCTGAGCCAACAATTTTCAACCTGCGTCGCAAAGCATCCGCAGATGTGTCGCAGGAGTTTTAAGGAGGATCAATCCTCCTTTGGAAAAAAGACCGTGGGACAGAGTTCCCAGTATTCATTTGAGTACGTCTTGATATTACTGGCGCTCTTATGAAGCACATCAAAGCAACTTTTTTTAATGATGAAATAAATAAACGTGTAATTCATTAAAGGTTCTAATGACAGTTTTGAATTGCTTTCTGAATTCCATTGTGTAGAACTGATGATAGAATTTAACCCTAACCACGGATGGTGTGTCTCGACCATTTTAGTGCCTGGTTCAGTTTACTGCGAGATGAAAATGGTTTAAAATCATCAGCGTAACTAAACAATTAAGCCAAGTGTATTACAGTCACTTATGGAGCTGAATCATGGAACCTGACCAAGACCTACAAAACTGAGAGGCATGCAACGTGCGCATGAAAGAATCATGTTCAACCTTACATGGAGAGATCACAAGATAGCACAGTATATAAGGAAGAAAACAGGAGTCCAAGACATCATAGAAACTATTTAAAAAACTCAAATGGCAATGGGCAGGCCATGTTGCAAGAATGAAAGACCATCGATGGACATCACGACTCACAACATGGATCTCAAGATATCACATGAGAAACCGAGGACAACAGAACACAAGATGGAGAGATGAGCTAGACAAATTCAGGAAATACTGGCTCCGTGACGCCTATGATAGAGAATTGTGGCGAATCATGGGAAAGGTCTATGTCCAACGACGGACGTTAAAAGACAGATGATGATGATGATGATGATGATGATGATGATGATGATGATGATGATGATGATGATTGGAAGAGTCCACACTTACCACTTCTTCTTCCTGTATACTATAATGACATGTCTATGACAGAGTTAGGTCGGTATGACTTGCGATAGGACTGGAGGATTGTGGAAGATCGGGTTCATGCCATTCTTCAGCTGGTACTTCCGACGTAATATATAGACACATTAGGCTCTAGTTGGGGTAAAAATAAATTTGCTCTGATGCTAGTGCAAAATTTGACAAAGATAACGAGTCAATACTCCAACTGAGACAGTTTGTGTTAACGCATTAATGTCCTTGGGAAAAGCTTGAATCCAACTCTTATTACTCAAGTTATGGGCAAATAGCCAGGCAGACTAGGAGACGAACAAGTCTGATTCCAAGCTGGGAAGTGGAGCCCCCTTTAAGGCAACTGGATGCTTACACCGACTTTAGATGCTGGTGAAGCTGATGCCAAAAGAATTGCTCAGCTCCTCTCCTGCCTTTTGACTACATCAGAGAGAATCTTCATACACTTGGCAGTTTAAGCTACGAGGCACATTCAATTTCGATTAAGTGAATAAACATGCATCTGTAGAACCGGAAATAGAAGTGTGATGATATTTACTAAGTTTAACTGAGTACAGTACGAAGACAAAATAGGGAGAAGGGGGAGGATTATGCTGAACAGATTTTCCAAGAGGGGGGGGGCTAATAAATCAACATTCATGGTCCTGGAATTGTAGATTTGCCTTTGATTCCGACTACTGGTACCGGTAGAAAAAATGCAACTAACTAAATATTAGGTTGTTAGAAAAAATTTGAAATATTGTTGTTGCTCCGGATGTGTGAATACATCTCAATAAAGCACTTATTCCAATCAATTTTCGCTACCGGCTATGATATAATGTCACAACAGAATTTCTGAGGGTTTTATTTTTGTGTTTTTTGCATAAAAAAAAGACTAAAATGGTACCAAAACAGTAGAAATGGCCATTTACGATTGCAACTATTGAAATTAATACTCGCAGAATATTCAACTATGAGAATCAATTAATTCAAAAAGTCAGAAGATTATATGCTCTTCTACTGAAATGGATGAAATGCTCCATGATGATGCCGGATTAACCCTTCTCTAATGGATGTGCATAAAGGAATAGGGACGTGAAGTCTTGCAGCATCCTCTATATTCACCGGACATTTCTCCTACAGATTATCATCGTTCAAGCATTTTGGAATTTATAATAAAAGGTTCAATAATAGATGGGCCTTAATTCGTGCTTTTACTGAATCTGCGTCCTCTGAACGTTGGAAACTCTATACAGATGGAATACGTGAGCATCAGGGGATTGTGGGGAAATGGATATTCCTTCAAATTTAGTCCAAATATTCACTGTGTCTGTCATGTATGTCACCCTTCAATAAACTATTGAAACATTTATTTTTCAACATCTTAACATAAAAGACTCAAGTGTGCCTCTAATAAATTCACTGCCTATTGTAAGCAATCCACATATATAATGATTAGCAATGTGCAGATGTCACCTGTCACGCTAAGGGGGTGTCACTGACGTAGCAAAATAGAATTTCAATTATGTTATTATGACGTAATAAAAATGCTGGATTTGAAAGAAGATAAAAAGTAAAATAAAAACAGAAAAAGCAAACAAATGAAAATCCATTTTTGGTCAACAGAACTATATTCTTTCAGCTCACTGCAATACAAATCTCTTTTATACATAAATCTTTATCATATATAAATCTCTATCATATGTAAAAAAAAAAAACAATGTGTATACCCATATATTCCATGCATACCGTCATTTATGAAAGCCTATGTAAACCAGTATCATAATCAGTGCTGCTTACTGAAGAGAGATTATTGCGCTAAATCAACCTTAGAAAGTGTAATAAAACGCCAAAACGCGTTAATAACAAGACATTTTATGGTCATTTCAAGAGCTAGTAATGGATAGATTTGCTTCAAATGGGTAGGAAATAGCTGAAAAATATCTAATAGCGCTGAATGTTAAATTTACGCGCTACCAAAACAAGAAAGGCTGTAAATTTAGTGCAAAAAGCGCTAAATTTGCAACACTGGTCATAATATTAGCATTAGTTCTATACAAATTCTTGCTCACCTGACATGATATTTTTACAATATTTCCAGTCTGTAAAACGATATGATGAAAAATTGCAATTAGTGAAATAACTGTGGATGTGAAACTTTCTGCAGGAAAACAACTTTCTCTTGAAGTGAAGGAATGGCTTTTGAAATGATGAATGCATCATTTATCACTTCTAAAAACTAAAATTATTAATAAAACTCCGTACGTCTTCAGAGAGTTGAGACCGGAATTTAATCTAAATCTTTTCGCAATAATTTATTTTCTCACACATTCTCATTTCTTTCTTTCTTTCTTTCTTTCTTTCTTTCTTTCTTTCCTTTTTTTCTTTCTTTTCCTTTCTCTTTTCTTTCTCACTTTTCTTTTCATTCTCTCTCTTTCTTTTTCTCTTTTTCTTTTTTTTGTTTCATTCTTTCTCTCTTCCTATATCTGTTTTCTGTTTCCCCACTTCTTTTCATTCTGTCTATTTTTCATATTTTCCCTATTCTTTTATTTTTTCTCTTTCTCTTTCCTTTTATTCTCGTTCCATTCTTTCTCTCTTCCTCTTTCTCTTTTCTGTTCTTCCTGTTTCTTATCATTCTTTTTATTTTTCATGTTTTCTTTTTTCTTTTCATTTTCTCTTTCTTTCCCTTTTCTATTCCTTTCTTTTGCTTCATTCTCTCTCTATTCTTCTTTCTTCATTCTTTTTTCAATCATTCTCTCTCTTTCTTTTTCTCTTTCTCATTTCTTTTTCGTTTCCTTCTTTCCCTTCTTTCATTTCCCCTTTTTCTTTTCATTCTTCCTCTCCTCTTTTCTTTTCCTTTTTCATTCTATTATTTCTTAATCTTTCTCTTTTTCTTTTCTTTCTTTTTTCTCTTTCTTTCTTTTTTCTCTTTCTTTCTTTTTTCTCTTTCTCTTTTCTTTCTCCTTTTTAGTTTCATTCTTTATTTCTTTCTCCTTTTCCTTTTTTCCTTTTCATTGTCTTACTCTTTCTCTTTCCCTCTTCCTCGTTCCTTGTCATTCCCTCTCTCTCTCTCTCTTTTCTCTTTTCTTCCTTCCTTTTCTTTTCTATTCCTCCTCTCTTTCGCTTTTCTTCTTCCTTTCCACCCCCTCTCTCTCTCTCTCTCCACTCATAATACTTACCGGTAATCGTTTTGACGTTAATCATGAACGATCCCACAGTCAAAAACAATCAAAACCATTGATATTTACTTACATGCAGTGTTGGAAGAAAATCAAGTACCTGTCTCTCATGTTAAGATAACCTGCTTGCCAGCCTTCGAGAACAGCATTGGAGAACCTGGAATCGAGCACTAACTACAGACAAAATATGCAACTGTCTAATCCCCCAGCGGGCTGTGTATTCACTGAGCCTAGCTTAGTCGGGCCAAAAATCCACATTCGCAGATCGCCCAGTGAGGATCGAGCTCACCAAGCAAGTAATGATCCGTGAGCCTAGTTTACTCACTACTAATTTTATATCGGTAAGTTCGAACTAATAACCTCGACTTTATTTTTGTCAAACTCCTGTACAAGTTTGGAGTATTTCATTTCAAGTACCGTAACACAAACAACAAGAACAATCGTCTCCAAAACTGAGGCTATGAAACGATACGTAAAATTCACTACTGTTTGTCTGAATGCAAGACCAACTGGTTGCCAGGGGGCTATCTTACTGACTGAGCTAAGTCGACAAGTCTATGATAGTAACGAAAATATATCAGATACGCATGAGCTCATTTCATTCTGATGAACAAAACGTGCTTGTGTTTTTTTCTATTCATCATACATATATATATATATATATATATATATATATATAGCACAAAAGTTGCAGTTGTCATCTTCAGTCAGAATAAAAGTAGGAGTGGAGTTGGTCTTTGCATCAGCCAGTCTAGTATCACAACATTTCAGTTTCTTACTCCAAGAGGATTTACACCACGCCTTGTCATACACGTCACATCCGGCGCCTGTGCTTCTGTGTTCTTGGGATTGTCTTATTGTGACCTGCACTGAACTAACGATCTTCCAAAGTACCCATTGAACTTCGAGAGACCACCCAGTACTCGGGTTAGGCTTCTGAGACCCCAAATTCATCCCCTGTTTTTCTCTTGGTTAATGACTTCAACGAGCTATTAATGCATCATCGTGATAAAACAAGACAGTTATGACGGGGAAACTAACCCAAATACAACCAATGGCTGTCGCCAAAATGGTGAATCTCGGTAGCAGTTCACTATAACCCTAGAAATGAATCTTCTTCCTTTGTTCTTTGAAGGAGTTGCCGGACTATGGGGTTACTAGAATAAAGGGGGTGTCGGATTAAAGGGATTGTCGGAATAAATAGAGAGCCAGGTTGCATGGGGTTTGCTGGATTGAAAAGGTTGCCTGATTAACTAAAGTTAATACCTACAGGATCTCGAAACTGGGGTCAATGCCTACAGGACAACGATTGTCAGTAGGCACGAATCAAACCGCCGTAAGAACAGATCTAAAAAGATAGATTTAGATAATGAAAGTTAAACTGGGGGAGAAAATTACATAAAGAAAGTTATGTGGTGCAACGAAAATGAAAATGATTCGTGGGTACATAGTGAACTGCTAACGCTATTCGATGTCATAAAACCTTGTCTTAAAAGTTCAGGCAAGTTCTAACAATTTCTGTCTCATTCTTTTTAGGTGAGGTATTATCATTAAGTATAAGTGTTTTCGGGCTGTTGTTCCTATCTCGGTTCATCTCCTGAAAACAACGTTTTCACCGTTGTGACCTATGGCCTTCCGTAGGGGGGTTTCGTGGGTGGTGATATAGGTCGTCACCGTCAAAGCTCGAGGACGGTTTGCCCATATTCTGCGGGCAGATTTTAGTTAGAAGCAGTTGTTATGTCAGATCAATGTTGCTGACGATTCTCATGTTACGAGGTGTATGCCGCAGGGGCCGCCCTTCTTAAAGAGTCCTTTGGATTTTCATAAAAAATGCTGAGTGTACATCTGACCATCTTTGGATTAGAAGGTATATGAATCCATCCTCTTTTTCTGGAGAATGGTAAATAACTCTTTCTCTTAGGGAAATGGTAAATAAGTTCAATCAATATATTACGATAAGAACCCAAAATCTCAACAAGGGAAAGGAACACTCAGATATTCATTCAACCCCCACATTCTGTCAATATGGATCCATCCATTGTAGACCGAACTCACTACCGTAGTAATGGTGAGCGAAACTAGATTGGTAACAACTACTCCGCAGCTGAGGGGCCCAAATTGATGTTCAAGTTTTGCTCAAGTTTAGCCAGTGAGGTTGAACTCTCTACACTTGCAAAGATTTCGGCGTGACAACTTTTTTAACCAACATGCAACGGCAAGGCGTTCTAAACTTAATAGCCGATCAACAACAAATTTTTTTTAGGGTAGATCAGACTGACTGTTGCAGGATCAAACTCCATTCTAATTTCTATTCCTACTGAAGATGATGACAGAAACTTTTGTATTGAATATATAATTTCTCTGAAAAAGATCGCTGGCAACCATCGAAATGGATCAGAACATGCCTATGTCATGATAAAAGATTATGAGGTGTAATACCTATTTTTCTTGAATTTTCCACTCACTTTCCAATCGCCATTTTACCAACAATATATGATAAATAAAAAATATGAAATATATTTGTCTTCGTATAAATCCAATATTTGAACGAAATAAGTCCAGACATATCAATTGGTCCTGATCACAGTAGGGCTATGTGAATTTTGCATATAGGTTTACACGTCTAATTTTGAGGATTGTTCTTGTTATGGTAGAAAATGGAGTCAACTCCAGTTTTGGAGTTCGACCAAAAACTAAAATTTGGTCTTTCAAAACTAGCCTATCAAGGCAAGGTCAAGGTGGTGTCCAGTCAAAAGACATAAAGACAAGAATCATCAATAAAAACAACAATAATGTTGTGTGGACTGCAGCAAACTACAATCGTGTCCAGTCAAATCATTTGCCAAAAGGGAAAATACCGTAGTACGAATGTTTATCTGAATTTGTACTAATTAAGTAAATTAATTCAGTATTTTTTGTACATTTTAATGAATAAAATTTCAATTCTGGTTTTGATAAATTACTTAATTAGTAATAAATTCAGCTGAAATATTGATACTACAATGTTGTCCTTCCGACTGATGCCATTTGACCCATCGCGACTGTAGCTTGCAGTAGTCTGTACAACATTATTGTCCTTGCGACTGATGCCTTTTGTCTTGATGCATTTCATCCTAGATCCATTAAGGTACTTAATGTCTTCATTTTGTGAGAGGTATTTTGAAACAAAAAAAAAAAAACAGATCAATCATTTTTTTTCAATGGTCAATGAAATACATTTTTTATTGAGTAAAATTCTTTTTCTCCATATTATAAAGTACCAAAATCATGATCGGATAAATTTGTTCCAAAAGACATTTATCATTCTTGTGTTTATTTCTCGTGGCACATGCGTCCCAGTAGACTCCTGGAAATGATTAACGGGGCATATGTATACACCAGCAGTCATAGAAACCTCAAGATATACATGCTTCAGCAATCACAAAAGGGTTAAATATATACTTTTTTTTATCTAAAGAAGTTGAACAGTATTCCCCACAAGGTGACAAAATGTTTTTATTTACTAACCTAAAGTAGGTGATATCAAGAACGATTCTCACTTACTTGTTGTTAAGCTCATAAAAATATTACTAAAATATAGTTTATAAGAGTTAATGTGTGCGCTTACCAAGATTGCAAACGAAAGAAAAATATCATCTGTTTCATATAATCATCGTATAGAGTGTTGCTTTTTGATCGGCTCAACCCAGCGCAGCTGGCGTTATCATGTCACCCTGAAGTCGAGGTAACCCTTTTTGACGTTTATGACTAGTAAACATGCGTAGACAGAGGGTGGAATATATGGTTAGAATAGGGTGGGGATAGTTGAAGAGACAGTGTAACCAGAGACGTTAATTTAATGCGACATCAAACCTAAACAAGGTCACTGTCATCAGCTGATGACGCGCCTAAAAATGGATGTTTTTTTGCCGAAAAATCGTAGAAATAATACATTGGGAAAATATATGACAGAGGCTGTCTTTCTTGGTTATCTTGTAAATTTTATGAGTCTGTAAGTTTTCAGATATACGTTTTATTGGGCTTTGAATTTTTCAATTTAGAATATTTTTTAAATTGTTTATTTTTCCGTGACCAGCTCCTCTGTACTTCTAACTATTGGATTGAAGCGAAAGTTCCCAGCAAATTTATGACGTAATTCTTCAATAGTATAAATTCATCGCATCAATATTCGGTCATCCAACCATTTCTCTTGCCTTTTTGTGACCTTATATTTCAGCCGAATTGTGTATTAGATAAGAGAACGATTCCGGTTTCGATTCGATTAATTCTTTGGGGAACTTTTCGATATCTTGCTGGGACCGTTGACCAAAGAGTGTTACATGAAGCGGAATAAGACATAATCTGAAAGAAATTGGTCTGGAGTATACACTATGTGTGGTAGAACTTCCCATTCCAGCTCCATGATTATATTTGAAACACGAAGATGGATGCTGCCATGCAGCAAAATCGCCGGTCAAATTTCTTATCTAGATAATAGTCTTCTCTCTTCCAATGCGTCATTCAAACGAACCAATTGCTCACTCTAGTATTGCACAGTATTAGTTTGTGTTCCAGCTATTCATAATAATGATTTCCTTTGAATACAACCAAACACTGGGAAACACTTTTATCTGCAAAGAATTTTATTTAGGTTGAGATCTTGAAGACTGTCCTGCAACTAGCCAAGAATTTAATAGTTTTTACATTCTCGTAATAAATCCATTTTGCATATCCGGTGACCATTTTCCCAAATGACCTTTTTGTGTCAAATAAGAAGATAAAGGTAAGTATTTAATTGTTGACCGATATCCTTTCCTCTAAGTTCAAATGGAACTCATATTCTAGCTTTTCTCCCATGTGAATTGTATATGACGCATCGGGGGTGATTTATTGTACAAACAATAAAAAGCTGAGTGAACTTCAAAGGCCATTCTTTTTTTTTCTCTCTCTCTAACGTTTGTTTAGAATGCTGTATTGTATCTCAACTGTTTTGTTTGGCCTTGTGAGATGAATGCTCTTCTTAGTAGAAATTGAGAAGTTTTAGTTTCCATTGAACTGAAATGCCGTTTGTAGAGAAATGTATGAATGTAGTTCAAGTTATGTTTGTATTTAACCTTGGTCAAATATAACATAATACACACAAAATAAATACAAGCAAGACAGATATTTTCCAACAAGAATATGCACAAGTAAAAACATTTTTGTAACAATAATAATAGTACAAAATGATTTATAGTAAACATTAAAATGAACATACGCAATTAAAACATGCTGAATAAGAAAGCACTCAGAGAGTGCACACTTCAGCCAATGCCACTGTTAGGGGAGGTAATTATGCATGGATCCGCCTAAACATTTGATCTATTCTTTTGAACTCTATTATCCTCACTCCTACAAAATTTGATTTGAATTAATTGAGAACTTTTGAAAAAACATGAAATATGGTGATATTATTGGGGTTTGGACATATAACTTCGATGTAGGCGAGATAACTGCCGATGGATACGCTCCAAAATTCAATCCATTCTCCCATAGACTATCTTCCACCTTTTCATGAAATATCATTGTAATTTATTGATAACTTTTGGAGATATAGGGTAGACAGTCATAAGCGTATACACTAAATCTGATTTTTTAAAAAAAACGGAAGAATGCTTCTCAATCAGATAACATTTCCTGGGTCCCTACCAAAACTTTACAACCTCTTTCTCATCAAATAGTTCACCCTTTCACGAACTTGATATTCATTCATTACTTTCAGAGACATCGTGTGGATAGACATGACATTTTGGTGATATTACGTGGTTTTTGACATATAGTGAAGATGTTGAGGAAGTAATTTTGCATAGATCCTCTCCAAAATTTAATCGCTTTTTCAGTCGTCTATAGTTCATCCTTCCACAAAATCTGATTGAAATTCATCGAGATAATCTTTCGGCAATATTATGTGGTTTTGACGTATAACTCGTAGAGGAAATAATTGCGCCTGGATCCGCCCAAAATTTAATCAGTCCTTTCGTAATCTATTGTCCACTCCTCTAGAGAATTTGAAATTGAGAACATTTTGACAGTCATGAGCGTATACGTAAATGTAATTTGAAAAAAAAAACGAAAGAAATTCCTGGATCCGCCCTAAAATTTTATCTTCTCTTTTTTGCCTATCCTTCTCCCAAATTTCATTGAAATTCATTCTGTATTTTTGGAGATATCCTGTGGGCAGAAGAACGAACGAACAAATAAACCAACGAACTGACACAACTAAAAATGTATTCCTCCTTTCAACTGACAGGGGTAAATGAGAAGAGAAGATAGGAATGTGTGCAATGAGAAATTACCTCCGATGCAAATTTGAAGACGTTTTATATCTACCTAATGTAGATGGGTTAGTGCGCGAAAGGATTTTCGTTGGCTGGCTTTTATATATAAGACGTGGACATAGAACAGAGTGTAAAGAAGCAGTTAAATAACTCAGATAAACTAGCTAGATATCTTGAGACTCCGTGTTGATTTTATATTTCAAATCTTCCCGCAAGAGCTTATCTTGAGAGTTATATTGTTCTAACTTTGTGGAAAGGTGTGTTTACGTTTATACTAAATTCATTATAAATTTGTATTTCTTAAACCTAATGGAAATTATATAAATTTCCATTTTTCTTCTAGCTGGACTCGGCAAAACGTTGTTCATAAGTGGATAGCACTGTTACACATAGTACAAAAAATGGCGCTGGGAATTTTGCATCAGCCCAATATTTGGAATTTATACTGACTAACGAAATTTGTCCGTCAACCATTTTAGAAATAAACGCATTGAGAAAACCATTGTTTTATTTATTCTCTTTTTTTGGAGAGGGGGTTCAACCATCTGACGATGTTTTTTTCACCTCTCAAGAACTATCACCAATCAACATTAATTGTTAAATAGCGTGTGTTTAAGCTTCGTACAGCACTTTTACAATAAAATACAGATGTGAATTTTTCGTTTGGGCGTCTTTCATGTGAGTGTCTTTCTGGCCACTAAATATATCTATGATCATAAATTGCGTTTATTCTGTCGGATCATATATCCATTTCTTAATAACATAACTGTCGCGTTAAAAGAAACGACAGAGTAGATATAGATCGTGAATAAGCAAAATGGGAATTTGTAGTTGAAACAGTTATTTGGGCCTTTGCATTACCGGCGGCTGTTTAGTTCAATGGTTAGAGCAACGCTACGTCGAAGCGACCACCCTATCGGTCACAAATTTGATTTCTGCAGCATCCCCATTTTCTTCAACCGTTTATTCTACTCATGTTGTGTAGGCCGGGTGATACATTTTCTATTTAATAACGGGAGAGCTTTCTAAATGAGAGTTTTAGTATAATATGAAGTGATTCATAATCATTCTGTCAGATCATGTATCCATTTCACAATAACATATATGTGTATGTGTGCATGAATACAATACAAATCAGAAATGCAATATGATACTATTTGATATAACATCCGATGTATGGTGGGTTTATTTCATAAAACGCTCTATGCATTCAACATTAAACATTAAGTTAATTTAGAGTAAAACTTAAAATATAATGGAGTATGGATTTGCTACACAAATACGTTTATGTTTCCTCACTGTTTGGGTTTCTTAGCTCAACCAGGGCAGAAATATAAAAGTATTTGCGTATCAAATCCTTATCGTATACATATATGGCAGAGGTAAAATGCTAGCCACTGGGTCTGAAGCAAAGGATTCGATCCTACCTCGTGGTGCTGGATGGGATAATGAATAGTCTATAGCCACACCGAAGAAATGTAATACAACGAAACAACTGTCTGTGGATGACACGATTATTCAATTATTATAATATATATACATATAAGGCTAATTTAGTTAGAAGAAATTCAAGATATTGATAGAAATGAGATGGTGTTAGACGTGAATAATTGAGTATAAGATTAATGATCTTATATTTTTCTAATTTTCCGGTTGAATATATTGGTAAAAAATGAACTCGAAGAATTATTCCGACCTACTTGTATTCTTGAAGATGATATCATAAATTTGCTTGTTTGCGTGCTGTCCAAAATCAAGTCCGACGTAACAGATTTATCAATAACGAGGGTGAACACACAACACAAGTGACATGAACAACGAGTCACAAACGTTGTTATACTCATTGATCCCTCATTGTCAAATATGTTTTTTGTGTTACATGCATAAGTAAACCCTTTGTTTTAAAAAAAATGATGCGCAGTATCAAATAACATCCATATACAATACATTATGATAATATCCTACGTGAAATAACAAACTACATGTATCATAACACGACCCTAAGAATAATAAGATAAAGCTAAATGTTAAAATCATAGCTCAAGGGAAGGTAGTGTTGAATCGACACAGCTGGGGAGCCGTGTTATATGACTGTTTTCAACGTTCTTTTCGATCCCTGACACAGTATTATGGAAAACTGATGATCCCAACAAAAAAAAGTTCGCACCTAGCACCATAATATCTAATACTGTGTAAAGCATAAAACCCACTGAAAATTTTACAAAAATTGAATTAACAGACGTTTGGGAATTGACTTAAATGACATACATTTTGTAAAATTGTTCTTATATACATAATCTTTAAAACTGTAACTCTTTCCAAACTATATATACATATATATATATATATATATATATATATATATATATATATGTATATATATATATATGTATATATATATATATATATATATATATATGTGTGTATATATATATATATATATATATAAATATATATATATGTATATATATATATATATATGTATGTATATATATATATATATATATATGTATATATATATATATATATATATGTATGTATATATATATATATATATGTATGTATATATATATATATATATATATATGTGTGTGTGTGTGTGTGTGTGTGTGTGTGTGTACTAATATCCCACAAAAAAAAGTTCAATGAATATAACAGATGAAAAGTAAGGAACTGGTTGGAGATCATTTTATGTCTAATAACATGAATATTTTGAAAAAAAAAAGGGTTTATATTAATAGTTGTATTTCTCTACTCATGGGGAAAAAATGACCGGTCTCAATGAAATCATCAAGAGAAATTATTTCTCTCTTGATAATTTCATGACCGGATTTAAATTTTGAGCTGGATTACAATTTTGTATCCGCCCAGTAATATTTTCGAAATGAGAAAAGACAGTTGAAGAAAAAAAATGAATTTATAACTATAAAGCTAAAAAGATAAAATACAAACATATTCTTTGTTTAATTCAAGTTTGCATGTGGGCGCATGCTAATATGGGCGCGCAAGCATCTTTGCATGTCAGATCAACTGTGTGTATGTGTATATGAATGTGTGTGTAGGTCAGTCAATGTGTGTGTACGCTAGCCCCTATGTGTGTGCGTGCGTGCGTTTGTTTTTGGTCGAGGGTATTTGCATGTACATGAGTACGTGAGCATATGTGTGCGCAAGTGTTTGTATGTGTGCTTGAACATGTGCCTACGTAGGCGTGTGTGTGAATGTATGTGTATTAATATACATCCAGGTTAGTTTATGCGTGTGCAAGCGTAATCGTTTGTGCATAGGTGTGAGGTGTGTGCGTTTGTATATATACATGTTTGTGTATGCATGTGTGTGTCTGTGATTATATGGTACAAGGTTATATAGTAGTCACGTAGCCTCACTGTTGGAGCACTCCCACAAAATGGGCGACGGATCCCATAGCTAGCTTAGGCATCTGCCAGGAGAAGGACACTCCTATCAAACCTACGATCTTGAGGCCTTGCTTCTATTCGCGCTACCTCAGCGAACCATACAATAAACCCCCTTGTTTTAAAGGGTGGGTCGACCCTGCAGTAGTTGACTTTCACCACAAAACACCATCGCGTATGCTGGAGGGTTATTCCGCGCTCAGTTCCCACCATCTATAGTCCTACTGCTGTGGAATCCCCTTCCAATAAATCTTTGTCAACCGAGCCAAGATATCAGTGCTCCAGAAATTTCAAATTCAAATGGACTTCCCACCGGTACCAGAGGTCTGCGTTCGAATCCATTTGAAAGTCATGCTTTCGAATGCTGATTTTCAGGACAAGCAGATTGGCCATCATCATTTCGAAGATTAGCCGAGCAAAATTTTACCACTACCTCTCTTCTCCTATTTGGTCTTGTGATGCACTAAGCTGAGTTTAGGAGATAACGAAAAGTGAATTTGAGGATGTTGTCCAAGTTGGGAAATAAACAAAAACAATACTCGATAATCAACTTTTAACACATTTTATGACACATCCAATTGAATTTAATGGTCATTCATAACCAAACGATTTTTTCATAGAAGAGAGAGGTGACTAGCGCTAGATCTTGCCAAAGAAAAACCAAGAACTTTGGAAAGCTGGCCTTTTCAACTCTCTGAACCTCTTTTGTTACCACTGACGAATCTGTAGACTTGAAGATTTGTCCTTACCAAGGTTGTAAGATGTCTTTTGTCGCACAAGACCAAATCTGTATCGTCTTGGGACCAAATTAAATATATTCAGTACCAACATAACCAAATAATTTGAAATCACTCGTTCGATTATTTTTTCAATAAAGTAGATTAAAATACACATCTTTTATTCTATAGAAACTATTTGTTCAAGTAAAATTAACTTTGTTTTATTTTCAAAGGATTTTATGGCCTTGCATTTATTGATTAAAATTGCGACCATTGCTTCATATTGTATGAAAAAGTTTGATAACTATGATAAAAGAGACCCCACATTTGTTTTCTTTTTTAGAGTCCCGAATGACGTGACTCCAAAATGACAAATGGCGTCTGCAAATGAAAAACTGATCGTTTGAATCTAACTAATCGAGGACCGACAACACTCAATTTTGTATATCTTGCTCGATGGGATTTTTCAGCTTCAGGAGAAATGAGCTCAGGATAAGAATAAGTACTAAGATTCTCTCCCCATTGAAGAAGGAACGGCTTTGAGAGAATACACGAAAAAAAGAACTCTCCCATTTGCAGAAGATACGTGATAAAAGGGATGTGAAAATGAAACTCTGTTTCAAGAAGTTACGTAAACGACAGAACAGGAGCCTCTCTATGATCGTAAAAGAATATTAACCAGAAAGGATTTTAATAGTCTTGCCTGCTTCTCAACTCATTCCGAGAAAGATTTCCATTTCTTTACTACATTGATAGAATTGACACTTTTGGAGATGCACCGAGCGGAATATGTAATGCTATCTGTCACAAGGACGATATGTCTTTTCCCGCCATTTCATGGGTGTAGATTCTTTCATCGACTGACAATTAGCTGCAATGATGGAAACTTTTATTGCAATCGGCCTTGGAATTCTAGATCTATGGTCGAGTGAACTGAATCAGATGATTTGGAATCGTTTTTAATATTAGCGAGCTCAGTTGATTGAATCTCGTTTAAATATCAATGAGAGGGCAACATTCTTTCTTAGTCCTATTCGTTACCTTTGCGACTTTCAGCGTACACCCAGAAGTCGTCCAGTTTGGGAGTTTTATTTGTAAAAAATCTTATAGTTCATGTACATTTATGCTTCATGATATCAATCGTGTGTAAGGTATTGTTATCTTTGGTAAATTTTCTTCCACTAATAAATCTGGGGTTTTTTTCGGGACCAAATAGCTTCTTTTAGTACTAAATTTGTCGAATATTGGTCTTAGAAAATACCAAATGGAAACCCCTACCTTGATCCGTATTTCCACGAGTGTATGAATAAGTGAGGCAGAGCGTCCATGTACGCATAGATTTCTAATAACTTGTTTATATTAAACAGACTAAAACAATTTCAAGTAAAAGAGAAACGTGGGGAAAGTGAAAAATCGTCTTTTTAATCTTTTCCTCACGGATCTCGCAGTATTTTGTGGAAGAAAATATACTTCGCTCAGATGTTGATAGGGTGCCTTCACAGGAAGTACCAAAACTGTCATGCATACAAATAAAGGGTGATGGAGTGAGAAAAAAGTGTGGAGAGAGAGAGAGATAGAGGGAGAGAGAAAGAGAAAGAGAAAGAGAGAAAGAAAAAAGAGTAGGAGATATACAATAGAATTTTAAATAGAGAGAGAGAGAGAAGTTAGGAAATCAAAGAAACTAGGGCAATTGATACCTTTCCCGTTTTTAGAAGGCTGTGTTTTTCAGAGTTGGTATTTTTAGGGTTGGTAGTCAGGGTTAGGGGTAAAGTTAAGTTCGTCAGCATCTAACCCTAAAGAGACCAATCCTGAAGAACGATTTATTCTGCAGCTGAAACGGGGTCGAAACGGGGAATGAAAAGAAGCGGTAAAAATGAAAGAGAGAAAAAAAGACATAAAGAAATTTAAAAAAAAAAGGAAGACAGAATTAATGAATTAATAAATGAATGAAAGAAAGAATATGTAAGAATAAGCACTGTCGGACAGACAGAAAGAAAGAAAGAAAGAAAGAAAAAGAAGATATATAGAGAAGAAAAAAGAATGAATAAATGAGAGAAAGTAAAGAACAGAAAGAACAAGCCTGGCTGCTGCAGAGTCAAACACCACCCCAACTTCTATTCCGACAAGTTGATTACTGCAACTTTTGTATCGTATATATAATAAATAGAGTATTATACACATATACTTCTTAGTATAAGTGTACTTATTAGAATGAAATAAGAGTATCTGCAAGATAAACTTTGGTGATATGAAAGACTTGTCAATTTGGCTCTGTCGGTAAGAGAGCCAGCTACAAATCATTGGTCGTGATTTCAAATCAGTGTAAGGAAATGTTAATTTTTAATGTCTTCATCTTTTAAATGCGTATTTGTAACATAAATTTTCACGCATATTCAAGTCTTGTCAATTTAGCCCAGTCGTTAAGCGATCAGCCCACCGATTTGTTGACGTTGAATTCAAATCACAATACAGGATTTATTTTAGTTACAATAGGGGGAAGCGGAGGAGGAAGAAGGGGCAGTAATTTTTCTTTGAATGAATTGATTCTCATACGAATGAAGTATTGTGATATGAAAATATTCTGCAAGGATCATCTTAAACAAAAATCGTTCATTGGCATTTTCGGCGTTTTTGGGCCATTTTTGTTTTCTTTGAATTGAAAAAAATGCCGTTCTTTTATGATATCATTAGCAGTTGGTGAAAAAATTGATCGAAAAATATTCTTTTACCCCTCTTTTAATGACGTCTCACCTTCTAATGACATCACAGCTCTTTCTTTGATCTTATTTATGTTGACTGATGTAACTGGGACTGATCAATCGATCGAAAAGCATCTTACTGAGATGTGTGGAAATATCTATAAAGAAGATATAGTTATCAAAAAAGATAAGAGAGAGAAGTGGATGAATAAGAAAAAGAAAAGAAAATGTTTGGAAGAGAAAGAGAGCTACAGAGATTTAGCGAGGAATCATTAAACGTTGGAGGGAAAAAAAAGCTAAATAATGGGTAAATGTTCGGATGAGGTTTGCAGAGGTAATGGACGCTGTACAAAATAAAAGCGTAAATTACGCAGACAACTCGAGACAAATAGATTTCTTATTTACATGAGTTCCAGAGGTTATAGAAGTTATTTAATCATTTTATGATATTAGTTCGAACCGTTTATTCATTCGGTATTACAAATGTGAACCTCAATCTAAACCTTAACCCTATCCCTAAACACTAACCTCAATACTAACCCTGAACTGTGAAACTAAATTATATCTTGTTGTTGAATTTGTTAGAATATAGTTTTGAATAGTGATTTTTTTTCTGCTTACGTTTGCTTCGTAATAATTTAGGTAGTTGTCTAAACTAGTTATCTCCTTTTTTTGTGAACCTCATCCAAACAATTACCAAATGAAGAAATGGAAATAAAGAAGACGGGATGATTTTTCTGGAAAAGGGAAGATTAGAAAAGAAACTAGAAGGAAATAGTGGCAGAGAGAGAGAGAAGGGGGGCAGAATACAGGTTCTATAGTGAGAAGAAAAGATTTGAAAGAGAGGAAGAGGGAAAGACAGAGAACTGCATAGAGACTGGCGTGTGGACGGAAAGGAACAGAGACGGTTTTTGCTAAGAGAAGCGGGAGGTGTGATGAAATGATGAAGAGAGAGGAAACATGAGGATATGCATTGAAAAGAGAGAGGGTGTGGGAGAGAGAAAGAAAGAAAGAAAGAGAGGGGAAAGAGAGAGGAAAGAAGAGAAAAGTTTAAAAAATGTAAAAAAAAATGGATCTCTGCAGATGTAAACCGTCTGGTGTGACTTCTCAAAGATATCTCTCTGTCCTTATTTTCAAACCACCACCGCCCAGGTGACTTCCGTTCCCACGTCATGTTCGAAAAATTGACGTCATTTAGTGAGAATGACGTCAGAATTATTTGCATTTTAATATCGCACGTTTTAATGGTGCAAAAACCGGGGAGCAAGGATAAGTTCTTGGGCTATTATAAACTTTCCTGTTTCAAAATGGCGACCGCTCCAGCTGCAGGATTAGTGTTTTATGTTTAGTGTATTTATGGTCATTTTCTTAGGGTTAGTATTTTTAGAATGAGGGATAATATTTGGGAGAAGGGTTACTGCTAGGGTTTGGGGTAGGTTTAATGTCGTCTGCTCCTTTGACTATAAATCGCCATCAGCGCCTGACACTCTTTGGCGGCGATTTTGAAACAGATAAGGTCACATTTGTCAGCGTGTAGCCAATGTAATTCATAATTCGCCCATCGGTTTCCATGTGAAACCATTTCAAATATTCAGGTAAATACAGGAATACACTTTTTTTTTTGAAAGTTCGCTAAACGCTACGGAAAAGAGCGAAGAGCGAAAATTGCGGCCAAATCAACTGATTGATTCAAGCGCGATCCCCAAACACTGAAGTGAGGATTGTCGGGAATCAAGGGAATGAGGTCTCAATGTCACCTGATAATGTTATCGCTATGTGTCTCGAACTATATTGGGTACATTAATTAGTCTTTGGCAAAGGTTACCTTTCCCGTTTCATGATAGCCGTCGTTTTTGCTATAGAAGAACAGACGCTGATGATAAATTCTAAATCAAAAAACCTAATCTTAACCCTAAAGATACTAACCCCAAACCCACTAACACTAACACGAACTGTGGCCATTTTAGAACAGGAAAGTCAACAGTTGCTCTAGTCTTCAAATTCAACATTGAAAATTGCAATGCATTAATTGAAGATTATTAATTGTTATCTGCTAGATAACATGGAAACCTTTAAATGAAACAGTTTTAATCAACTTATAAATGTATTTACATGTTTCCCCAGCTTTGCACAAAAAAATCGTAGGCTGAGACTGCGTAAATCAAAAAGGCAATTACCATTAATTTAAACGAGGAAATATTTGAGCGTTCAAAAACCTGGAAAATATTGGTGATGCTATGATGAGTTGAGTCGTTAGAGGTTAGGCTTTTGGAAAGAACAAGAAATTGGCACTGTAGGAGACAGAGAGGGGGCGTGCGCGGTACCTCTATCATGACTTACTTCGAAACAAAAGCGGGACATTATTTTCACTTTTCACCTTTTTTTCGTAAAAAGGAGAAGATAGCGTAAAGCGAACATACAAAAGACGGGGGAGATACCTGTGTTTAGCTGCTGAGTGCATAACATGAAATAGGCTGGACCTGGTTTTAATTCGAAATTGTTTTTGTTTTTTAACACTTTAACGCTATATTTGTTATCTAAGAGATTTGAACAAGGATCCACTGGGCGCCCGCAGCGTAATCAGTTAGCAAACTATAACCATCAATGAAATGGAAATCGGTCAGAAGCAGAATTTCGCTAAAACAGGGGCTGTAACTATTTTGCTGTTGCTGAAAACGGGGTTCGGCTGTACTTAAGAATGGAATTGCACTCATAAAAATGAATAACATAGAATTACTTTTTAGAAGCCACTCTTTTACGTTGAAATTTTGCACGTGAGATTTCAAGCCTGGCGCCTCTAATCTTGGCCTCTTAGCAGGGTTGGAATTCAAAGACTGCAACTCCGGCTCCACCTTGTTTTGATTGTATTGCAGCGATTTGGAGCTCGCGTAATCATAACATACCCGATTCACCGATTCCGGTTTCCGCGCCGCTGATTGTTACTTCACTTGTACCCCTTTTCTTCCTTTCATTTTTTTGCTGTAATTACAAGAGGTTTGAAGTGGTCGAGGGGGGGGGTGCTAACAGCACTGACAATGGACTCTTCGGAGAGAGTTCAAACTCTGGGACGATTCGTGTTCGTATTCGCATTTAGGCCTCCGGGGAGAGGCACGAGTCCTTCTCTCGCACGATCAGCAGGTAAAATAGCAGGTAAATCGAATGTCGCCACTTCGGGTGCACGTCATCTCCAAATGTATTCCACATGTCGTAAATTGGGAGGGGGTAAGTAGTAATGTGATATCGAGAGCTCAAGCAGGAATGGCCCAAGCTGTAGCCAGTATGAGGTTACTTTCACAGTTCGACGTTTACAAAAGATTTTCCTGTGCAAAATTTCAGTGCAATTCGGCCATCTATCGATAGAAAAAATGCAAATCGTGAAGACACCCAAACTGCATGGGTTCTGGGAGTAGATTTTCGATTCATGCTTCTTCCATTAAGTTTCAACAAAATTGACCAAATACTTTATCATATAGTAACAGTTTATATTCATATCAAAGAGTCAACTTATTTATATAAATTCAATTTCTAGCACCTACAATGAACTTTAAAAGGGATATTTGATTCATTTATTTCCATACATTCAAATATATAGCACACATAGAACTGGTTCAAATGTTACATTTTCTTCGTTTAAATGATTGAGGATTAGTTTTCTAAATAGTCCCTGTATAGAAAACTGCTAAAAAAAAAAGGCTGAAGTCGTAGCCGACTTTTTATGGCTCAGTGAATACAAAAGTTATGCCTTGGTCCAAAAGTCTCCGGAAATACAATTTCAGCTCAACCGACAATCTATAAGATAACTTTGTGGGAGGAAACTTTGAATGGCGCAGACCTTCTTGCCAAATGGGTTCTGTGAGTAGATTTTATCCGATAAAAAAATTAGAAAAATAGAAATAAACTTTATATTCAGTTCAAATCCTTATAAGTTTTTTAGCTGGTTGGTTTTTTATTTCATTGTTGTTGTTTTCTATCGCGACAATCGGATCATTTTGAAATTAACTCTACTTGCGTTCACTGACCATTAAGTTCGATATCAAGTCACTTCTTATTCATAGAATTTGTGTCAGAATTATTGGTGAATAAATAAATAAATGAGAGAAATTACTCTATAATTAGCATTTGATATACTTTAATTTATCTCTCGTAGCAAAATCGGATTATTACAATATAGATTATCGGGGTGAGTGAGACGTTGTCCTGATCTTGGTTCATCTTCTGAACACAACGTGTCGGCCTTTGTACTCTATGGCCTTCTTCAAGTGGGTGTTGTGGGTGGCGATGTTTCGGAAAGCCAAGACGGGAAGTCGTCACCGTCAAAGCCTGGGTACAGAATGTTCCAATTCCGCTGTCAAACTTTGGGGTGAAAGCAGTTACTAGACCAGGACAACGTCGTAGAACTTTTTTCATGTCATAAATATATTGCTCTCCGAGGTTGTTGCCACAGAAACGTCTCTTGAAAGAACCCTTTTCCCCACCTGAAGAAGGCTGTAGGGTACAACGGTCGAAACGATATGTTCAGAAGATGGACTAAGATGAGGACAACAGCCCAAAAACACTTATGCATAATGATAATTTCTGATTGAAAAAAAAATCAGACAGAAAAAATGTAATTACTACTTTGTAAATTGGCCCAGAAATAGCTTTATCCTCCAAGGTCGGACGTTTTAATGGTATTACGCTAAGATCTCGCCACTATGAGCAGCTTTTGCTACGTTATGATAACAAACAACGAAACATTCAGAAATCGGGTCATTATATACAAAAAAAAAAAGAGTAAATGGTCACGATGGAGGAGGAAAAGGGAAAAAAACGAGAAAATTGATAAGTTTTGTATTTAAAAAATGATAACAGCGGAATAATGATAGCTTTATTTTGTTAGAAAAAAGGTTTGGTACTCATATAAGAGTAGAATCTAATGACGAAGAGGAAAAAATTATTCCCATTGAATCCTTTTCGAAAATAATCCCTTACGAAATGGTTATACCTTCGTTTAAAGCTTTAAAAATCTACTCACGGTAATGTTGGGGGCGGGGGGTTCAATGCACGGAAGACGTGAAAAGAAATTTTGTGTTTGTTTTAAAATTGAAATTGAAAAAATCTCCCGAAGAATGAAAAGTATAAGCCTTTTGCAAGGGTTTATTTTCGTGGATGTCCGGCCTCGAAAATTTTTAAATCATGATTCACCCCACTCTTGTATGAGTACCTTTTTTTTTATATGAATATATGTAAAAAAAATAGATAAATAAAAAAAATAAGAAATTATTTGAATAAAATGAATGTACAGATCCACGGGCATTATATATAATGATATATATATTATTCTAAGCAGCTATCAATACATCTTTCCAGTTCTTTTCCTTTTTCAGTGTTGATATTTCATTTTCAGTTTTCGTTGTAAACACATGGACCTGTAGAATCGCATGATTATTGTCGAGCTCAAACGCAGACACCACACTATTATCAAGAATTATTTGAATCTCTATGAAATGATACTTTGTGGCGGAATAGTGTCTTGTCACATCATAAGATTCCGTGGGAAGAAGTTTTTTTGTTTGTTCCGGCAAGATTTTTGCCCTACACCTAAGTGAAAGAGTCCACTGTTACGGAAATAGATTAATTCTTCAAGCTAGAGCATTTAACGGTATTGCGCTAGCAAAAATATTGCTGTGATGTTCCACTTTTGCTTTGTTATGATAACAAACATACCGACAGAAATCAGATCATTATTGTATAAATATGAGAAATATATTTTTTTCTTTGTACAAAAGATATAATCATTTTACAGATTTCAATATTTCATGCAGTAATCAGTAATCGTATCATTTTTTCCTGTTCTACCTTAGTGACAAATGCACAAACATACGATCGATATTATTGGGGTGAGTGAACGCAGACCTGACTTTAATATTATAAATTTGAAAACTGGACTAGAAATTGATTTATTCCTCAAGATAGAGCATTTATCTGTATTACGCAAACAAACAAAAACCTCGCTACGATGTGCTTCTTTTTTTTTCTCTTTTTTTTGCTGTGTTACGGAAACAAACCCACAAACAGGAATCAGATCATCATAGTCACCAATTTTGCTTGTTCGTATGTTTGTTCACGTCACGGTGGAAAAATAAGTTCTGTTCTCATCCTCTCTTTACAGCTTATTAAAGAAAGACTTATGTGGCCAACAGCTAAAGAGTGACTGACTGCTGTGGCTGACGCACAGATACAGTTTGCTTTGTCTATGCATAAGTTTAGTAAGGAAACATGTTTTATCCTCTTCCTCCCTTTAGAGCTGTAACTGAAAGCAATGTTTGAAAATAGAAATATTCTAAAATATCAATCAATCCATAGATATCATTAAAGGAAATCCCGTTATTTTTTATGGTACGATGCTTGTTGTTATATAGGTCATTAAAATTGAATGCCGGTATCAGCTGGTTAGTTTTCCAGCCTTGTTAGAAAGGAACCACCCTGTTCAGAAGGGCTCCCAAAGATACAGAGTACGCATCTTATGGCAGGCAGTGGAGATGGACAGTTCTACAATACAGAATTCAGGAGAGAATTTGTAACTGACATTTGGACCTGGAATGAACAACGCGTTTATTTAATGCATCATTGGGAAAAAAGGAGTTGAATTCGTTATTTTTATATCCATATTGGGAACAGTATTCCACAGCCTTTGTTCGACTCTCCTCAAAACTCCCACGGCACACCTACATCAATGTGTCACGGCCAAGAAAAGCCTTGGCCACGGCTCATTGGTTGATGATCGCTGACTTAAGACTATCACGTCTAACAGTTCAAATTAGTTTCTTTTATCTTTTCTTATTTGGTATCTCTCTCATGGCAATTTTATGACGATGCACTTTTAGTCAGAACTTGGTGCATATACCTTCTAACACTCAGTATGTGTATCTAAACGTACGCGCGCGAGTGTGTGTGTGGTAGGAATGCAGCTGCCCATGTATTATTATTATGATCACATCATTAGGGTGGCACTCAGCGACTTTCACTCCAAGTGGGAAGGGGGGGGCAAGTTTAAATAAAAAAAAATTATTTAAAAAAAGAAGAAGGTTAGGTTACCGGCGGATGTGAGCTGGTTCTTCCTGCTCGACCTTCTTTATTTGTAATTCTTTGTCGGAAACTCCCCTGTTATTGCTCTTACCATCCCACCAACTCCGTTCTCCTGCCGAGACCGGGACTTCAACCGTTGCAGGTGCGCGGTCAGAATTCTGGGTGAAAAGGGTGGGCGAAATAACCGCCTCTCTGTGCTTCCTCTTCTGTTAACCGTCTTTTCCTCACTGCCAAAAACTGCCAGCATAGGTTTCTTCAGTTGTATAACTGGTCTGGCTGGCCGGCTGGCTGGCTAGCGGTCTGGCGGTCTGGCTGGCTGGCTGGCTGGCTGGCTGGCTATGTATGTATGTATGTATGTATGTATGTAGGACACGTACAAACCACACCAATGGAGACCGATAGATGAAAATTTCAACAGTTACTCATTATGTTAAATGAAAAAAACGTTTTTGCTTTTTTTATTTTTTCAGAATTTCCCCTTCCTACAATAGGTTTCCAGCCAGGGTTTCAATTTACGATGTAGGTTCGTGCTAAATTGTTCCTTTAGTTTGTGTCTGCTCGTTTGTTTTTGAAAACTCCGACTTTCTTAGAGAGCACGACTGTATTGCGCGTACAGACCGCGCCAATGCAGCTAAAGAGTTGAAAAACAATTACGCCTTATTATGTCGAAGAAAAACAGCTTCTTTGTTTTTTTGCTTCTCGAAAATCCCCCTCCCCAAATTGGCTTTTTATGAGAGGGGGTCAATTTACTATGTAGGTCCATGCTAAATTATATCCACTTGTTTTTTTTTCTTGCTGTCAATCTTCTTGTGATCACTGTCCAATAAAAAGTAATAGAAGAAACTTATTCATTAATCACTCCTTATACCGATTTTTGATTGATCATCTGCAACTCAGCATACTGCCAAAAGACATTGGTCATGGGCCGGTTTCTATTAAGTGACCAACCAGACTAATTTTTTTTTCTAATTACTTTTGTGCAGCTTATTTACGCTCACATTTTGTCTCATATACTCCTTCACTGTTTCCTCCTTCCTACGATGATGTTGTCAAAAGGTCAAAGAAGTCTTAGGGGCGGGTACGTGGTCAGCCCGGAAAATATCCACCAATTAAATATTGACGGAAACATGACTGGCTGCTGCAGGATCAAATCCACCCTAACTTCTATCCCGACGGAAGATGATTATTGAAACTTTTGTATTATATATATAATGAATAATATAATTTGAACTATAGGGAGTGAGACAGAGTCAGGAGTGAAAGTGTATGGAAGTGAGGTTTATATATAAAATAGGATGTGGATTCTGTAGCGAATCCACATCCTATTATATATTTCCTGTAGCGAATCCACATCCTTATATATTTCCAGCTCTACTCTAAAACAACTTTGACTTTCGAAATATAAAGTTGAATGCATCGAGCACTCTATGAAATAAACCCATCACACATTGCTTTATATCATGCTATAATGCTAACCTGATCCATACTATATATATATATATATATATATATATATATATATATATATATATATATATATATATTAACGATTCTACATCTTTGTTCTTCAGTACCATAATGACAAAATATATATATATATATAAGGCTTTATGTATCTATAAGATAAATTTTCGGCAATTTGAGATTTGGCACTTTTTGCGCTAAATCTAGCACATTTATTCTATTGACAGCGCAAGAATTCAACATTTAGCGTTATCTTTAGTTAATCTTCAGCTATTTTCTAGCCATTTTGGAGCAAATCCAATCATTTTTAGCTATTAAAAAAGATCATGAAAAGGCCATCAGTGTATTTAGCAAGTTTCACGGTCGATTTAGAGCGAAAAGTTTTTTCAGCTGTCAACACTGTTCTTTTTAATCTCGTCAACGGTTTCAAATAATTTGGAAAAAAAAAAACAGAATTCCGGGGGGGGGGCAATCTATACGTTGGGGTTGGGGGCTGAATGACTTGAGCGATGTGATATTTTGCCAAAAGAAGATTTGTGCGAGACATGATGAATGGACA